>JACEHZ010000190.1:0-582500 GCA_017893485.1 Hemerocallis citrina | reverse complement strand
GCTCTCTTCCGCTCTTCTCACTTATCCCCGTGGTAATAGGGTAATTTCCTTACCCTAATAGCCCCCTCTCTCCTTTTTTCTCAGACACTTTCTCTCCTTCTCTCTCCCTCATCTACACCCAAACCCTCTCTCCTTTTCTCTCAGACACTTTCTCTCCTTCTCTCTCCCTCATCTACACCCAAACCCGATGCCCATTCTACGGAAACCCTAGCTCTTTAATTCCCTTTGATTCCCCAAATGCAACACCTTCTCCTCTTCCTCCAAATTGAACACTCATGTCGGAATCCCTAGCTCCTCCAAATCGAGCCTCCTCTCGTCGGCTCCGACCTCCCCCTACTCCCCTTCAAAGATCCTGAAACCCTACCTCCTCTTTACTCCACCTTCCTCCACCTTCTCCAGAGTTCATAAATAGTTAGCTCCTCCCGACACCTCCAACCCTAGCTCCGAAATCTCCCTCTAATCCGACGAAATTTTTGAATAGGTATAATTTTTGTTCTTTTTTTTTTTGCTCTCTTTTTTTTAAAGAAATATATTGTTGAAGCATGGCTGAATATTGTATGTGGAAATTGATAGTAATGAGTTTTACATTTAATCAAAATATCCTAATTCAGATAGGAAAAATCTCCCGACTATCCCTTAGCTTCATGGCCATTAACTGTGTATTAATAAATTAAATGGCTGGTCTTTGTCAAAGTTATGTGAACTTTTGGTATATTTTCAATTGAGCCATGCAGTCCAATGCTGATCTCATATTGTTTAAAATAGAACTTGTGGTTTATTATGATGATGCTATCTATTGTCATAAAATTAAGGTATCTATAAAGTTACAACATTGTAATTAAGGTGTAGAAGTCACCAAGTTAAGAATAATAAATTATTTTAAATCCCGTCAACTATATTCAAATGATGATGATAAACTGTCAGAAAAAAATACTTCACTGCAACTTTTAAGTTTGTTGGAATTAGAATTAAGATAAAATGAATATTTCAGTTGTATTTCTGTTTCACCTTCATAATCCACTATGCCCTGCTCTTCTCTACTAGTCTTGCAAACCGCTAGGACACAATATGAAACTCTTTACCGTCTGTTAAATAAATTGTGGTAGATCATAGAATCTCAAAAGCCATATCAACTGAGGCAGTGAGGTTGAGGCTTGAGGTTTTGACTCTGTCCGAAGAAGCTCAGGCAAAAGAAGTATTATAGCAATGATATCGTTTTATTTGGATATTCTTGAAATAAAGTTATACTTGGCCGCATCTTGCAAACCGTGAGTCGAAAATCACTTCTACAAGTTCTGTTGGCTTGTGTGGGGTGATTCTGGCCAACTCGCAAAGTTTTGGAATTTTTGGATGTCGTTTGTGCGTGATTTATCACATTTTTTTCTCACTTTTACAACCTAAACAAGTAATTTTGGACATTTTGAGTACGAAATCATATAAAACCGCACAAACAATATCCAAAAATTTCGAAACTTTGTTGGTAGTATGGACTCACCCCACACAAGCTAACACAACTTGTAGAGGTGAGTTTCGACTCACAGTTTGCGAGATATGGCCAAGTATCGCTTTTGGTCAAGATAAACCAAAATAAAGCAATACACGGTCGTATCTTGCAAACCGTGAGGTGAAACTCAACTCTAGAAGTTACATTGGGTTGTGATATGGCTAAAAATAGAGTTAAATCGGAACCGTCCAAATCGGGCACGAATCTTAAAACTCAGGGGCAAAATGGTAATTTTACCTATAAACAGGTCTGAAATGGGTAATGGGTCTTTTTTCCAAAGGCCCAATAACCCACGAACGGATCCATCTCAACTGGGTGCGGGTTCTAACCCGCAAGAAATCCGGTCTAGCTGGATAGAATTAGGGTTTATGATTATACTTAATCAATGGCCCTGATTCCACCTATCCATCCACTGGGAAGTAGGGATTTATCCCAAAACTGGTTCCTAAGGTGGCTATAAATACCCCCCATCCCCCACTATTAACAGGTAATCAATCTTTTGCCAATCAAAGCTTATTCATAATCTTTCTGATTACTGACTTGAGCGTCGAAGGGTGCGTTGCCTGGATCAACCCCGGTGTTTCGCACTTTTTGCAAGTCAACGGCGGGAGATCACGGTCAAACTCTGGCAGAAAGGTTTCAGGTTTGACTATTCAGCATCCCAAGAATCCACAAATTCTATCTGTTTGCCCCCACACCGATTTCAGCGGCAATAGATTAGCGCCGTCTGTGGGAACCGACGAATAGCAACTCATCCTCTTCCATCGGTTAAGATCACCTCCAACCATGCCTCCAAGGAAACTAAGATCCAGAGGGTCCAACCGTGGGCCCACCCCTCCTCAACTGCAACAGAAGGTAGCCCTCCAAACCGTCCAGCCACAGGGGCAACTCCCACCTCAGCCTGATCAGCCCCCGCAGCAGGACCAACCTCCTCTTCAGAACCTTCAGCCCCCGTGGGGTCAAGCCGTGCCCCAGAATGCCGATGCAGGGGCCTCTCGTCCCAACCATCAGAAGCAACCTCTTCACCGTGACCACGTCTCCGTACACAACCCTTCTACCGATTCAATGGCATCTCACAAACCTCGGCCTTCCGAAGACCTCCACAATATCCTCATCAACCGGCAAAAAGAAGAGGACCTTCACCACCGTTTGGATGAAAGGCGGGCCCGTGAGGGAGCCCCCCGCCCGGAACGTCCAAATGAGCGATCTCCTCGTCGCCGCGACCACAAGAGGTCCCCTCCTCACAGAAGGCAGAGAGAGTCCCCTGAATACCATCGAAGAAGGCATCACTCTCCCGCTGGTCGGCAGCCTCCGAGGGACGATAACGAGCCTATCACCCGAGCCGAATTCCAACAATTCCAAGCCACAATCTTGCAAGCCTTCAACCTCCGACCAGACAACAACAACAATGCTCAGAGGGTCCCCACTCCTCCTCCGGTCCAAAGTCCTTGCCATCGGTCCCTAACTCCTCCTCAAGCTCCGAGCTACCTCCATCATATCCCTAGTCCTCACCATTCCCTGAGCTACCGTCACCGTAGCCCCCGCTCCCCTTCGTACGAAGACGAGTCCAGAGACTCACTTGGCTACTGTCGAAGGGATGATGCTGTCTATCGTCGTCTCTACAAGATGGAGATGCGCCTCGGCCAACTAGACAGGGAAGAGGAGCTGAAAGGAAGGACCCTCCGTCCAAGCCAACCTCCCTTCTCCCGAACTATCATGGAAGCACCCGTTCCACCAAACTTCAAGCCCCCGCAGTTTGAAACATATACTGGGGAGTCTAACCCCGTGGATCACATAGAGAGTTTCAAAACTCTCATGATGATCCACCAGGCTTCCGATGCTCTACTATGCAAGACCTTCCCAGCTACTCTCAAAGGTCTGGCTCGGGAATGGTACTCTCGCCTTGCCCCGTCCTCCATCTTATCCTTTGAACAATTTGAAACCCTCTTCATCACCCACTTCGTAGTCGTCGCACCGAGAAGACTAGTATCTCGCTACTCTACCTCAGTCAGAAGAAGGACCCGAAGCTGAGAGATTATGTGAAGCGGTTTACCGTGGAAGCTAGATCTATTGCCTCCCTCGATCAATCGGTCGCTGCAGCAGCCTTCCAATCAAATGTCCTCAACTCAAGCCTTCGGTCCTCCCTGGCCAAAAAGCCCCCACAAAACTTCTCCGACCTTCTTCTCAGAAGCAAGAAGTATATCCGGGCCGAGGAAGCTGAAAATCGCCCCACTTTTGAGGGGTCTTCCTCCGGAACCAAGAGAAAGGCAGCCGAAGATGAAGGAGCCAAGAAGCTCCAGAAGGACAACGGGGGTCAGCACCGCCCGTCTCCCAGATTCGAGAAGTTTACCCCTCTTAACGCCAATATTTCCACTATTCTAATGGAGGTCGAGAAAGAAGGAGTTCTGCCTCCTGCCCCGAAGATGAATACCCCTGGCAAGAAGAGGGACAAAGACAAGTGGTGCCGATATCATCGAGCCCATGGCCACGACACCAACGACTGCCGGGCTTGGAAGAATGAAATTGAAGCCCTCATCCAGAGGGGGCATGATAAATCTGTTAATGTCCAAATTTTGGAGCAATAATCTGATTGCAATTAGACAATTAAACTCTCTATCTTTGGTAATTTATTCTTCTTTTCTCTTTTCCATAGGAAACAGCCTAAAAGCAACTAAATGAAGCAGATTCAAGATTTACTCGAGACTAATCCATCACTGTGAGGATGATACACTGAAATGAAGAACCTTAATTTTGTACTTATTAGAAGCTCCTGAGTACAGTCGACTGATTCCTTAACAACAATCGACTGAACAGAGTGGGTTGAGTTTCCGAAGCTTCACAGAACAGTCGAATGACTCATAGTCGATAGTCGACTGCTTTGACTGGTTTGAGTTTCCAAAAGTTTGCAGAACAGTCGACTGATTCTTAGCCAATAGTCGACTGAACTGGCAGTCAACGGGAATTAGAGATAAGCACAGTTGATATACACCCTCATCCAAATCCGCAAAACAAATCAGATTGAGCTATCAAAAACCAGGAAACAAATATTGTATAAATGAATATAACAACTTCCCAAAAATCAAGAGATCTGGTTTGGTAGTTAATGAAGAGGATTTGACTCAATCCATATCCAGTAGTTAAGGAGTTTGAAATCTGGAGCTTGAGATCTGTAGAGGGGGAAAAAGAAGCTATAAAAAGAGGATCGATCGAAGGATCAAAGGCATCATCGAACAAGAGAGGAGATCGAGAGAACGTAAGGGCAAAGGAGGGATCAAGTACTGCAACTCGGCATTGAGGGAGAGGAGAACAAGTCGACTTCAGAAGGGATCAAGTCGACTTCTGGCTGATTGGTTTCAAGCTGATCATCATACAAATCAGTGTTTCTTCTTCTCTCTTCAATTTTTGTTCTTTGTTAATTCATTAAAGTCATGTATCCAAAACTTTTAGTAAATAAAGGTTGGATTATGTGCAACTAAATTCATTTTGGGCAGATTGAAACCTTAGCCATGTAATAAATCTTCTTTTGCATTACTCCAATCTTTTATTGATTAAACCTGGTAGTTCGTGATCAAATTTACAATATGCAGCCTTTGATGCTTGACATTCTTACTATTCAAGTGTTGTTAACTCAACGTATTTGTTGATGAACAGTCGACTGACTCCCTACGACGGTCGACTGGACTGACGTTCTGGTTAATACAACCAAAGTTGAGTTATCAAGTTTGCTTATTATAAAATTGAATTTGTTACATGAGTAGATTTAGATGATCGAATCTAGTGCTCATGAGAAGTAACACAAGAACTCATTTGGATTCTGGGGTTTAATCAACTTGGAGGATCTAGATTTGATACCAACTTCTAGAGCTATGAGTGTTTGTTAATTTTCACAGTTTCTATGCTTTCTTCAAGTGCAACTTAGTAGATATCATGCTAAAACACTTAAGGAGAGAAAGGAATTAGAGTAGATACCATGCCTAATTTCTTAGCTCAGGGAAATCTTTAGTTTAAGAAGTAGATACCATGCTCTTAAATGAACAAACATGAGTGATCAGAGTAGTGTAGAAGTTGATCGAACATTCTTGGCTATAGGTGGAAATCGAGCCCAACTAATTCAATAGATATCTTTTGTGACTCAAATCTCATTTCCCTTCAGGCATACATTTAGAAATGAAACTTAATAAAAGCTTTCTGATTATTGATTAGTAAGTTAATTACTACAATCTCTGTGGAATCGACCCTTGCTTTTCACTATGCTTCTGAAAACGATTCGTACACTTGCGAGGTTTTATAATTTGTATTTAGATTATCTATTCATTTAGATAACTGAGCTCTCAACAGGGCAGCTGTCTAAGTTCGTGAGAAAGGACCGAATCGATCTTCCTCCTCCCTGGGGCTAATAAGCATCCCGAGAGGCGCGACGAGACTCCCGAGTTCGAAGAGGAACGCATCTTCCACCTCATCCATGGAGGCCCAATGGGAGGAACCTCCAATTCTTCTCGAAAGGCATTTATTAGGGAAGTCAACTCGGTGCACGGCATACCTCCTCCCAAAGGCCTCGGAGTCCCGGTCACTTTCTCGGATGAAGACCTAGAGGGTGTCCGAACCCCCCATTGTCATGCACTAGTAATCAACCTCCACATGGACAACTTCAAAATGGAGAGGATTCTGGTGGACATTGGTAGCTCTATCAACATCCTCTTCCTGGTGGCCTTCTGAGGACTCAAGTTATCGCGGGACAGGCTCAAGCCCGCCGGCTACACGCTCCATAGGTTCACGGGAGTGCCAGTGACTATCGAAAGGGTAATAACCCTCGACGTAACCGCTGGCAAAACTCCTACTACCCAGATGGAGCCAATGGATTTCATGGTCGTCGACATCCCCGCTGCTTACAATGTGATTCTAGGCCGACCTGGCCTAGCTGCTTTAGAGGCCGTCCTGTCGGCTTATCATCTTAAAATAAAGTTCCCCACCAAGTTAGGTGTAGGGGAAGTAAGGGGTAGTCAAGAGATGGCCCCCAAGTGTTACATGACCTCCACCGGAGGACCTGTCCTCTCCCTCGAGACTCTTGAGATCCCCTGGGGAACGCCCAACCTATGTCCGAACTAGTAGACGAGCTGGAGGAAGTGCTCTTTTCCGAGCAAGATCCGAACCCCAAGTTCTTCATCAGCAAGACCCTCCCATCTGCCCTCTGTTCCGACATAGTCCAATGCATCAGGGAGAACCATGACCTCTTTGCCTGGTTGGCTGCCGATATGCCAGGAATCTCCGAGGAGCTCCTTGTCCACCACCTAAGCATTGCTCCGGGGTCCAAGCCGGTCCAGCAGAAGAGGCGCAAATTTGCCCCCGAGCGCCAGCAAGCCATAAAGGAAGAAGTGGACAAGCTCCTCAAAGCCCGTTTCATACAAGAAGTCAACTATCCCAAATGGCTTTCTAATGTTGTTATGGTTCAGAAAGCCAACGGAAGTTAGAGAATTTGCATCGACTTCACGGACCTGAACAAAGCATGTCCTAAGGATCCATTCCCTCTCCCCAGCATCGACACCTTGATCGATGCTACTTCGGGCCATGAGCTGCTGAGCTTCATGGACGCCTTCTTCGGATATAACCAAATCAGAATGTTCCCCCGGACATCCCGAAGACCTCCTTCGTCACCGATCAAGGACTCTATTGCTACAGGGTAATGCCCTTCGGGCTGAAAAATGCCGGTGCAACCTACCAGTGCCTCTTCAATAAGGTCTTCCAGAATCAGACTGGCCGAAACATGGAAGTGTATGTTGATGATATGCTAGTTAAAAGCATTCATGGGGCCGACCATGTTGCCGATCTCCAAGAAGCATTCGATGTGTTGAGGAAGCATGATATGAGGCTCAACCCAAACAAGTGTGCGTTCGAAGTCTCGTCAGGTAAGTTCCTAGGCTTCATGGTCAGTCAAAGAGGGATCGAAGCCAACCCCGAGAAGATCAAAGCCATACTGGACATGGCTCCTCCTAAAAGTATGAAAGAGGTTCAGAAGCTCACAGGGCTCGCAACCATAGGGCGCTTCCTGTCTAAGTCAGGAGAGAAGTGTCTTCCTTTCTTCAAAGCCGTCAGGGGAGCTAAGGGCTTCGAGTGGGGCCAACAACAGCAAGAATCATTCGATCAACTGAAGGCCTATCTGGTCAACTCCTCTCTCCTCAGCAAGCCTATCCCCGGGGAAACACTCTACCTCTACCTAGCTGCCTCCTAGCAAACCCTCAGTGATGTCCTAGTGAGGGAAGAAGACAAGGCTCAGAAGCCTATCTATTATGTGAGCAAGGTTCTCAGAGATGCCGAGCTCCGCTATCCGAGATTAGAGAAGATAGCATACGCTTTGGTCATGGTAACCAGGATGCTCCGCCCTTATTTTCAATCCCACTCGGTGGTCTTTCTCACCGACCAGCCACTTAAGCAAGTCCTACACAAACCTGAGACTTCCGGGCATCTGATGAAGTGATCGATCGAGCTGAACCAACATGACATACCTTACCAGCCTCGGACCGCAATCAAGGCTCAAGCCTTAGCTGAATTTATTATTGAGAGTACCATCCCGGAGGTTAGTCAAGCAGCAAACGGGCCTTCCATCTGGACAGTATATGTAGACGGGTCCTCTTGCACCGAAGGGAGTGGTGCCGGGGTCATTCTGGCCGGCCCAGATGACTTCGTTCTTCAATACTCCCTCTGCATCAACTTTAAGGCCTCCAACAACGAAGCTGAGTATGAAGCCCTTATAGCCGGCCTGGGTATGGCATGCAAGGCAGGGGCACAACGTCTCTGAATATTCAGTGATTCATTGCTGGTCGTAAATTAGGTCTTAGGAGAGTACGAGGCACGAGATGACCGAATGGCTAAGTACATAACCAAGGTCCAAGGTCTCATGGCTTCATTCGAAGAGGCACAAATTCAGCGGATCCCTAGAGAAGAAAACTCCCAAGCAGATGCCCTCTCCAAATTTGCCTCCTCCTCCCTTCAGGGTCTCGAGCAGACCGTCCTAATCAAAGTACTCCTAAGACCGAGCATAGAAGAAGAAGCTCCTGACTCGATGGAGTCGCTGTCCGTCCAGCTCTAGGACAACTGGATGAAGCCTTTGATAAAGTTCCTCAGGGACGGGGTCCTTCCCGAAGACCCTAAAGAAGCCCGTCGAATCCGAACGAGAGCAGAGCGGTACACCCTTGTTGAAGGAGTCTTGTACAAACGCTCCTACACCCAAGTAGATGGCAGACCCAACTTGAGGTGCCTCTCCCCGGAAGAAGCCTTGTATGCCTTGAAAGAACTCCACGAAGGTATAGGCGGAGCCCATTCAGGGTCAAGGTCCCTCGCCAGGAAAGTGTTGAACTATGGGTATTTTTGGCCTACCATACTTCGAGATGCCGAGCACCATGTCCGGCAATGTAGCCCTTATCAGCAGTTCTCCAACATCCGCCGGCTCCCTCAAGCACAACTCACATCTCTCTCAAGTCCAATTCCCTTCGCAATGTGGGGGATGGACTTGCTGGGTCCTTTCCCACCGGCTCCAAGCCAATTCAAGTTCCTAGTCGTGGCCATCGACTATTTTTCTAAGTAGATCGAGGCCGAACCGTTGGCTACTATTCCTGAGAACAAAGTGCTGCAATTCTTCTGGAAAAATGTCATCTGTAGGTTCGGCGTGCCTCGGGTCCTGATAACAGATAATAAAACACAGTTTATAGGGACAGCATTCTGATCTTTATGTGAAGACCTCGGCATTCAGCAACATTTCTCCTCCGTCTCCCATCCTCAGTCAAATGGCCAGGTAGAAAATGCTAACAGGCAGATCCTCTCCGGGATCAAGAAGAGACTAGATAAGTTGGCCAAAGGCTTATGGGCGGAACAGCTTCCAAACGTATTGTGGAACTACTGCACTACGAAACGGACCCCACAGGAGAGTCTCCCTTCAATCTCACCTATGTGTTCGAGGCTGTAATCCCCTTAGAGGTTGGTCTGTCATCTCCTCGCCTTATTGCCTATGATGAAGAGCAGAATGCCAGAGAACTCCGAACAAATTTGGACCTGATTGATGAGCTCCGTTAAAGAGCTTCTATTCGCCAGCAAAATTATCGGAGAAGGATTGAGCAGGCCTACAATAAAAAGGGTTCGTCCCACAGACCTCAAGAAAGGGGACTTGGTCCTCAGAAAGCTAGCTATCTCATTCCCTAGCCAAAAGAGTAAGCTAGCTTCGAATTGGGAAGGACCGTACAAAGTTTCCAAAGTAGTTCGCCCCGGAGCGTATCGTCTAGAAGACCTTGAAGGCAGAGAGATACCCAGAACTTGGAATGCCGACCATTTATTGAAGTACCAAGAGAGCGCCTGAACGCCTCTCTGAGTACCTTCAAATGTCGAGCCATTCCTATCATTTTATTTGTATTTGCTTCTTTACTTTCTCATTGTAATAACGGCTTGCAACTTAGAAGCAGCCGATTAGTAGTTATCAATAAAAGACTTCTTTCCCCCTCATACTTCTCTTGTGGTTATTTTGTCTCTTTATTTAAGACCTTTAATGACGCATATTCAAACAACGTGTTCGGAGTCCAACACTTGGCTCGATTCCGCTTCGCAAGCTCGCTCTTAAGCGAGCTAGAAGTGGTTCGACATTCGGAACTGCTCCCATAACCGTTAAAATTTGCTCAAACAACGTGTTCGGAGTCCAAAACTTGGCTCGATTTTGCTTCGCAAGCTCGCTCTTAAGCAAGCTAGAAGCGGTTCGCCATTCGGAACTGCTCCCACAACCGTTGAAATTTACTCAAACGATGCATTCAGAGTCCAAAACTTTGCTCGATTCCGCTTTGCAAGCTCACTTTTTAGCGAGCTAGAAGTGGTTTGCCATTCGAAATTGCTCCCACAACCATTGAAACTCACTCAAACGACGCATTTGGAGTCCAAAATTTGGCTCAATTCCGCTTCGCAAGCTCGCTCTTAAGCGAGCTAGAAGTGGTTCGCCATTCAGAATTGCTCCCACAACCGTTGGAATCTCTGGCAGGCAAGTTACTAATAGCACACAAACGCAAAGGAGTAAAACAAGCTTTCACTTCTATTAAAGTTTAACGTACTCAAGTTACAAGAACAAGATACTCTACTACGATAAAATACAAAAGCTCAAAGGAGACATAATTACAACAACTCGTTCAATGCTTCTTCGGGACAGGGACGTTTCGGTTTAGAGACACCCAGGGACGCCGATGCATAACCTCGGAACTCGTCTCCAGACCAGCAAACTGAGATGCCTCTTCAGCACTGCCTCTGACGGTGGCCCCAACCGATGTGCCGCTCGACGAAGCGGCCACAGCACTTTGAGCGTCAACTGGGCTCCACCTAACGGCAGGCGAGCGAGTTGCAAGCTCGTAAAACGAGATCCCCCTCTCGCTCTCTTCACGAGTGCACGACGTACTTCTGACATTAATCCGCACGGGTTGGGGTTTGAGTCGAGCTACTTCCTCCTCGAGCTCGACGATTCGATCTTTCAAAGAGTCGTCTTTCACGGATATTTTGAAGTGAGGAAGCCGAGCGGAGCCTGCGGCACCAGAGCTGTCGGTTATAATGCGACGGAGATGGGAGACTTCGATACTCTTATCAACTGTAACCCTCTTCAACCTGTCGACCTCCCCCGTCAACTCGTCACGCTCGACCATCAACTTGCCCACCGCCGCTATTAATTCTTCTTCCTTCGCCGAAAGCTCTTATTCTACTATCTGCACGTGTTGGATCTCAGCTAACAGTTCTCCTTTCTCTGCTAAGACATCAGACAGCGCCTTCCGAAGCAACTCCACCTCTCTTGCGAGAGGAGCTTCTCGAACTTGTTTCTTTAGTTGCTTTAGCTCGGAGAGGCGCTTCGACAACTTTAGCCTGAGTTGCTCTCGATCCAACTCGCTCTTGAGAAAACACTCTCTACTGTGAGAGAGGGCCGACTTCGTCGCTTCCAAGTCAGATCGGAGACGAGCAGATTCAGCTGCAGCGTCGTTGTGCGGCGCCGCCTGAAAAAATATATCAACACTAAGCTTGTGCAACACAGCTAAACTTCGAAGCGAAAATTGCTAACTCTTGGCAGGTCGTCAAAAGAAGTGGTGCTCAACATTTAGTCAAATTTCAAAACGAAATTATTTTCATAAAGATTTCAAATCAAAACCGACCCCAACACTTAGCAAAAGTTGCCAAAAACAAAAATTTCATTTATACCAAAAAGAGCGGTGGCCAGTCCGCTACAAGGCAGTACATGAACAAGAAAAATATATAAAAGAAGATCAAGGGGCCACCTTGAGCAGTAGCTCAGTGACAGGCACCTCGGTAGATGGCTCTTCATCCTCTGCCGTTCCGGCTCAGGGGTCGGCCATGACCTTTTCACCCCCTACCTCCACCACCACAGTCTCGGGGTCGGCAAGAGCATCATCACCTTGTTGCTCGTTCCCCTCATCTCCTTTGGCTTCTTCCTCGGCATCAGGGTCCTCCTCGGCGATCGGATCCCACAGAGTGTACCGGGCCGGGGACCCGAGCCTCGACGTGCTCGAGCGCGGTGGCGTAAGATTGCTCCATGTTGGCCGCCATATGCTTCTTGGCCTCGGCCTCAATCTCCACCCTCGCCGCCTCCACGGCCTCATTCTTCTGTCACTTTACTGCCTCCAAGGCCCTCGTCGCTTCGGCCCTCTCCTCAGCTGCCTTGGCGACCTCCGAAGCAAGCTTCTCCCTTGCTTGCGCTAGAGTCGTCTCGAGGTCGGCGACCTGGGCCGCCAAAGCATCCGAGCGGCGCTGCTCTGCCTCGAACTGTTTCACGGACCTCGCCCTCTCCGCTCTGTCTTTATCACAAGCGGTCTTCAACTCCTTCTCTTCCTCGGCATACCGCTCGAAAAGGTGGCTAAAGTGGCATGGGGCCTACAAGAAGAAGCAGTTAGACACATCAAAAGTCGAACTAAAGACTTGGAAAATGTTTAAGAGAATATCAAAAAACAACTGAGAAAACTTCCCGACATAAGCGACCGAGCCATTTCTAGGGCATCGTCGCCCGTCATCCCCGCCTTCAGAGCAGCTCGGTCCTTCAGGGTCGGGAGATGGCGAAGAGCCTACATACTCATCGCCGAGTACCCCAAGAAGTCGTCATGGTTTATCACCCACCAATCGGGGACAAACAACTTCTTGTGGGCCTCGGTCAATATAACCTCAGCCTGCTCGGTCAGGGGCGGGGCCGCGAGCCCCAGTGCTGCCAAAACGGAGAAGCCCTCGCCCGAAGGAGCAGAGGGGGTCGGCTGAACAACGCCAGCAGCCGAGGACGATCGCCGAGGAGAAGTGGGGGCGACGGTTCCCACCGCGACCGAAGGAACCTTGGTGGGTCGGCCAGACGTAGGACCTACGCTCGTCCTTTTCCTTTTCTTGGCATCCGAGGCCTTGTTTCATTTGGCCATCATCGCCTTGAAGTCCATGTTCGGAGCCTCTGTTGATGTAAAAGAAAAACAAGTTAGAAAAAACACAAGGCATTAAAGAGAAGTAAAGCAAAAAGAGAGATGTCCAGAACGTACTCGGGTCGATCGGACTAAGGCCCGACCCGTGAAGCACCTCCTCCGTCATATCCCTCCAACTCAACATCGGAAGTCCGATCAGCTTTGCCACCACCTCTGCCTCGGCCGGGGTCAACACCAGCTCGGCCTTGGCATACTTCGGCACGTCCTCCTTCCACTGGGTCGGAAAGTCCCACGCCGAGGGGCCCTTGATCAGAAAGAACTTCCCCTTCCACAACTTTATCGAGTCAGGGTTCTCTATCAACTTGATGCCCTTTCGAGGTGAGAGATAGTAGCGAGGCTCGTTCTTGCTCATCTTGTTAATCCGATACAAACTCCGGAGGATGACGAGCTGTGGCTCCACCTTGGCTGTTCAGCATTGGAGTAGAAATCCGAGCACATGTCGCCATGTGTTCGGTATGAACTGAATAGGATTCAGTCCATACCACCAAAGGACTTCGATCACGAAAGGATGCAGAGGAAAATGCAGGCTGGCATTCAGCACGTCGTAGGCGAAGACACAAGTATCCGGCATGAAGGCTGTGCACACTCGCACCTGGGGCCACGGAGAATCAGTGTGTACTCCGGGGGAATGGCGAAACCCTTTCGAGTCCGAAGTTGATCTCGTTCGGTTAAAACCGAAGGGATATCGTCCACCTCAGTAACTTACCTCGGATCACTCGCCTCGTAGGCTTCCGAGCGACCGTAGACGGCCTTGGTCAGCAGCTCGCCGCTGTACTGCCTTATCCCTCCATGGCCGGACAACACGGTCAGCAGCCGACCCAACTCGCCTGCTCCTCTCACTGTCTCCACCACCGTCTCAACGATCGACGACCGAGCCATTACCTTCCCCTTCTTCTCGGCTGCCGATGACCCAAATATCTCCTTCCACTTGCATCTACTAACCACCTCTCTCTTTTCCTCGTCGCTCCGACCCCCCGAGGAGGATGCCTCACTACCCGAGGATACTTGTGACATCTCGTAGAATAAATATATGAAGTTAAACAAACTAACCTTGATGTGACGTTTACACTCGAAAAAAGTTCACCGAAAATCGCCTGGCCTTCGCGATAGCTAGCACAACCGCTCTTGAGCTCAAATCCCCGCTAGCAGAGCAACTCGAGAGCAAAAGTAAATTTTGAGAGTGAAAAGTGAAAGAATGAGATAAGGGGTGAGGGGGTGAGAACTTATAGCCAAAGAGGCTACTGTTGGGCTTTTGTAATGCTTGGGGGCCCATTAAGGAAGACTAAACGACAGAATGAAGAGGAGCGGCAAAGGCAACGATTCGACCTTGGCCACACGGTTCGTACTGGGCTGAGCCATCGAGACACTCTGCCGAGCTACCAGGGTACCGACCTCCACATTTAGAGAAAAATGCCGCCGAGCCACTCCTACCGTCAGATTGTCTCAAAATTCGTGTCGAAACATGATGAGCGGCTCAGATCACGCCACGCCTACAAAATGATAAAGATAATATTTTCTCATGATCCGAACCTCCAACTTCGTGATCCGCGCCATGATTGAAGCTCCGGATCCAGCCACGTGGCTCAGTGGCTCCTACTGAGCCGAGCCACCGAGACACTCTGCCGAGCTACCGGGGCACCGACCTCCACATTTGGAGAAAAATGCCGCCGAGCCACTCCTACCGTCAGATTGTCTCAAAATTCGTGTCGAAACATGATGAGCAGCTCAGATCACGCCACGCCCACAAAAAGACAAGATAATGTTTTCTCATGATCTGAACCTCCAACTTCGTGATCCGTGCCATGATGAACGCTCCGGATCCAGCCACGTGGTTCAACGGGTCATACTGAGTCGAGCCACCGAGGCACTCTGCCGAGCTACCGGGGCACCGACTTCCACATTTGGAGAAAAATGCCGCTAAGGCACTCTGCCAAGCTACCGGGGCACCGACCTCCACATTTGGAGAAAAATGCCACCGAGCCACTCCTACCGTCATATTGTCTCAAAATTTGTGTCGAAACATGATGAGCAGCTCAGATCATGCCATGCCCACAAAACGACAAGATAATATTTTCTCATGATCTGAACATCCAACTTCGTGATCCGCGCCATGATGGATGCTCCGGATCCAGCCACGTGGCTCAACGGGTCATACTGAGCTGAGCCACTGAGGTACTCTGCTGAGCTACCGGGGCACCAACCTCCACATTTGGAGAAAAATGCCACTGAGCCACTCCTACTGTCAGATTGTCTTAAAATTCGTGTCGAAACATGATGAGCGGCTCAGATCATGCCACACCCACAAAACGACAAGATAACATTTTTTCATGATCTGAATCTCCAACTTCGTGATCCGCACCATGATGGATGCTCCGGATCCAGCCACGTGGCTCAACGGGTCATACTGAGCCGAGCCACCGAGGCACTCTGCCGAACTACCGGGGCACCGACCTCCACATTTGGAGAAAAATGCCGCCGAGCCACTCTGCTGAGCTACCGAACATCTAAGGCTAAGCTGCCGAGCCACCACGGAAGAAAGGCCGAGCTATCGAGCTACCGAGCAGTTGTAGCCAAGCTACCGAGCAACCGAGCAGCTGTAGCCGAGCTACCGACGCACCGACCCTCACATTTGAAGAAAAATGACTACCGAACTACCTCAACTGCTGGATCGTTTTAAAATTCGCGCTAGAACATGATGAGCGGTTCAGAACACGCCACGACCACAAAACAACAAGATAGCATTTTATCGTGATCTGAACCCCCATCCTCGTGATTCGCGACATGATGAACGCTCCAGATCTTGCCACGTAGCTCGGCAGCTCGTAACGCACCGAGCTACTGAGCTACCGAGGAGGACTGGCCGAGCTACCGGGGCATCGACCTCCGCAAGCGGAGAAAAACGCCGCCGAGCTACTCCTGCCGTCCGATCCTCCAGAAATTCACACCGCTGGCTGATGGAAGGCTCAGATCGTGCCACGTCATAAACCAAAATAAAAATTAATTTTTTATTTATTAAATTCGAAATATTTATTTAAAAATTGCGAAAAAATGATTAAAAAATTCAGGAAAATTAATTAAAAATTCTAAAAAATAATTATAAATTTGGGAAATTTTTTTTGATCCCCTAGGTAAATAATTATTGCTTAGCATAATTAATTAAGGCCCCCGAACAATGAATCACCGCTTCGCAAAATTAAATAAATGGTCCAAAAATAGATAAAAATTAAGAAAAATCACCAAAAGTCCAGGAGAGCTCAAGAACAACCTTGAGCACGTAACTAGCTCTGAAATTCGCTATAATACCTCATACAAAGATTCGACACCCCTCATTTTGACACTGATACAACTCTGCAAGCCATTAGAATAGTAAAACTACTCCTCAAAGGCTGATCAAACTCAGTCTTCGGGAGTGGGGGGCTTGTGATATGGCTAAAAATAGAGTTAAATCGAAACCATCCAAATTGGGCACGAATCTTAAAACTCAGGGGTAAAATGGTAATTTCACCTATAAACGGGTCTGAAATGGGTACTGGATCTTTTTTCCAAAGGCCCAATAACCCACAAACGGATCCATCTTAACTGGGTATGGGTTCTAACCCGTAAGAAACCCGGTCCAGCTGGATAGAATTAGGGTTTATGATTATACTTAATCAATGGCCCTGATTCCACCTATCCATCCACTGGGAAGTAGGGATTTATCCCGAAACTGGTCCCTAAGGCGGTTATAAATACCTCCCATCCCCCACTATTAACAGGTAATCAATATTTTGCCAATCAAAGCTCATTCATAATCTTTCTGATTACTGACTTGAGCGTCGGATGGTGCGTCGCCGGGATCAACCCCGGTGTTTTGCACTTTTTGCAGGTCAACGACAGGAGATCACGGTCAAACTCTGGCAGAAAGGTTTCAGGTTTGACTATTCAGCGTCCCAAGAATCCACAAATTCTATCTGTTTGCCCCCACACCGATTTCAGCGGCAACAGGTTGTGCTACGTGAGTAATACCAACTCGCAAAATTTTGAAATTTTTTGATGTCGTTTGTACAGTTTTCTCATGTATGTTGAACAACAACAATTATAACTTCAGACTGTTTGAGTACGGTTACACTAGAAAACCGCACAAATGGTATCCAAAAATTATGAAACTTTGCGAGTCGATCAGGCTCACCTAACACAAACCAACCCAACTTATAGAAGTGATTTCTGACTCACGGTTTGCGACATACTGTCATGTATCACTTTTGGTCAACAAAAACAAAAATAAAGCAAGACACAGCCTTATCTCGCAAACCGTGAGTTGAAACTCACTTCTACAAGTTGCATTGGCTAGTGTTAGGTGAGCCTGACCCACTCACAAAGTTTTAAAAGTTTTCATTGCCATTTGTGCATTTTGTCCACATTTTTGCTTTATTTATTGATGATAAAGATATGGCAAACACTTATCAATTAACTTTTTTTTTTGATAGATACATGGCTAGAACGAGGCGACTGAGAAGTCCTTCTGGTAGCGCTAGTGGCAAACCATTTACAGAGGTAAGATTGAATATTATTATTAGTTGTAAATACGAATATGTAACATTGTATCAATAATAATAAGATTTGTATTCGTTCGTGTAGGTTGGTGACCTTCATTCTTCATCCGCCGAGGCCGGTTCGTCATCTTCGGTTGGACTTACACCTCTAGGACTGGTGGACTCAAGCATACTCGCTTTGCAACCCATACATAGATCTCAAGCTGTGTGGGATGGGTCCGCAAAAAAGTGTAACTTCCGAAAGCACGCGATACTTCCCATGGACCCCCATATTGCTCCGTACTTGGTCCAAGCCAGTTTTTACGGAGCTTGATTTATAGGGGGTGTACAGCTTGTTCGTTCTTTACTTACAGCTCTTATAGAGCGATGGAGACCGGAGACCCACACATTCTACCTACCGGTAGGAGAGATGACCGTCACTCTCCAAAATGTAGCAATGATTACCGGGCTGGTGTGGCCGTGACGGGGAACATGAACTTCGACCGAGTGGAAGTTGTACGTGATTACCTCAGTATCGATTTAGAGGAGACGTTGGGTGAAAGGAGAGAGGAAGCTGAAGCTGAAATTTTAAAAGATATTCCATCAGATCATGATGAAGATGCCGTAATGGAAGCCATAAAGCAAGCTAAAAGTCAAGCCGAAGACGTTTTGTGGAACTAAGTATTCGAGGGTAAATCACTTCGACTTTCATGGTTGAAATACAACTTCGACAATTATTTGAAGGATGATTCTAATGAAGAAGTCGTCTAGTACTATGCGCGTGTGTACATATTTTGTTTGATGGGAGCTGTAATCTTTCCAAACTCTTCCGGTGCGAGCGTTCCACTCATGTATTTTCCGGTGGTTAGAAAACTTCAGTAAGGTTGGCTGTTACATTATATATTCATTATCTATTTTTTTTCTATAAATGTTTAATAAATTTTGATAAATAATTTAAAAATTCTATTTCGGAGATTAAAAAATTCTAGAAAACCCTAAATAAAAAAGAATTTTAAATATTAATCTCAATATAAAATTTATTTCGGTATAAAAGTTAGAGATAGTAAGGGTTAGGGTTATGGCTAGGGTTATAACCAGGGTTAGAGCTATGAAGAGGGTTAGAGGGTTAGAGTTACGGATTGAGGGTTAGAGTTATTGTCAGGGTTAGAACCTAACAATATATACTTTTTAAAGATTTTTTTATCTATAAATATTTGTTAAATTTTGAAAAATAATTAATTTTTCTATTAGGGCATTAGGTTTTTGGAATTTAAAATCGAAATAAAATTATGACCCTAAAAATGTAGGAATTAAAAAAAATTCTAAAAAACCCTAAATAAAAATGATTTTAAATTTTAGTCTCAATACAATTTGTTCTTAAAAAAACAATTCAGAGAGAGAAGATTGAGTAGGGTAAGTTTTATAATAATAATAATGTTTGCCTTACGATGGGCTAGGTCAATTTTTTTTATAAAAAAATTAATTTAGACCGTCATTGCCAACGATGGCCTAAGACAAAATTTGGCCAAAAAAAGATTAAAGGGGTACGAGGGAGAGAAAGTGTGAGAGAGAGTTAAGAGTTGAAGGGGTATAATGGGGTGAAATACCCATTATACCCCGCAAAACTTAAGTGAGAGGTGGTGATTTCGGCAGAGTGAATCTGAGCCGTTGGATCTGATCTTGCACCATCAAATGGCTTAGAGTTTAAAAAAAAAATACCTTAACCTGTCGTTGCCAGTGACGGGCTAAGGCAAAATTTCCCCCCAAAAAAATCATAACAGATCTGAACTATTGAACCTTGATCAACAGCTCAGATCGCCATTTGCAACGAGTCTGTGTAAACAGACCCATTTGCAATGGAATAAACCTTATATATATATATATATATATATATATATATATATATATATATATATATATATATATATATATATATAGGGATTTGCGCAATTGAAAATGGGTCCGTTTTCAACGGGTCGAAAAATAGCCATCTCAGCCGTCCGATCGTGATTGATCATGATCAGCGGCTGTGATGAAGATCCACTAAGTCTCCCACTAACGCATCCAAAAAGCGAAGGGATAAATTCGTAACTTCACACCAAAAAACGTTTGAGACTTAGCATTTTTTTGGCGTGGAGTTTTTTTTGGTCGAAAAAATCACTTAGGCGGCCTAGGTTGTTTTCTTTTTTAAAAAAAAAACATACCTTGGCCATTGTTTCCAACAACGGCCTAGGTATGTACAAGTATTTTTCCAAACACTTGTACATACCAAGATCTCCTTCACTCTGTCTTCGTCACAAACTCTCTCTCACTTTCTCTTGAGCTCTCGAAACCCATCCCCAAACCCTAGTTCTCTCTCCCAACTCCTTGGCCTCGATTTCTTTGCCTTCTCGATCTCCCCGTCTTGTGGAAAGCTCTCTATCTCTCTCTCCATCTCCCGAATACAGCAAACCCTAACTTAGGCCCTAAACTCCCAAATCATCTGAACCCTAGCACAAATTCCCTTGCTTTTTCTACAACAGCGCGAAGCGGCTTCTCACTTCTTCTTTCCGAACACCGTCATTGTTAAAGGTACTAATTTGTTCTTACTTGAGTAGATCTAACTAGGCTAATTGATTGAAAATTTTTACCCGGAGTTTGAGTGTACAATTTCTGGTTTTATTGGGTATGTAGATGTAGTATTAGTTGTTATTGGTTGTTGTTCGATGTTAGTAATAGCACACAAAGTGAAAAAAAATTTACGCAACTTTGCGAGTACGTCGGGCTCACCACGCACAAGCCAACACAATTTGTAGAAGTGTGTTTGGATTCACAGTAAGAAGTGTACAGCCGTGTATCGCTTTCGAGTAATTCCCGTGAGTGAAAGCGATACATCGGCGTATTTTGCAAACCGTGAGTCGAAACTCACCTCTACAAATTTTGTTGGCTCATGTGTTTTGTCGCCGTCCCACTCCCAAACTTTAGAAATTATTTGATCTCGTTTGTGTGGATTTGTACCATATATCAAACAACAACTTCATTGTTGGCATTTTTCATGAATGAATGCGATACATGGCCGTATCTTGCAAACCGTTGGTCGGAACTCGCTTGTACATATTGCGTTGCCTTGAGTGCAGGGAGCTCGACCCAATCACAAAGTTTAATTAATTTTTTTGCCGTGAATTGTGCAGTTTTCTCATGATTTTTGTTATATTTTAAGGGAGTTTTCAACATAGAACCCACTTGAAAAAAACCATAATTTTGCGAGTAGGTTGGTCTCGCCACTCACAAGTCATACCAACTTGTAGTTTCGAGTTGTAACCCATGGTTTGGTATATGCGTCTGTGTATCGCATTCCCCTCATTTCCAAGAGTGAGGGGAATACGAGCGAGACACGGCCTTATCCTGCAAACCGTGGGTTGGAAACTCGCTTGTACAAGTTCCGTTACCTTGTGTGCTGCAAGCCGGACCCAATAGCAGAGTTTTGTATTTTTTTGATGTCGTTTTTGACGTTTTGTCACTTATTTTGTTTCGTATGTATATATATCGCAATCATTTATTAACAAGCTATTTTATATATGATGTGTATATTAATTGAATTATATTATTTTTTATCCCAGATGAACAACGATACGGAGAGTTCTGTTGTCGGCAATAATTTTGTGCGGGTAGAACCAATCATTGATTCCATACCGTTAGTCGAAGCCCATCTAAAACCAAAGTTAGGTATGACATTCCCCACTTTAGTTGAGGCCGAGAATTTTTATTCTTCATATGCTCGTTGTGGGGGTTTTGCAATGCGTAAGGATGGAAATAAGTTAAAGGAAGGAGTGGAAGTAGATAAGTCATATCTTTGTAATAATGCCGGGTTGTCACCGATTCAACATAGTGATGGTAGACAGGAAACAACCTGTAGAACGGGTTGCAAAGCTTGCGTTCATATAAAATTGAACGAAGTAAGTAATACGTGGGTGGTGTATTTATTTCACGAAGAACACAATCACGAATTCACCTCACCCGGTAGAAGGAATCTTTTGCCCCGGAACCGTTCCGTGTCAAATACGGATAAAAAGATAATAGAGCAATTCAACCAAGCTAATATCCAACCATGTCGACAAATGCACTTCTTCGAAAGTGCTAGTGGTGGTCACGATCAAGTAGGATTCACAGAAAAAAAATGTTAGAAATTTACTTAGAGATTCGCAAAAAGTATTGAAAGGACATGATTCTACAATGCTTATTGATTTTTTTGAATCTAAGAAACAGACAGATCCTTCATTTTTTTCTAACATTCAAGTAGATCTCGAAGGGCGGTTGTCACATTGTATGTGGGTTGATGGTATTTGTAGGATGAATTATGAATAATTTGGCTATGTAATTTGCTTTGATGCCACGTACAATACGAACCGTTATGGAATGTTATTTATTCCCTTTGTTGGAGTGAATCAACATTGGCAATCGACTTTCTTAGGAGGTGGGTTCATTCCAAATGAGACAACCTCTTCGTTTGAATGGTTCTTTGAAAAGTGGTTAGGGGTTATGAATCGTGCTCCATCCGGTATTGTCACCGATCAAGACCGTGGGATCGCCGCCACAGCTAAGAAAGTCTTTCCCCAGACTCGGAACTGTTTTTGTATTTGGCACATTCTGGATAAGTTCTCCCAGGAGGTGCATATTTCGAACGATGTCGATAAGTTTAGGGAGTCCTTGAAGAATGTCATCTACAATTCCGAAAATGTACATGAATTTGTAGAAAAATGGAATTTGTTGATTTTGCAAAATGGATTACAGAGTAACAAATGGTTGAACGATCTATTTGATATCCGTGAAAGTTGGGCACCCATCTATGCTAAAGATTCTTTTTGGGCCGGCATGTTGAGTAGCCAACGGGTTGAGTCAGCACATCCTGTCTTGAAGCATCATACAGAAAAGAAATATTCCTTGCATTAATTTGCCGTCATCTTCGATCATTTTTTTGGAAGGCAAAGACACGATGAACTGAAAGAAAATCATCGTAACCGTGAGAAGAGACTGAAGTTGAAGAGCGAATGGGCTTTGGAGGGACAAATAGAAAAAACATATACTTTGAAAATCTTTCACAAATTCCAAGATGAAGTTACAAAAAGCTTCATGTACAATGTGACATTCGTTGTCGATTTTGAGATACCGAATAGTTCAACCTTCCATGTGATACTCTGTGGAGAATCAGAACTGGCTCGCCTTCTTCAATTATGCAAAATCAATGGAATTATTACATGTGCATGTCACTTCTTCGACTTCGTTGGCATTCCTTGCAGGAATATTTTAGCTGCTCTTCGTTTCGGCCATCACACTTCCCTCCCGGATGTATATATTAAAAGAAGATGGGGCAGGGATGTGATGAGAAGAAGTTATACATCTGTTCCAACCGAACCCAATACCGAGAATTTTGCTTCTCGATATTGTGAGTTGAGCTACCATACAAAACAGATTATCGATCTCAGTTGTTCCTCCAAAGAAAGTTACAAATACACATTGGAAAATTTGTAGAAGATCATTGACGGGGTTTCTCGGTTACAACCTGGATTAGGTGAACAACCTGAACAGGCCTCACAACCACATGACAGTGTCGAACCAGGAGGTAGTTCACAACGGTATGGTAGTGCACAACCTCATGATGAAGGGAGTGGACACATACCTACACGCATTAGTGACCCACAACAATGCACGATAAAGGGAAGGCCTCGCGCCAAAAGATTGAGGCCGATAAGATAGCAACTCCGCATAAAAAACCGAGATGGTGCCGAAGATGCGGCATTGTGCAAATGAATCATGATTCAAAAAATTGTCCAACTTTATTTGAGGGTTGAGACTCTTACTTTATTTGTTTGTCCCTCGTTTAAATTTAAGATACTTTATTTGTGGTAAATGATTTTCTCACTAACTAAAACTAATCTTTCAATGAAGGCAAGAAGTAATTCTTTCCGATGAAGAGAGTTCTGAGTCGAGATATGACGATCCACTGTGATTTGGAATTTATAAAATGTAATGTTTCAGTATATTACAGATTATTGTGCAACTTGGTTAATTACCTTTGATTGGTAACTGTAAATGTTCTTGAGACTTAAGTGTTGTTGGTTTGTGTTGTTTGTTAATATTGTTGTTGTACATAATTGTTGGTTTGTAACTCAATTGTATCAGCTGTAGCTGCACTTGCAGATGTACATTTTTTTTTTAAACCTAGGCCGTTGTCTCGAACAATGGCCTATGTTATTTGTTAAATTTTTTTTGGTATTCAATAACTCACTTTGTTTCTGGAGCATTAACACAGAGAGCAAGACCCTTAATTTTTTAACCTTAAGCTGTTGCCTCCAACAACGGCATAAGTAATAGGACAAAAGTTTAAGTTTTTGGGGGTGCTCTCTGACTTGGAGAAGACAAAAAGAGCAACAAGCCAGATAGCAACACCCTATTTTATAAATACCTTAGGTCGTTGTCTCCAACAACGGCCTAGGTTGTAGTCAAAAAGTTGTAATTTTGGGGGTGCTCTCTGACTTGGAGAAGACAAAAAGAGCAACAAGTCAGAGAGCAACACCCTATTTTATAAATACCTTAGGCCGTTGTCTCCAACAACGACCTAGGTTGTAGTCAAAAAGTTGTAATTTTGGGGATGCTCTCTGACTTGGAGAAGACAAAAAGAGCAACAAGTCAGAGAGCAACACCCTATTTTATAAATACTTTAGGCCGTTGTTGGAGACAACGGCCTAGGTTTTAGTCAAAAAGTTGTAATTTTGGGGATGCTCTCTTACTTGGAGAAGACAAAAAGAGCAACAAGTCAGAGAGCAACACCCTATTTTATAAATACCTTAGGCTGTTGTTGGAGACAACGGCCTAGGTTGTAGTCAAAAAGTTGTAATTTTGGGGGTACTCTCTGACTTGGAGAAGACAAAAAGAGTAATAAGTCAGAGAGCAACACCCTATTTTATAAATACCTTAGGTCGTCTCCAACAACGGCCTAGGTTGTAATCAAAAAGTTGTAATTTTTGGGGTGCTCTCTGACTTGACCAACTTGAAAAGAGCAAAAAGTCATGGAGCACCCCTTTATATGAATACCTTAAGCCGTTGTCTCCAATAACGGCCTAGGTTTGAAGTTTTTGGGGTTTTTACATTTTTCTCTTCACTTTTTACGTACAGTCTCTGTGGAAATTTATACCAAAGATAGATGATCTAAACTTGTATATCGTTTAGCTATGTTTTTTTATTGGCCCATTTTTTTCTACCTTTCAAACCAATATATAATCTTGGTGGTTAAATATTTTCAAAAAAAACTATAAAATAAATCATAATCATCAATTTTGTAAAAAAAATTCCCTAACTATATTCTAATCTCTATTAGATGTAAATTCTTCTAGGGAACATACATCTCTCCGGTTATTGGTGAGTGTAGGGTTTCAACCCAAGTAGTAACACCTAGATTAGGGTTAGGGTTAGGATAGGGTTAGGGGTTTTTTTTGTTAGATGGGTTTTCTGTTAGGATTTCAAACAAAGTAGAAACATCCCTATTAGATGGGTTTTTTGTTTTTTGGTTTTTTACAATTTTCTCTTAACTCTTTACGAACAGTTTCTCTGCAACTATATACCAAAGACAGATGATCTATGCGTCTATATCGTTTATATATATTTTTACTTTCCAAAATTTTCCCTCTATCTAACCAATATAAAATTATCAAGGTTATATGCTTAAAAAAAATTCCAAAAAATAAAAGGATTAAGGTTACATGTATAAGGTTAGGGTTAGTGTTAACAAGGGGTTAGGGGTAACAACAAGGTTAGGGTTAGGGTTAGGGGTTTTTTGTTAGATGGGTTTTTTGTTAGGGTTTCAACCCAAGTGGTAACATCCCTATTAGATGGGTCTTTTATTTTTTCGTTTTTTACAATTTTCTGGTATTTTCTGGTATTTTCTGTAAATATTTAAACATCGTGATTATGTAGTGGTTAGTTAGGTGTAGTGAAATTGAAAAATCAAAAAATATATAAACGATATACAAGCATAGATCATCTATCTTTTGTATAGAGTTCCACAAAGATTGTTCGAAAAAAGTTAAGAGAAAATTATAAAAAGCAAAAATTGTGCAACATTTGGAGACAACGGCCTAGGGTATAAACAATATAGGGGTCTTGCTCTCTGACTTGTTGCTATTTTTAACTCCAACAAGTCAGAGAGCACCCCAAATTGTGCAACATTTGGCCTACTACATTTGGCCTACTAGGGTATACACAATATAATGGTCTTGCTCTCTGACTTATTGCTATTTTTAACTCCCACAAATCAGAGAGCAAGACCAAATTGTGCAACTTTTTTCCTACTACCTAGGCCGTTGTTGCCTAGGGTATACACAATATAGGGGTCTTGCTCTCTGACTTGTTGCTATTTTTAACTCCAACAAGTCAGAGAGCACCCCAAATTGTGCAACATTTGGCTACTACCTAGGCCGTTGTTGAAGGCCTAGGTTTAAAAAAAAAACTATCTACAATTCGACACAGCAGCTACATCTGCTACACTTGAAAATTTTTCCCAAATTCCAAACACTTTCCCATCAACTACACTCTCCAAATAAATTTATACATATAGCCACCAAAATCACCAACATAATTGACTATTAGCAATTAATAACAACAACATCAACTACACTTAAACTTACGAACAACAATTTACACATTTTAAGTTACAATAGGGATAAAACCAAAAAAAAAAAAAAATACATAACTACAACAAACAAATTGTTTACGGTATTGGCTAAGAACTGACCATGTATGGTTGTGGTGCTCGCCTCTTCCGAGTAGGATTTCGACGCCGGAACGGGATTGACGACTCAGGAATTTCTTCTTCTCCTCCCTCCTCTTATACGTCTCCAACAACCCTCTCCTCATTCTCATCTTCTTGCTCTTGTTCTTGAGATGGATGTGAAGTTAAAGCTTGTTGTTCTCTCAGCTCACGTTCCCATTGTTGCTCCATCAATGCAGCTGGCCTACCCCTCACGCTTTTATGTCGCCCTCTCGGTGACCTTAATGCTCGATCCAAACGTTCAGCCTCTCCCAAAATATCCGAATTGGTACGGTATGAAGCGAGCATCCTCTGAGCGAACCTCTTCATAGCCGTGCCCGTATTACTTTTTATTACGTCCGCGCATTCTATTGCCATGTTCATCGTATTATCAATCTAAAACAAAAAACCCCAAAAAAATTTATTACACAAATTTGGAAAATTAAACAATTCAATATCTTTAAATATAACGAACATTAAAAGAAAATTGAAGGTTATAGTTACCACTGTACGTATAGCTGAGGCCTTCGGTTGGAACATGGGTTGTAAACTAGAATAGGCGGGTGGTGGTTCAATCTCTCTCTCCTCAATTAATCGTTGAACACCAGCAGGTAGTTCTGTAACGGGAGAGATATACAAACGTGTAATTGATCTGTACCATTGCATGTACTTCCCGTGCAGCTTGTCATCGTACTCTGGAACATTAACAATTACAAGTTCAAACCGTCGCTCGTTACATTCTGCAACGTGAACACGATGGAAATCTACCCAATCATGAGTAGGCATGCGACCGGTACCCCTCACGGTGTGTAACTCAGTGTCGTATAGGTTTGCACAGCTTAGGGGAGTATCTTGTTGAAGACCAAACTGACGAAGGACTCTCTCCGGCTGCGGATGCTCCACTATACCAAGTTGATGAGTGGAGCCGTCGTCAGCCACAACTGCGACCCGGTCGTGCACATCGGTGGTAGTCTTCCCACCCGCTCGGGTGTATACAGTACCCAAATTACGAACTCTTTTTGTAGTTGGTCGAGCTCGTCTCTGTAGTACGTTAGTACACCTTTGGGGTTGTCTTTGTAACTCCGACTACCAGCCCAATATATCCCTAAGGGTGCTAACATATCAGGATTTTCTGTTTGGGCCATCCAACCATCTGCCGGTCTCCTAATGCGGGGACGACCCAAGTGTAGTCGCTCCCATGACCAAATCTGTAACAAAACCATCGGACCGGTCATCTCGGTCCCATCTGGTGCTACAGAACACAATGACCTGTATAGCGTTGCCAACGCGCAACTTTTCCAGCTATACCGGCCAGCTAAGCCTAGGTCGGCGAGCAATCGTAGATACATGAGGTGCACCGTATTCCCGGATGAGTTAGGCAAGAGAACCCCTCTGAGCACCGTTAGAATGTAACTTCTGGTGTAAGACTGTACATAGTGGTCGGGCGATGCATTTGTCAATGTCCCATCAAAACGTCCCTTCAACCAAGATAGTCGGATTGATTGTCCAACAAAAATTTCCTTATTTTCCGTGGTTACCTCATCAAACTCTGTACCGAGCAGTTCATTGCACAGCTCTATTTTATCAAAGTTTATATTACCCGTCACGGCCAACCCATCTATTGGAAGACCGGAGATCATCACTATATCCTGTAGCGACACCGTTATCTCTCCGACCGGTAGATGGAAGGTGTGCGACTCTGGTCTCCATCGCTCCACTAGTGCTGAGAGAAGTGCTTGGTCAAGTTTAACCTGACCCATCATGCTGATTCTGTAGAAACCGGCCGCTACTAGGTACTCAACAATACGTGGGTGCACCTTCATAGTCTTGTGGGTGCGGAAATTACACCTCCGCGTCATCCCACCCCACACTATCGCAGATCTGTGGTGGTTTTGCAAGCTCAGTTCACGGGGAAATATTGGTCCTGGACCACGACATGGTGCCAATTAAGAGGATGCACCAACCTACACGAACCAAAAAACACAATTATTATTAGTCTAATAACAATATCACTAAATATAAAATTAGGGACAATACAAATTAATAGTTCTCACATTCTCTGTAGAATGTTCCCCCCGAGCTTCTCGAGATGTCCTTCCGGTTCCCCTCGTTCTAGCTATTTCTCTGTAACAAAGTTCGCATATATAAAACTAATTATTCGCTGAAAAATAGCAAACACAAACCAACGAGATGCAAAAATTTCAAAACTTCTCTTATACGCATCAAAACAACACAAACGAGATACAAAAATTCCAAATTTTGGCTGTCACCTCTGGCACACCAAACACAAGCAAACGCAACTTGTAGAAGTGAGTTCCGACCCACGGTTTGAAATATACGGCCGTGTATCACTTTCACTCTTTAAAAAAGAGCAGCAAGCGATACATTGACGTATCTTACAAACCGTGGGTCGGAACTCTTAAATACAAGTTGTGTTGGGTTGTGAATGGTTAGCCCAACCTACTCGCACCGTTTCGTATTTTTTGGACTTTGTTTAAGCATTTTTGTATTGAGACCGTACTAAAAAAGTTTCGAAGTAGATTGAAGTTTTTTTATATACGCGTCAAAACAACACAAACGAGATGCAAAAATTCCAAAATTTGACCGTTGGGTCGGGCTCCCTGCACACAAGCCAACACAACTTGTACATGCGAGTTCCGACCCACGGTTTGAAAGACACGGCCGTGTATCGTTTTCACTCTTGAAAAATGAGCGGAAAGCGATACATTGACGTATCTCGCAAACCGTGGGTCGGAACTCGCATGTACAAGTTGGTATGACTTGTGAGTGGCAAGACAAATCTACTCGCACAGTTTCGTATTATTTGGACTTCGTTTAAGCAATTTTCTATTCATAACGTACTAAAAAAATTCCGAGGTGGATTAAAAGTTTTTCATATACGCGTCAAAACAACAAAAACGAGAAGGAAAAATTCCTAAATTTGGCCGTCAAGTTTGGCACACCAAACACAAGCCAGCGGAACTTGCAGAGGTGAGTTCCGACTCTCGGTCTGAAAGATACGACCATGTATCGCTTTATATCCGTTGTATTGAATAAAACTGATAAACGGACGTATCTCACAAATCGTGAGACAAAAATTGCCTCTACAAGTTCCGTTACCTTCTACACGGCGAGTCCGACCTACTCGTACAAATTGAATTTTTGGATTTCGTTTATTTCCTTCTCCTATATTCCACCACTACAACTAACACTACATCTACAAAAATGTCAACAAAATATATACAACATACATTATCAGAGCTAATTGTATACTCTCTAAATTATAGACTACTACGCATAATACAAAAAAACCCAACTCCAAAATTGAAAAATAATTCAAGAAATTAACATAGTTCATTATAGTAAATTGGGATTAAGTAAATACCTGGTCCAAAGAGAGAGATAGAGAGTTGGATAAGATGTGAGAAGCCGCTGCGCGCTGTTGTAGAGAAAGGAAGGGAATTTGTGCTAGGCTTCAGATGATTTGGGAGTTTGGGGCCTAAGTTAGGGTTTGCTGTATTCGGGAGAGGGAGAGAGACATAGAGAGCTTTCCACAAGAGGGGGAGATTGAGAAGGCAAAGAAATCGAGGCCAAGGAGTTGGGAGAGAGAACTAGGGTTTGGGGATGGGTTTCGGGAGCTCAAGAGAAAGAGAGAGAGAGAGAGAGAGAGAGAGTTTGTGACGAAGACAAAGTAAGGGAGATCTTGGTATGTACAAGTGTTTGGAAAAATACTTGTACATACCTAGGCCGTTGTTGGAAACAACGGCCTAGGTATGTTTTTTTTACGTTGTTTCCAACAACGGCCTAAGTGATTTTTTCGACAAAAAAAAACTCCACGCCAAAACAATGCTAAGTCTCAAACATTTTTTGGCGTGAAGTTACGAATTTACTCCTCCGCTTTTTGGACGCGTTAGTGGGAGACTTAGCGGATCTTCATCACGGCCGCTGATCATGATCAACCACGATCGGACGGCTGAGATAGTTGTTTTCCGACCCGTTCAAAACGGACCCGTTTTCAATTGAGCAAATCTCATATATATATATATATATATATATATATATATATATATATATATATATATATATATATATATATATATATATATATATATATATATATATATATATATATATATAATAATAATAATAATAATAATAATAATAATAATAATAATAATAATAATAATAATAATAATAATAATAATAATAAGTGTATGTAGGTACTCCTAATTTTATTACTCTTTTCGAACTCGGTGAACAATTGTAGTCCGTAGTACCATTATTGTCATCATGGTTGCTGTCCATGGTGCTGTAGTCGTCATTCAACTCGAGCTTAGAAGCAACCGAAATTCGGAAATGAATAAGTGGCTAACAACTTTAGCCAGTTCTATTTATTTTATAGGATGTATGCATGCTAGATAATTTATATAAATTGAGTATTCATGCTTAGATTGTGTATGGATGTTTTTCGATAAGGGTGTTATTTGCTGTTTATTAATTTGTGAGATTACGATATGATTAAACTAGAAACACTATTATAGTTTCTATCATGAAATTTGATCTCACTTTAGAAAATCGTTTCCCTCTTACTAGATGGAATGTAGGGCTGAAATTTTTATATGTGTATCATGTATGAGTGTACAACATCTCTTCAAAATATCATTATTTTTGGATGTCGTTCGGGTTTTTAGTAAAATCTGAATACATTACTGGTTTAGAAATGAAACGAAATCTATTTCATAATTCTGGCTGAATATCATACTTATTTTCAAAAATCATATCTCTCCAAATATATGGAATTGTAAGCTGAACTTTTTATATGTGAATCTAGTGTATGTCTATTATATGTTCACAAAATTTCATGAATTTTGGATATCGTTTATTATTTTTAATAAATTCAAACTTATAACGTGTTGACAGTTTTCCTAGATGCTGGAAATTTATACACCTTTTGGTGTTTGATCAGTTTAACCCCTAAAATGAAGTATTTTTTAGGGAATTATAAACTGAGAATTTGAAGTAGACTCAGTAATCTTTCTTTTGAGTCTAAGAAATCCAATTTTTTCTATGAATTTTAAAAGTAGCAAGAGCTGCAGTTTCTGGATTCTGAACCTACTGTCTTACAAATGGTTTTAGACAGATTAATTTGGGTTAAATCTAGATATTTTTAACTACAATATTGTAGTAGACTCATTGAGGTTTCATATGAGACTAAGAAATTAATTTTCTAACAAGTATTGAAATTTGTATAATTATTGGGAGTTGTATTCACCTGTAAAGGGGACACGTGCGGCGTTGTCTCTACTGTTAATTTTTGGGATCTAGTGTTAAGAACGGGGGTGTGGATGTATAGGCTGTAGACTCTTGTCGGAACTTAGGGGATAGACCCATAAGTGTCCGTTGATGTTCTATGTTCTCGGATATGAATGGGAAGCGAGAGTTTAACTTTGTACCTCTAGGCAGAGCAGAAAATGCCTGCATTGTCGTCTTATATTCGTGATGACTTTTAGTAAGGTCTGAACATGGAGAGAGACCATAGGGTCCCAGTAGTACCGGGGAGTGGAGAGAGACCGTTGGGGTTGGGCAGGGTGGAATATGTAAGACCGGGGAGTGGAGAGAGACCACCAGGGCTGGGCAACATTATGAATGCTCAGGAGTGGAGAAAGACCACAGGGTCCCGGCATGCCCACTACCGACTGCAGGGATGAAATTGGACCAAACAACTGCAACCTTACTAGTCACTAGATAAATATCAGAAACATTGCAGAATACATGAGTAGGTATTGCATAATGAGGGACTGAATCCTGTAATGAGAAGAAATGCTAGTAGCTTGCTTTCGAAAAATATGATGTATGGGCAGCATATCGTTCCAAACAAGCGTGCATTAAAAGAGCATGTTTGGATTTGTGCATATTTTCATAATAAGCATATGTTTGATGTTTTAGTAAATTAGATCTATACTCACTCATATGACATTGTATAATTGACTAATTTTCATTTATATTTATTACATCGATTCCAGTTTTATTTCTATTATGCTATGTAAGTTGTTATGCTATTTTTGGAGTTAATAAAAACTGTTGTGATTCTTACCGTCGGCCTCACAAGCTGACGAACCCATAGATTGTATTGTGCAGGTAAGAGTACCTGAGACATTGGCTTAGAGTGTGATATCTTGAGTCTGTCATCTTATCAATCTAAGAGTTTTAGATTTATAGTAATACTAGATTTGCCCGTGGCCACGTGCCTACGGCACGTCTTCAAAATGATACAGCATATGAAAAGTCATGTAAACAGTAAATCAACAATTATGTAGCTGAAGTTTGAATAGTATTACAATAATTAGTTGTAAATAAAAGTCCATGTTTCCATTAGTATATGGTAAAAAATATTTATAAATTAGGGTATAAAAGTCCATGTTTCCACACACACACACACACACACACACACACACACACACACACACACACACACATATATATATATAATATTATAATGGGAGAAGGCCTTAGTGTCATTTGTCATTTTGTCATTCTACCAACATGTGCCTTAGTGTCATTTGTCATTTTGTCATTCTACCAACATGTGCAACGCACATACATAACTAATATAAATGAGGTTTCCGGTTCAAATCCTCCCTATTTTTATTTTTTGAAAATATTAAAACGTGCATCGCACGTGTAAATTACTAGTATATATATAACTAATATAAATGAGGTTTCCGGTTCAAATCCTCCCTATTTTTATTTTTTGAAAATATTAAAACGTGCATCGCACGTGTAAATTACTAGTATATATATATATATATATATATATATATATAGAGAGAGAGAGAGAGAGAGAGAGAGAGAGAGAGAGAGAGAAAGAGAAAATAATTAAATACATAAATAAGTTGTTTTGGGGGGATTTGAAGGGATTTGAATTTGAGTTTTGGGGGAAAATATATTTTTTGAGATTAGATATGGGCCTTTGATTTTGGGGGATTGAAGGAGAGCCACTTGATAGTTTTCTTTGTATTTTATTATATAGATTCCCGTATTTTTTTATGTATTATATTATGTTTATGTACTCAATTGAAGCAAAATATTTTTGGGTGTACTACAAATTGCCAGTATAGAAAATTCGGGGCGTTATAAGGACAGTACTTGATGCTTGGACAACCAGCCAAATGATGGGGATTATATAGAATCAAGATTCAGATTGACGCCAACGAACTTTCTTATACTTTTAATAGAGGCCTATCTCATATAACTAAGGATTAAAATGTAAATTTTCATGTTGGCTCTGAGATTGTTATGCAATGCTAAAGAGAATTGTTGATAAAAAGTCCTTTGTGATTTTTTTTAGGCATTGCCTTAGAGCATCTGTAGTCGTTTCCAATACTTCCAAATTTTGGAAAATATAGGGAAGGAGCTCTTGTAGTTGTTCTCTATATTTTCAAGTTTTGAAAAAAATAGAACAGTACTCGTCTATATTTGAGAGACGATATAGGAATTCCCCAAATATAGAAATCAGAAGATCATCTTGCGTCTGATCTAAAAAAAATCTCCGAGCAATTTAAAAAGTTAAAAAGGAGGAAAAAAATCTCGGACGCAACATAATATTGCATCCGATCCAACAAAAAAAAATCTGAAAAAAACGGACGCAAAATCATTTTGCGTCGGAAGAAAAAAAATTATAACACAGCACGGACGCAAGAAGGTCTTGTGTCTATTGCTTTTTTCCCCTTAAATCTTTATTTTTTTCTATGAAATAGGGCGTATAGGATTGTTTATGCATATAGTCTATAATTGGGATTGGTTTGTTTTTTTTTTATGAAGGGTTGAGATGGAATGAGTCTATAGGACTGTTATGTGTACGCTGCGTACATTTTTTTTTGGTGAATGTGTTAGACTCAACTTTTTTTTTATTACAAATTTAATGGCTATGATTGGTTTGAATTTGTTAGATCCACCGTTCGATCAAATTTTGAGTTTTTAACGACTACACGCCAAACTTAAAATTCGTATTTCTATTCCCCAAATTTGGAAATTTTAAGTCCTAAGAGCATCCATTTTCGTTTTAAACAAAATTTGCATATTTAGCAATTGGGAATAGCAATAGAGGGAGCAGTCTGCTATCGTTGGTGCTAAATCTGCTAAAAAAATAATATTAAAAAAAAATCAGACGGATCTTCTTCCTCCATCCATCCTTTAAAAAAATTGGAATTTTCGTACTTATTCGATAGCATTTCCGTAATAAAAGCTTGGACGGATGAAGGTCTGTCGTCGTTGGTTTTTTTTTATGGCAATTTCGTAATTATTTAATGGAAATTTCATAATTAATTAATGACATTTTCGTAATATTTGGATGGCATTTTGTAATTTTCCAAAAAAATCTGATTACTTAAATAAATAAATATTAAAAAAATAGATGGAGCTCCTTCGTCCGCCTCTCATCTTTTCGTTTTTTATAATAAATTATTCGACGGACGGAGCATCATCTTCTGTCCGTCCGATTTTTTTTCTCAAACAGATGAAGATCATCCGTCTTCTATTTTTAGCATTTCTTTAAGAGCGTTTTTTAAGTTTAGCGAATGATTGTTCACTTCTATTCTAAATTTTGGGTATATAGCGAACGATAGTGAGAATTTTTTTTAACTCAAATGCTATTTTTTTGGTTTTTAGAAAACGAAAGTGGATGCTCTAACTACAACAGATGCTCTTACAAGTTTTGTCTCTGATATTTTGTTTGGTGAAATGTTATAAACTTTGACCATATCTGCTCCTCTTATTCTTAGTTTTTGTTCAAGTGGATCTCTGGTTCCAAAACAATGGAGCCTAACAAAAATCACAACATTTTTATGAGAATAAAAAACAATAAATGAATTGGAAAAAAATGCTCCTACCTAACCTCACCTTCTCTCCCCTGCTGAACCTCATCTCCGGCATCCATCGGCACCCTCTGCTCTTCTGAGCCTCAACTCCGACATCCCTCCTTCATCCTGTTCCATGATAAAAACGAAAAACACCAAACCCAAAACCCCTCCCCACAGCAAACTCCATAGCCACTTAGCAAGGAACTAATCCCCTATACCCTCTACATCTGATCTCGGCCATGCTGTCGGTTCTCGAACTCAGTGGGTGCGGGCCTAATGAGAGGGTCTGTCACCCACCGACACCAGCACCAATTCCAACTGAAATGACTACTAGCCTGCCACCACCTCAGCAACCCCCCCCCCCCCCACCACCACCCTCAGCTGTTTACACAATGCACAACCCTTCCTCTACTCCCGCTGCATTGGCTCCTCCAACAGCGCCACCGTTACCCTTTACACACCTGATCCCACCACCTAAAAAGAGAGGAGATCGGGCGCTCAGACGAGCTTACTCCCCGACGCGTGCACACCAAAGTGCGCATCAATGCCATGAGGGGAGGAGCTACAATCATCATCGCTATGGAGAGGAATCTAGCAGGGGCTATAGGCACCATCACCGAGAAGAGGAGTCCTATGGGGGACGGGCCCAAAGATGGGGTCCTCCTACCGGCCATAATGGGCATAAGAACCCCCCCTGCCTCAGGCCAGCGTCACCACCACAGTATGGGTCACCCCGAGAGGGGTTACAACAATGACTCACACCGGCAGTACCATCCTCCAACCAAGTTCAAACCTCATTACCAACAGCACCATCCTCCAACCCAGTCCAAACTACATTGCCAACACAAACACTCAGATGAACACCCCAAGGGTGTTGATCCTCCCCACCACCAGAGCAATCACATGGCCCATCATGAACCTCAACAAACCTATCCGACCAATCCCCCCAACCCCAGCACCTATCAACAAGCCAGTCCACCACCCCAGGAGAACCCTAAGCTTAAATCCTGCGTCGAGCGAGCCCACGAGAGGGCTGCACAAGACGGGATTACAGCGGAAGAGGACTCTAGTGGTAGGGAAAGGGAGGAGCAGTGGGTTCAAGTGCACGGAAAGAAAAACAAGAGACAGAGTACTCCCCCCAATCCTCAAATTGAACACCTCCAACACAAGCAAAAACGAAGGAAGGACAAAAGTAAGCCTGTACCATGCTTCAACTGTGGTGACTTGGGCCATTACAGGAGCGAATGCACCAAAGAAGTTCATTGCCTCAAATGTCTGAAGTGGGGGCATCTCTCATACGTCTGCACCAATGTGGTGGAGACCCACAGTGACGATGAACGTCCGGTGAGACATGGAAAGTCTCCTGATAACCCCACACTTATCCGACTAGCAAATAGTCTTGATACGATCAAGAACGAAGAGTGATGGCTTCGTCAATGGTGTGCAATTGCCAGAGTCAGAGCAGGGAGCCCTTCGGAGGTGCGTCTATTACAAGCTCTTTGTGAAAAATGGCCGATGAGAGCCCATAGAGACTGGGTCGCTAAAAAAATGTGCCACTTGCAATTCCTTATTTCATTCCAGTCGCCAGAGAAGGTAATTGAAGTTGTTGATATGGGGATTGTCGACTTTGGGCATTTCAAACTCGAATTCAGTGCTTGGGCGCCTACTTTCGGAGCGGAGCTTTCCCAAGGAGACAGATACTGGATTTGGATCCACAACGTCTCCCTATACTTTTGGAAGAGAGAGGCACTCCAAGAGATTGTCGCTGACTTTGGGACTGTCGAAGAGATAGACGAGAAGACGGTGCGACGTTCAGAGATTGTCTCGGCAAGAATACTCATAAGGACCGCCAACATATCAATGATGCCCCATTTCGCCATAGTCTTCTCCTTCGAAGAATCATATCCTATTCGATTCGTGCTCGACAAGCAAATAGAACCACAGATAGAGCAGTCGGCCATCATCTCCCCCACTCCTGCATCAGCCCTCAGAGACAACCGATCGTACAGGCAAGTGGTCTCGCCACATTGGGACCTGACAATAGATGGGGCCCACGAAGTAGAAAGGGCTCACTGGGAGCTCATCAAAGCGGTGAAGGGGCAGGAGCAATGCCAGGGACCAACGGCGGAGGGATCAGTGCCGAGGAAAGGCTCTCCGTACAAAGATGGTCAAGAAAGAGGCTTGACCATCAGATCCAACGATCCAAAACCCTCAGGGATAACCAACTCAACAGATCCAACGGTGGATCTGCTCAAGATACCAGATTTGGAAGGTATCACTGTTCAAAAAAGAACTCCGCGAAGGGAGGACCAAAGCAAAGCTCAAAGTGGCAGTCAACATTTGGGAGTTGGTGGGGGAACGGCCAGAGAGGAGCAGAGAGGGCAAGCAGACTGCGCTAAAGGGGAAAAGGGCAAAAGTGCCCCAGAAAAAGACATGCGAGACAGGCCAGACCTACAGAGCCATCCCCAAAAGAGGCGAGAGTTGGTAGCTTTGGGTCGAGAGTCGGAAAGGCGACTTCCTCTTTGGGGAAGAAGACGAGCAGTGGAAGTCCTCTCGACAGAGTCCTTGCCCAAAAGGGGAGAGACACTGGGGTTGGAGCGGTAGATCTGAAAAAGGGGAGAACTCAGAGTGGAAAGGGAGTGGGTAATAGCAGCGAAGAAGTTGGGAGCTCAAAGAGAGCAGGTGAAGGCAAAAGAGCTGAAATGGGAAGCTTTGCATCGGATGTACCGCCCTCGGAAGGGACGCCCCCCTCTCAAATGGGGACACGTGGTGAAGGCGACAGAAACAAAGCAAGGCTTACCCCACGTGTCCCACTAAAGACAGTGGGAGCCCCTATTATCGAGAAAAAGCATCTGCTCTTTCACGAAGGAGAGCCCCTATTAACATTTTCTGGCGGTGAGAATAGGAAAAAGGGCGCCTCGATTACTGAGATAGGAGGTCTACTCCATTGCGGAGCAGAACAAGACTTAAGGGGTGCCAACAGCATTATTGGGAAGCTAGGGGGGTATTTATAAAGTGTTAGTGGGCCCAAAGAGGGGTCCAAACACAATGTGTTACAGCTATCTACGTGTAGTGGGCCCATTGAGGGGTCCACTACGGGAAGCCACGCTACTCCGATTAAATCCTCATCAATCTAAGGGCTTAATGAGGAGTCCGTGACGAGAGTGCCTACTATGCAACTAGAAATTCAGCATGCAGATAGTGATGATGACTTGGAAGGGCGCTTAAATCTGGACGAAGAGTTCTCATTTACGGATGAGGAGTCAGAGGATCTAGAGTTTATTGTTGACACACAGAGAGAGATCTCACCAGAGATGGTCTTATCCACCCTTCCAGAATCAGTGCCGGGCTATAGCACTGGCACGTCAAGCAGGACAGCTGGGTTCAGGGTATAGTGGTCACCTAAGAGGGCTCATGTGGAGTCCTTGGATGACTATCTGGAGGTAGCTGCGGTGGTCAAAGCTACAAAGTTCGATGAAGGAGGTATGAAAAGTTTTTAGCGTCTGTATTAAATTTCATGTAAGATTCAGATGTTTTTATCCTAGTGCAAACCTGTTGCTTAGAAGTTTGTGACAGAGAGCGTAATGCTCTACTGCTCAACAAAATTAGGGGTTGGGAAACTGAACGGGCTACGACGAGCTCTCAGAAAGACATACGATCATGTTCTGGGTTGACGGAGGTCTTGGAGGAAGACACCCATCCCACACCCACGATCAATCTAGACACAGTCCCCCAATGAATACACTATTCTGGAATGTTAGGAGGCTAGGGGATAGGGGGAAGAGAGATATAGTTAGGGACGTTATTAAGAGCTCCAAGGTGGAAGTGGTAGGGTTACAGGAGACCAAACTCGCGAATGGGTTTAAACTCAAAAGAGTAGGGGCAACAGAATCAAGGAATGGGTGCTACGCCCGTCTGCAGGAGCCTCGGGGGGGATTGCTATTGGGTTCAACCCAGATATCTTCACCTGCTCCGAGGAGTACAGTGGAACGTTTTCCCTGACTGTCCAACTAAAGAGACGATCGAATAATTGGGTGCAGACGATCACTGTCGTCTATGGGCCGAACGTGGCTACAGATTGAGATGCTTTTTGGCAAGAGCTTATGGGTATTCGACAACGATGGTCGGGAGCTTGGATTGTCGGGGGGGATTTCAGTATCACCAGATTTGCTTTTAAGCACAAGGGAAAAGGCTCCAGCGACAGACACAGAGAAGAGTTCAATAGGGTGATCACGACACTAGAGCTGATCGATATCCCAATCAATGACAGACTATTTACATGGTCAAACATGCAAGAAACCCCGATTATGGCCAAATTGGACAGGATACTAGTATCGATAGATTGGGAGGCTAAATTCCCATTAGCAAGCGCTAAATCCATCCCTAGACCTACGTCAGATCATACCCCGATCCTACTTGATACCGGGGTACAAGGGCCTCAAAGACCAAGGAAGTTCAGATTTGAGAAGGCCTGGCTGGAAATCCAAGGATTTCACCACATGGTGATGGAAAACTGGGCGCTCCAAACCACTGGTGCGGATGCAGCATCTAGATGGTGTGAAAAAGTCTGCAGATTGAGAAAGCGGCTGCATAGATGGAATCGGTCTAGATTCTCGACCATCTGGCGTGCAAAAGATTCCTTTTTAGAAGGAATTGATGAGCTAGAGAGATTGGAAGAAATGAGAGTCCTATCACAAGATGAAAAAAATAGGCTACTAGAGCTCCAAGAAAATATTGCCAATCTTTATAAGCTGGAGGAGATCAAATGGCAACAAAGGTCGAGAATTTCGTGGCTCAAAGAGGGAGATGCGAATATGGCCTACTTCCACCGAGTGGCAAGTACAAGACGTAGATCCAATCTAATCCTGTCACTACAAACGGATACGGGAACATCGCAAGACGAAAATGTGATTTCCAAAACCTTCCAAGATTACTACAAGGGCCTCTTTGGGAAAAAGAATGACTTTAGGGTCCTGTTCAGGGATTCATTCTGGCAGGCCTGTCAGAATGAATCAACACAAACACTATCTAATTTGGAAGCACATTTCTCGGAAACGGAAGTAGAAGAGGCCATCACTCAAATGGGAGCAGACAAGTCGCCTGGGCCAAACGGATTCCCAATGTTATTCTTTAAGGTGTTCTGGGAAGAAATAAAAGGGGACATTATAGCGTTGATGGATGAATTCTTCCACAACAATCTCATATTGGGCATGTTCAACTTTGCAGAAGTAATTCTGATACCTAAGCGGGTGGAGTCTTCGAGGGTGGGGGATTTTAGACCGATTAGCCTCATAAACTGCTCGGTTAAGATCATCACTAAGGTCCTGGCCATCTGTCTGGGAAGCATAATGGACAGTTTAATTAGCAAAGCATAGACTGGTTTCATCAAGGACAGATGTATCCTGGACTGTGTGGCTACCGTAGAATAAGTTATCCGCCACTGCCATACGGGCCAGTCTAAGAATTTCCTCCTCAAACTGGACTTTGAGAAAGCATGACTCCGTCGACTGGGAGTGTTTGCTGGAAGCTCTCAGAGGGAGAGGCTTCGGGGTTAAATGGATTAGGTGGATCAAACAATGTTTATACATTAGTAAAACTGCAATCTCGGTTAATGGGCGGCAGGATCTACTGTTTTCTTGCAAGAAGGAACTCCGACAGGGGGATCCGCTGTCCCCACTGCTTTTCACTATCATAGCAGATGTGCTGAGGGGCATGCTAGACAACTTCCGGAGAAAGGGTTGGATAACGCCCGTGGCTAGCAGTAACTATAATCAAGGGTGCACGATTTTTCAGTATGCTGATGACACCCTACTCTTTGGTAACGGGAATAGGTCAGAAACAGTCTGCTTTAAAGGGGCCCTCTACTGTTTTGAAGTCTGGTCAGGTCTCAGGATTAATTTCCAGAAGAGTGCTTTGATTCCAATTGCAGTTTCTGATGTAGATGAACAGGACCACGCGACCATACTAAACTGTATGACAAACGAGTTCCCAATCAAATATTTAGGGCTCCCACTCAGGCCAGGGAAGCTTACTAAGACGGACTGGCTACCTATCATAGACAGGGTGGAGGACAGATTGTCTGGTTAGAAAGGAAAATTGCTTTTCCTCGGTGGCAGAGTGGTACTCATCAACTCGGTGTTGTCTAATCTGCCCATTTACTACATGTCATTTTTTGAGCTCCCTAAATGGGTAATCCAAAGGATTGACCGAATCCAAAAATGATTCCTTTGAAAAGGGACGGACTCGAATAGGGGGGGGGATACCACCTGATCAAATGGAGTATTGCATGCATGAAGAAGAAACATGGAGGGCTAGGCATCATCGACCTAAGAGATATGAACCTTGCCCTTTTGGGGAAATGGTGGTGGAAGTTCTTTCACCACAACGGGGAAGGATGGCAGGACCTCATTCAACCATACCTTCGCAGAAAAGGTACGAGAAGTTTTGGCTTCCGAGTAGGGTCTAGAGTTTCTCGATTCTGGAAAGAAATTACCAAAGCAAGCGAACCGTTCAACTCAGCAGTTACATCGACTATTAGTAATGGACAGTCCACCAGATTCTGGTGGGACAAATGGTGTGGTACCCATTCCCTTAAGGAGACTTTTCCAGATCTATATAAGAAAACGAATCGCCCGAATATATCTGTGGCCAAGACTTGGAAGAGGGGCAATTGGAGACCGTCTTTCCGAGAAACTCTTACCCCAGAGTTACACCAGCAACTACTTGAACTGCAAACACACATTACACGGACCGGTGCGATGTGTGTTCAAGGCCCAGATCAGATGCACTGGGGACTCGAGACCAAGGGAGCTTTCACTGTTAGATCTCTGTATCATCGAATTCACTATCGAGGATGCAGACCCAGTTGGGTACAGGTGTTATGGAAGGCCAAAACCCCTCTTAAAGTCAGGGTCTTCCTCTGGCTAGTGCTCAATAATGTAATCCTCACCAGAGAGAACCATGCCAAAAGACAACCCCAGATAGCGACCAACTGCGAATTTTGCAACATGCATACAGAGAATCTGAATCACCTTTTTATTCACTGTCAAAGGAGTAAGGCAACTATGGTAGAGGTATTACGGGCCTTAGGAACAGGTGACTACCCCAACGAATACGAGGATTTGTGGATTGGCCCCAAATTTGCCTCGGTACGCCACGAAATGAAGGATGCGTGGTACATAGCCATTGCGGCAACTACTTGGGTGTTAGGGCTAGACAGAAATAATTTCTATTTTCTTGCTTCATGTAATAGTATTTCTGGTAACCATACTCATATCATGTATCTTATTTCTTTTTGGGCCACAGCTGCTGCCACAGGAGCGAGAGGGAGGATTACCAGAGTCTTCCAGGTGGAGGAATTTGATGATGAGGAGGTAGAGTTTGGGCCGACACTGGACTGAGGGATAGGCGCCAATCATACTCATTTGGAACATGCTAGCCGCAACTTCCTCTACTTTGTATTTTGTTTCGATCTACTGTACTTTTCGTTGTACTTTGTTTGGATGATTAGACCCACCTCCCAGGGTTTTGTTGGGGGATTATGTTTTATTTTCTGCACTGTACTTTTGTATTTCACCCGGTACACCGGGATTGTTTTATTAATTTCTTATTAATGAAACAGGGTGGCGTTATTCCACCTTTAACCTAAAAAAAACAATGGAGCCAAACACCTCCGTAGCTAAATTTGGAAAGGGCACAATGAGCTGTGCAAAGCTCATTGGCCAGAAAAGAAATTAGGGGATGGGAAAAATTCTGAGATTGATTGATTGATTGATTTTTTAATTTTAAATTTCAAATTAGGGTTTGAAATTCAAATTATATTTGGGAATGATTAGTGGGGGGAGATTTGGATCATGTTTGAATTTTAATTTAGATTTTTGAAATTCAAAACATATTGGGAGGAGTGTGCTTGTTGTTGAATTTTGAATTTCAATTTGGGAATTTGAAATTCAAATTCAAATTTGCAACTTCCTCTACTTTGTATTTTGTTTCGATCTACTGTACTTTTCGTTGTACTTTGTTTGGATGATTAGACCCACCTCCCAGGGTTTTGTTGGGGGATTATGTTTTATTTTCTGCACTGTACTTTTGTATTTCACCCGGTACACCGGGATTGTTTTATTAATTTCTTATTAATGAAACAGGGTGGCGTTATTCCACCTTTAACCTAAAAAAAACAATGGAGCCAAACACCTCCGTAGCTAAATTTGGAAAGGGCACAATGAGCTGTGCAAAGCTCATTGGCCAGAAAAGAAATTAGGGGATGGGAAAAATTCTGAGATTGATTGATTGATTGATTTTTTAATTTTAAATTTCAAATTAGGGTTTGAAATTCAAATTATATTTGGGAATGATTAGTGGGGGGAGATTTGGATCATGTTTGAATTTTAATTTAGATTTTTGAAATTCAAAACATATTGGGAGGAGTGTGCTTGTTGTTGAATTTTGAATTTCAATTTGGGAATTTGAAATTCAAATTCAAATTTGTTTTGGAGCGTGGAGGAATAAAATTTAATGAAAATTTTAATTTCAATATAGATTTTTGAAATTCAAATTATAGATGCAGGAGTAGAGAAAGATTATCTTTATGCAGGGCCGACCCCTACCTTGAGGCCGGTGATGCGGTCGCCTCTGGCCCCTTGTAAATATAGGCACGTATTTTGCGCGTAAAATTTTTTTATAGTTATTAGGGGCCCCCAAAAATAATTATTTAGGTCTTTCTCCTCGAGCCCTCGGGAACTTAATGTCGGCCCTGTTTTTATGTAATATGAATTCCAAAGTAGATTTAGTTTGAAATTCAAATTATATTTGTGGAGAGATCGGTGAGTTCAAGCGTCACATTTGTTAGGTGGTGATGTTAGTTAGCGGAGAAGTTCGTCAGCCGCACTGACCTCTTGATTGAGAACAACGACTATTATTGATGGCTGGATTTGACACAATCGGAAGATGGCATCACAGTGTGGTTGGTTTGGCGGATACACGACGACATCGTCGTTGGAAGAGGAGTAAGCATACCAGCAGTAGATGGTGGTTGTGGTTATTGTCATGGTAGACGCTTGGGGGGATGTGAAGAGTCTTTGGGGTGAAGAGATATTTTGATGGATTTTGAATTTCAGATTAGATTTTTGGGAATTCAAATTACATTTGGGAGGGTTGGGTGGGAGAACAGGGTGCAGAGATCTTGTGTACAAGTTTCCTAGGAGAGAAACTAGTTAGACTAGTTAGAAATGTAGGCTTAGCTTTGTAATTGTTCTCCATTGTTCCATTTTAGGAACAGATAGATGTATACTGTTGTACTACTTGTTTCGTTAATTATTGATTAATGAAACGGTGATGATGTCACCTTTTTTTTTCTTTAAGAAAAATGCTAAATTTCCACCAAAATATTAGACTACAAAACAATCCCTTATTAGTGCACTTTTTTTGGTTTTTTTTGGCAATCACATGTTATGCTTCGGGACCTTGTTTCTAAGGTCTATAGAGTTTATCTTCAGTGCACCAAGATCAAGTCTGATTGAAGATACAAAAAGCAACAACGTATGAAACCAGATCCAATAAAATATAGGAATAATTTAGCAAATGCCCCAATCAAAATGTAAAAACTAGCATATACTCCCACTATTTAAAAAAACTAAGAAATACTCTCAGTTTGGACGGAACCGTTAAAATCTCCGTTAAGTAAACTCACGTGTGTCACACGTGATATGTAAAATGACCTAAATACCCACGATAAAATATATTTTAGCAAATGCCCCCAATCATAATGTGGAAACTAACATATACCCCCATTATTTGAAAAAATATATATTTGAGATATTTTAGCAAATGCTCATATTCAAAATGCGGAAATTAGAATATACCCCACTATTTTAGTATTAGGTGTTGTGAAAAAATGTGAGTGTTATGTGTTGTTACTCAGTGTGAACAGCTTTCTTCCTGTACTGATGATAACAATGTAATGAAAAGATGTTCTACGTCATATTTTGATTAAAAAAACAAAAAAAAACATCATCTATTACAACGAATTGTTGTGTATCATCACCAGGTTGTGTACCCACCCATTACAATAGACTGTGTGGTCTCCTGTTCCACTCTAGAATGTGCATCATCATTTCCATCATCTTCATTCACAATAGGTTCAACAGTAGCTTATGTATTACTCACAGTTAAATTCGGTGTTTATAAATAATTTGACAAGATTTAATATTCAAAAATCAACAAAAAATTAGCAAATTTAGAAAAAAATCGGCAAATGTTCAGATTGAAAGAAATACAAAATTTAATGCATCTAAATAGTTAGTACTCATCACCTAAGTAAAAAATGAAGATAAATCCATAAATATTTCTTGTATAATTCGCTAAATTCGTGAATTACTCATGAAACATTCATTTAATTTGTGATTTTCGTGAATAATTTGCGAGCTGCTTGTCACGCCCCACTTCCCAAAAACACGATATGCAAGCACGTGACATGGCCCAGCGAATGACTTGCGTCATTCATAGGCTGTCATCGATTCAACTCAACAATATGAAACAGGAAGTAAAACAACCACGCATGCAAATAAAGAAGTAATCACATAAATAACGATACTTGAAATTTTAAGCATAAAATAACCAACATAAAATAAATCCAACATCTGGAATCAACAACAACATCATTCGGGTCAAAAGCCCACAATACAACAATGTTCAAATATTAAAATTCAAAAAAGAGAAATAATAATTATTCAAATGGCGCAGCAACACAAGTCTTTCACCATTGTTGTTCTCCTAGTCCATCAGGTAAATCTCCCTGCTTACCTATATGTTGCTCATCTAAAAAGATGAAAAATATGTCCTTAGAGCAAGTCGTGGATATCAAGTAGAGAAACAGAGAATAATAACAATAACGGTATAACGATGAATACAATGGACGATGAAATTAATAGTATTGAACAGTGACAAGACGATAATAGTACAATGTACAATAACGATGATTTATAACAATAACAATAAATAGTAACAATGACGGTAAACAATAACGATAACACTGTTCAATGAAGACGACAATATGCAATGACAATGCGATGAAGATCTTAAATCTATTATTTATCATTTTTTTTTCTTTAATCCTAACTAATGCACCTACTATTGTATCTGATACTACAAGTTCCATGCATACAATCGATTTCGTTTAGACTAAGGTGGTAGATTCTATAGGTCATGTACTCGGTACGATATAACATTTCAATAATAACACAATCATGTAATGGATTCTAGAGGTGGCCCCCGTCAATCCTTGATGTGGCACTTAGTTCTATGTAGCACTTAGTACCATGTGATGAGTTCTAGAGGTGGCCCCCGTCAATTCTTGACGTGATACTTAGTTCTATGTGGCACTTAGTTCCATATAACTTGAAATCATACAATCATGTAATGGGTTCTAGAGGTGGCTCCCGTCAATCATTGACGTGGCACTTAGTTCTATGTGGCACTTAGTTCCATTTAACGTTAAAACATGGGAAACACGAGCCCCACACTTCCAAGTATAGTCACTATAGTATCAACTACCTTGGTTAACCCTTAACCCCGGCTTGATTAACATTCTTTATTCAATTATCATACGATAATGCGATTAATGAGGGACACTAGAAAGATGACAATACAATCCTAAGATCATGCAATGGACTCTATACAATTAAATACACCAATTCAGTATTATAGATTCAATTATATATTATTAAACATAGAAATCCAATTCTGGACAGCAGTAGGTTGCTGTACCAAAATCAGAATTCCCATTATTACAGGATAGCAAATGTAGATCCATCAGAAGGTCTAGAAACTAGACTCCTGCCCGGTTCCAATGCATATAAATAAGATACATAAAAGTTGTGGATTAGGTGTCAAAACAACAAACTATACAGGATTTGTGTTCAGCCAGAACTTGTAAGATTGTGTTTATACATATGAAACAGGACTGAAACAACATTAATTAATTTCAGGAAAATTAGGAAATATTCTCTAGTGTGTCTAGTAACAGCATGCAAAATTTCAAGTCATTATCTTACAGGTAACATGGTTAAATTAATTGTGAATCAGAGTGTGGCAGCAATTTTTAAAATCTGGAATTGTACGACACAGCAGCAGTAAAACTGCGATATCTCACAAACCGTAACTCGGAATTCAACTCCGTCAAAGGGGTAGTAAACTAGACATCTAGGCCTATATTTCATATTCAGGATTTTGGTGACATTATCTAGGTCGAAACAGCATGGTAATGTTCAAGTCGGCAATAATTTTCAGGATGTCAACATATTCTTTTTTAATAAAACGATTAAAATGTTAAGAACGATGAGTTGGGAGTTAACAATCATAAATTACAGCAAGCTATACCTATGTGAACATGATATTAAGATGTATAATGACCATAATCTTACTAATCACAAACAACTAACACTTTAACATCAATTATATAAGCCATCAATACTAGTATGCAATCTACAATTGTTGTGAGATGTCATGACATGAAATATAATAATAATCCATATTTCTATATTCAATAACTAACTATATATATGCATGTAAGATCTCTATACATTGGAGACAAGGATGACACGAAGTCAAGACTACTACTTAGATTCACTTGTGTAAATTCGTAGTACCCCAACGATAGATAACAATAAGCAATACACGATAATCAAATTGGATCTACTTGCGGGATTCAATAAACATTCTCGAATATCATACAATAACTATTCGAGTAGAAATGACTTGCCTTGAGGACGACGTTAGATTAATCCGAATATGCGAAGAATAACGGGATTGGAATCTCGGCGACACGGTGACGAGCAAACGATCACGATAATTACGATCAAGCACGGATCTCGATGATCAAGATGGTGATCGAGATGAAGATCAAGCGAATCCAACGGTCGAGATCGAATATAAAATATATAAGAATTAGAAGAGTACTAAAAGATTAAATATGCAATGATTGAAAATTTGATGAATGAGAACAAAAAGTGGATCAAATATTTAACTCACCAAGTAGAAGACGAACGAGACGATCAAGGGCCGAGATCAAGTGTGATCAGTCGATCGGACAGTTGAGATTGAAGATCAAGATCAAGATCAAGATGATGATCACGATTGCGATGATCAAAAGAGATTCGACGGTCGAGATCAAGATCTTGATGATGATGATGGTCAACAACGATCGGACGACCAGGATCAAAATTGATGGAGATGATGATGATCAAGAGGAGATTAACGGCCCATATTCACTTGATCAATACTTTTGATCAAAACAGTACACATCAATGGTGCACTGGCTGAGGTGTCGGGGTTTGGCAGGACGGAAGCACCGCATAGGGGGTGTGCTATACTGCTGCAGGATGGGAGTGTTAGGGCCTGGTGCAGTCTACAGAGTGATGCCGAGGTGGGGCAGTGCACGGGAGGTGCGGCGAGAGGCAGAGCATAGTGGGGTCGGCCGCAGGTGGCGCTGCACTGTAGGGCATCGAGAGGAGCACTGGTCGCTGACGCTGAGGTGGGGTCGCGACCGACTGAGGTGGAGTCGCGACTGCAGAAAAGGAGAGAAACAGGAGGGCTGTCGAGGTGGCGCGATGCTGGAGATGACGAGGGAAGGGGAGAGGGGGCTGGCACCGGTGTAGGGCGGAGCAGGGGCGTGACAAGAGGAGGAGAGGAGATGGGGGAGAGGGATGGGTTCACTGCAGTCAGGAGAAGGAGAGGTAGGGGAGAGAGGGTAGATGAATAGGCGGCTGGGTAGGGTTTTAGTATAATAGGGTTGAGGGTATAATATAGGGTTAGGGTTGTAAACGGGTAATGGGTAGAGTTAGGGTATTGGGTTTGGGGTGATTAAAACAAGGTATTGGGTAGTTGGCTTATAGGGTATATCCAATAAGGGAAAATAAGGTTAAAATCCATTAGGGTAAAAAAATAGAGTAACCAATAAAAATATAATTTATAATAAAATGTGATTTGCATTACAATATACAATTTATTTGAAATACTACAAATACAATTAACAATATAAATAGATTTTTATTTTATCAATCAAGGGTACTAATAATAATAATAATAATCATAATAATAATAATAAAATAAGGATAACAGTAATAATAATAATACTGATAACAATAATAATAATAACAACATAAATAAGGTTTGTATTACAATATGAAAATCATAGTGAATAGTTACAAATAAAATTATTGATTAAAAATAAACTTTAATAGGAGATCCGACAATACATTTTAAGAAAAAGAATTTGAAAGCGGGAAAATAATTTACAAAAATTTAAAATACCAAAAATACACAGAAAATACGGAATTGGGGAAACAGGGGTTACACTGCTGCAATTAAATGCAAACCTGCAAACAATTCACGAATCTGTTTGGCAAATTATTTCTTCGTGAATAATTTGAGAATTTAACAAATTATTCACGAACTTTGTTAATATGGTATTACTTACTGTCACTGTCATGCCCCGCTTCCCAAAAGAGAATACGGAATACGGGTACGTGACAAAAGCCCAACGAATAATTTTCATCATCCATAAGCTGTTCAGGAATCTTTATAATATTTCACAAGATAATCAGAGTCGGAAGCAAAAGATACAACCAGGCATGTATAATTGAAACAAGATACCAACAGAAATTACTTGAAACCAAATATAATAATCTCAAATAATCAAATTCTGAACAAGTCAAATATCCAGGGTCACATCGCCCAATTACAAATAAATATCCAAGTAATCAAGTATATTTTATTCAAGTTCAAGCAACAAATAATAATAATACTAATAAAGCAGAAAATCCGGCACTAATACATCATCTCGCCAATACCATCTGACAGCTGACCATCCTGATCTGCAATTAGTAAATTGCAGGAGAAGAAAAAAGAAAATAAGTACCCGTCAATTGCAAGTTACGGGCCACTTATAATGTAGGATACAAGTGCATGGAGAAAATTAAACAAATCTAAATAATAGCAGAAACAGATCTAGCATGGTATGGCAGAATCAACTAGCATGGTATACTAACATGTGTCAAGTGTCAAAGTCAAAGGGTATGCAGATAGATATATAGAAAGTATCAAATATGGTGTCAAGTGATAATGTCAGACAGATAACAGGTAATCAGATAATCAGATAACAGATAGCCAGATACATATAACAGATTCAGATTCAGATTCAGATGTCATGTTCTTATAAGTCTTGTGTGATTACTATCTAGGTAGCACTTCATGCGCCCCAAAAACATAACACATGGTTGCTACAACAAATAATTTCACTTTAGATTTCGTAGGGGATCATATAGGGCCATGTACTCAGGGTTCAGACAGACAGATATCAGATAACAGATCTAGACAGACAGATAACAGACGATCATGCAACAGATAGGACTAAGTCCCCTCCAAGTACACCTTCCTGTGGGAAGTATGTAGTTGGGTAATAGGTGAGAATCACGGACCCCCTTCTGAGTACACCATCTCAAAAGAATGTATGTAGTTAGGAATCAGATAATCAAAATCATGCATGATCTCATAACAGATAACAGATAATCAGATGGGAAACACAGGCCCCCTTCTAAGTACACATTTCTATGCATTCCCATTACTAGATCTTTTCCTTAAATCCTGGCTTGGTTACTTTTATTATGGTCATCAAACAAGCATGAATGTGTACGGAATAGTGTCAAACTAACATGGTATAATTAGTATTAGGTTCAGGGGAACAAATAAACGTGCATAGATAATATACAGCCACATAAACGAGCAAAACAGTGTACATATTCAGGACAGCAAAACAGTACAGTACTAAAACAGTGAATCTCGTCGCTACAGAAATGCAAATCTGGATCCGTCAAAGAATCTGGAAAATAGACTTCCACACGAATCCAGCGAATATAAATAAGTCATATCATATTTCGCAAAATCATAACTCAAAACTGATTTGAATCCAAAAAAATACGTTCAGTCAAAAATCAGTAAAATGAATTCTCAGTCAGAAAAACAGCATTAAAACTCCTCAGATAAATCCAGGAAAAATCTGGGGTATTCCCCTATATGTCTAGATTCAAAAAATAAAGTTTCAGAATATTCCAGTAAAATTAGTTCAGTCATCAAAAATAAGAAAACATCAAGAAATGATACTTTGGCCAATCTGGAATTTCCAACACTGCTGTACGAAAATTGAAATATCTCGCAAGCCGTGAAACAAAATCCAAATCCGCCATAGGGAGATGAAAATAGACAAATTAACCTAACTTTCATATTTCATAAATATTTTCCATACAGTAGAAGGAAACAGGATGAAAATACGATTCTTTACAGAACAACGAGCAAAATACAGCAAGTATGACTTTTATAAACATGCATGAAACGACATATAAAACTCATCAATAAAATCTACCAAAATTCTGGATAATCCCTAGATAGGTATAGAAAAACTGACCAATGTTTCAGATCAAAATAATAGGTGTAGCTCAAGTATCAAAATAGTTTAATCAACAAAATCGTCGAAAAATGAAATCTGGAAACATAATACACCTTTGTAGTAAAACCGTCATAAGTCATTCATTCGAAAACGAAATCGAGCAATGTCAGAGGGGTTGGAAAGCAGACTAATTTCTCTACAATTCATGTTTTATACCGAAATTACGAATCTGACCTTAGTATGGTCTAAAATATAATTCAAAACAGAATATCGACAAAATACAGATTTTCCTCAAAAACCAAAATCAATATAGATCCAACGAAACTAGATCCGAACACAACCAAACTTGAAATCGAGTCTACCAAGTGTCCAAACATCATGAAATAGGGTAATTAACATATCCGAAATAAGTCTATCACATGGATCTCACAAATACCCAAATTTTCACATAAGTCTCACATACATGATCAAATCAAGAACGGGCGAAAACCTAGTTGTTTCATGTCGAATTTGTGTCGTGAGTCATCTATGGTCAAATAGCACTATAGAGACGAAGCCCAACAAGAATAACACACAAGAGTCGTCTCTAGAACCCAACTACATTATAGGTGGTATTTTTGACATGTATCATACAAAAGGAATTTGTGTACAAGTTACTTATCTTAATCGAAGACGAAAACGAAGAACACCATGAATAACAGGAACGGATCCCGACAACGAACAAATCCCATGAACGAGAAATCAACGAACCCACGAACGATCTACACGTGCACTCGAGCATGCGCAAAAAAAAACCAAAAGCAAGAGAGCGAGAGATGGCGTCGGGAGAGAGAGAGAACCGAGGGAAATATCTTTGGCGGCTAGGGGATACACAGTGCATGGGAATGATATATATATGGTGGTTAAAAGAAGTGAGGGTTAGGGGAAATTGAGGCAGCTACAGGTCGGGTTAGCATGCAGATCGGGTTAGGGGGTGGTATACTTGATTTCGGTAGTGGGTGCAAAACAGGTAAGAGATTTAGTGGGGATGCATAATAGGAAGTTTAATAAATGGGTAGTAATGGTTTGGAGTCTTTTGAAGAATTTTTTGCCGTACTGACCCACTTTTTGAAAATATTTAGTGCTCTGACCCACTTTCGAAAATAATTAGCGAACTAACCTAGTTTTGGATACGTCAGCAAAAACCGTTATTTGAAAAAATGGCATAGGTTATTTACATGCCGTTTTTTCCAATAACGACATCTATATTTAAAAAAGTGTCATGCCGTTATTTGGAGTAACGGCATAGGTTATTTTGTTTTTCGACATCTTGTAATTTCCATTTAGAGAAAAATTTGTAAGCGTGAAAACCTTAGAACAGATGCCGTTATTTCAAATAACGGCATTCTCAATACTGATGCCGTTATTTGGAATAATGGCATCAGTTATAAATTTTTTTAATAAAAAATTAACTTATTCATCAGAGAGGATGAATAATAAGTTAGTTTTTTATTAAAAAAAATTAACTTATTCGTCAGTGAGGACGAATAATAAGTTACTTTTTTATATAAAAAAATTATAACTGATGCCATTATTCCAAATAACGGCATCAGTATTGAGAATGCCGTTATTTAAAATAACGACATCTGTTATAAGGTTTTCACACTTACAATTTTTTCTCTAAATGGAGACTACAAGCTGTCGAAAAACAAAATAATCTATGCCGTTACTCCAAATAACGGCATGACACTTTTTTTAAATATAGATGCCGTTATTGGGGAAAACAACATGTAAATAACCTATGCCGTTTTTTCCAGGGTGAGCTCGGTACGGTATCAGACTTTTTGATATTGTACCATTACCATACCAAACTAGTTCGGTTTGAAAATATGCAAACCGTTACCAACCAAAAAGTACGGTATACCGAAACTTTGGTATACCGACTACTTCGGTTGGTACGGTTCGGTATTGATGTTATACCAAATATGACCCAACAAATATCTTAGCAAATATCAGTACCAATAAAAATATCAGTTTTATTTGGAATGATTTTATTAGTTTCGCTTTGCACTGCACTATTTGTACTTTGCTTCCTAAGAGCTGGAGCACCCTGCTATGGCTTTTCTTTTCTCCATCATTAATAGGTGCATTTATTTAGCTGTCAACAAAGAAATCAAATGAGCTAGCAATGTACAGGAATTTTAATCTGGTGAGTAAAGTTTGCAGAAAAGAAGAGACAATTAATGGAGAAAAAAGAATCAGCTGCACGAGTGGCTGACCCAAAACCTCTTTCAAAGTGGCATCAAGAAGATTATAGAGAATGTTATACAAGCAGTTGCTGAAAATGAACTTTAACAACTCAATGTTTCTTGATCATTTGTTCAATGATTATTCTCAAAGCATGCTAGTACAAGGGAAAGAGCTTCACCGTTCAAAGTGTACATATTGTGGACAGCCACCTAGCAATAAATCTCAACCACACATTTAAACCTCCAATCTATATCTAGCATCCACTTAAATTTTAATCACATTCAAAACTCCTATCTATATTTACCATCCATGTACTCTGCATGTGCTGAATAATTAATTCATATTAAAGACACGCATAAAAAGTTAGAAACACAACCATACCACAGACGGGAAAATTAGGGATTTGTACAGAAGAAAAAAAAAACAACAGCCAGTATAACATATCTATGAATTATAAAATTATATAATGTTAATATCTGATTAACCACCACTCTTGTGTTTGTTTCAATTCGTTAGAATACAACATAAATTCCTTCAAATTTGTAATCACTATAAATCAGATTATTAGAATATAAATTTTGAACACTGAAAACAAATATATATTACGCGATAACCACAAACGTGATAATTAAGATATCCAACAAATACAAGTTGCATGCAACTTTAGGTAGCTGATAACCCCCCACCAATAGTCACCAGATTGTAAGGTCCGTGTAGGGAAAGGACACTCAGTATAAGGCCCTGGTGTAAGCTTATTTGCATCCTAGGCTATATCTGACTCAATATTTTAGATTGTTATTTGGTAGGGTTATTCGGTACGGTACGGTAAAATACCGACTGAACCAAATTCATACCGAAACCGAACCGGATTTTAGAACTCGGTACGGTTGTATCGTACCATACTTTTGGTAACCGAATTTTTCGGTACCGAATCGATTGGTTCGGTTGGAAAATCGGTCGGTTGGCTCATTTCGGTATGATTGGCCACCCCTAGTTTTTCCCAATAACGATTTTTGCTGACGTGTCCAAAACTAGCTCAGTTCACTAATTATTTGCGAAAGTGGGTCAGAGCGCCAAATATTTTTAAAAAGTGGATCAGTATGGCAAAATTTTCTCTTTTGAAGATGGTAGCAATAATCATTTTTCTCTTGATTAAAAAGAAAAAGCCTCAATAACCACAAATCTCATTTTAAAAACCACACCCGCATACAAAATATTCTAGTTCACTAATTTAGAATTTTTTACCGAACTATCCCACTTTTTGAAAGTATGTACGAAACTATCCCTGTTTGAAAAGTTAATACCAAAACATCCCTGTCGTTAACGGGGTTAACGGCCTTGATAATAATAGGCACATTAACTGAGTTAACGTGTCTATACTTAGTGATTTTTTATGTACAAAACATCACTGTCTGTTTGTTTGTGAAGATAGGCATACACGTTAACTCAGTTAACGTGCCTTATTAAAACAAGGCACGTAAAATAAGGCACGTTAACTGAGTTAACGTGTCTATATTTAGTGATTTTTTATGTACACAACATTCTTGTCTGAAGATAGGCATACATGTTAACCCAGTTAACGGTCTTGGTAAAACAAGGCACGTTAACTGGGTTAACGTGTGTGAGTATCTCCAATTTTCAGAAATTTTCAACTTTCTGGAAACTTGAAATCTTCACACTCGTTAACTCAGTTAACGGCCTTGGGAATAATAGACACGTTAACTGAGTTAACGTGTCTATACTTAGTAATTTTTTTATCCACACCTCTCTTTGAGGTAGTGCCCCATACTGTCCCAACTACAAACGTTAACCCCGTTAATGCGAGTGGTTTAAATACTAGCGCTAACGGGATTAACGAGTGTATATTGGATGAGTTTTTCTGCAAATCCCCACTCAAGGGGAAAAGTTGTATCCTCATCAGCACGTTAATAGGGTTAATGCTCGGAAAACTACTAGACTTGTTAATCCCGTTAACGACAGAGATGTTTTGGTATTAAATTTTCAAAGAGAGAGAGTTTCGTGCGTGCTTAGAGCATCTGTAGTCGTTAATGTTAAATTTATCCATATATCGATAAATAGAAATAGAAATTTGGATTTCGCTGCACTCGTCGAAAGCTATATTATAGCAAACAATCATTTAATATTAAGCGACGACATTTCATATGCCGTCGGAGGGCGAAAAAGCAAAAATTGGGCGCAGAATCGTCGGACGGCACACGAAGTGCCGTCCGTTTAAAAAAAAAAAAAAAAAAAAAATCGCAACCCGTGTGTCTAGGACGGCACATGAACTGCCGTCCGACACACCTTAATTAATTACACTAACACACTAACACACTAACACTGACACAACACTTACACTGACACACTGACACACTAACACACTAACACACAGACTAATTAATTCGCTAATTTTTTTTTTTTAATAAATCTCCAACGGACGGCACATCAAGTGCCGTCCGGGTATAGGGGGTTTTAATTCGATTTTTTGGGTTTAATAATTCGGGTAAATTAGAATTTTTTCAAACGGACGGCACTTCAAGTGCCGTCCGACGCTTATAATAATAATTTTTTTAGTGGGACGGCTCTTCGAACGCCGTCTCTCAGATATCGATAAATGCTATATCGATTCTCATTTATAGCAATCTACTGTAGCGATTTATCGATAATATCAATATATAGCAAACGACTGCAGCTGCTTTTTAACCCAAATATCGATATTATTGATATATAGCAAACGACTACAGATGCTCTTACAAATACAAAAAGTGGGATAGTTTGGTAAAAAAATTCACTAATTTATTCGTTCCAAAAACCAAAAAACACGAGCTGGAAAGAGAGACAAGTCAACCCAAACAATAATCTTTTTTTATCCTGGGGGGCACATTTGTCATTTTAAGGAATTAGAAAGGTCTCTTTTATTAAATTCCCAAAAATGAAATGCTCATTTATTATTATTCTTCCATCATCTTCAAATCTTCATCCAATTGGCGCCCAAACCCCACTCTCCCAAATTCAAATCCACCACCATTACTCAAAATGACCACAAAACCAAAACCAAAATCAAGAACCAAATCAAACCCCAAACCCCAAAACCCACAACCCAAATCCACCACCATTCTTCAAGACATTGAAGACTTCTCCCCTCAAGAAACCCTCACCATCAGATCCTCTCTCCTCCACTGGTACCACCAAAACCATCGAACTCTCCCATGGCGATCAGAAGCTCCAACCCCGCAAGACCAAGAATCCCAAGAAACCCGAGCCTACGCTGTCTGGGTTTCGGAGATAATGCTGCAGCAAACAAGGGTCAATGCCGTAATCGCGTACTATAACAAGTGGATGGAGAAATGGCCTACTGTAAACCACTTGGCCGCTGCGAGTTTGGATGAGGTTAATGAAATGTGGGCTGGTTTGGGTTATTACCGAAGAGCCCGGTTTCTGTTAGAGGTATATAAAAAAAAATTGGTGGAAAGTTGTGGTGGTTGTATTGTAAGTTGCAGGATGGCCTTGCTTTTTATGACACACCATGTGTTTGTTGAAATTGTTTGTAGGGAGCGAAGGTGATCGTGGAAGGAGGGGAGTTTCCTAGAACGGCGGCCGAGCTTCGTGGGGTTAGGGGGATTGGGGAGTACACTTCTGGGGCTATTGCTTCTATTGCTTTTAATGAGGTGAGAGATTGTATTGGTGATTGTAGTTTGTTTGCTGCTGTTTGATTTTCAATAATGTGGGTTGTTTCTTTGATTCTTTTTTATATATTTAATCTTACATATGGTTGAATGTTGAAATTTTGGGATTTTAGGCGGTGCCAGTTGTTGATGGTAATGTTGTTAGGGTGATCACTAGGCTTAAAGCGATATCTGCGAACCCGAAAGAAACTGCAACTATGAAGAGCATCTGGTGAGCATCAAGCAACTTTGCAACCTACTGACTCTGGTAGTAAAAGTCTTACAAATGTTGCCTAATTTTTTTCAGTTATTAGTGTTGGATATATAGATATATTCTCAATATAATAGAATATTATTGTATATAATGTTCTATGGGGGGCACGTGTTGTATGCTAATTGTTGGACCGGATTGACTAGGGCATAAAGCCCAGTACCCTAAACCCAGTTAATCTCATATAAATGCTGGTGTAAAGGTAGTGCCCTGTGATATTCCAATTACTAATAAGCATGGTATAATATTTTAAGCGGCTTTGAGATATAAACCCTAATCCTAATTACTCATCTTGATCTAACAATTAGCCCGTGGATTGTTTACAGTTAGTTCAAATTAATTGCGACATATTTTTATTACAGGAAGCATATTAAAAAATTACTTTTAGTTTTGATTTACGTTATACTAGTAAGGGGTCTCTTGGCTCTTCACTTCTTCAGTGTTGATGATTTGCTTAAGAGTAGCCGTCATGGTAACTGAGTCACACTACATCTAATTCTTGATTTTCCTAAATAAGGAAGTGACGAAATGTATCTATGCCTGCGAATGATCTATTATCTTTAAATTTTGTTCTTTAACCATGCTTATGTTTTAATCGGATCGAAAACCTACATTTTTTTTTCTCATCCAAGGTGGCTTCTGTGGACCTTTTCATCTTTTTACTTTTGGCAACGAAATAAATTGGATAAGATCCAAAGCCAACTCTGAACAATTTTAGCTGTTGGTGTAAAACCTTCAAATAACAGAACAAGTCTAAAACACTTGGAATGAAGGTTGTAATCAACTTGATTCAATCTCATGTCCATGATACAATATATATATATGCAATTTTGTAGGAAAGCATGAAACACATTTTCTAGTTCGTAGCTGGCTATAGAAGTATAGTGTGCCTAGTTATATGTACATTCAGCCCATTCTGATGGCATGAAATTTGTATGTTTGCATTTCCTCTGTCTCATAAATTCCCTTGATGCTAGGAAGCTCGCTGGACAACTAGTTGACCCTTCAAAACCTGGGGATTTCAACCAGGCCATGATGGAATTAGGAGCAACCTTGTGTTCAGTAACTAGCCCGAATTGTTCTTCTTGCCCAGTTTCTGATCAGTGTCAAGCATATTCTCGCTCCCTTAAAAGTGAAATAATCAAGGTTACAGACTATCCTACAAAGGTTGTAAAGGCCAAGCAAAGAAATGACTTTGCTGCTGTCTGTGTTGTCGAGATTGCACAAGGCTTGGACAAAGTAGGGTATCTTCTAGTTAAAAGGCCAGAGGAAGGGTTACTAGCTGGGCTTTGGGAGTTCCCTTCAGTTTTGATGGAAGAAGGTAAAACCGATATCTGTACAAGGAGAAGAACAATGGACAAATACCTCAAGAAGTTATTTGATCTTGAAGTTGGCAAGAATTGCAATGTGACAATCAGGGAGGAAGCAGGAGATTATCTTCATGTTTTCTCACATATTCGACTTCATATGCATGTCGAGCTCCTAGTTCTGAGTCTGAAAGGTTTAACACTTCTTTTCCTCCATATTATAATATGTTACTGTTCAATGACTTTGCAGTGTACTAATATAGAACTGTGTAATTCTTCGAAGATGGGTTGAGGCTTTTGGAAAATGAGGACAATAGTGCTGTAATATGGAAGTGCGTGGATGGCAACTCTATCAAGAGCATGGGATTGACCTCGAGCGTCCGCAAGGTATTCAAAAAAAAAAAATTCGGTCTTTATTTTCAGAGAATATTTGTTTTTTTTTTTTAGAAGGATGAATCTCTTGCTATTTCTTGCACACTTCATGAATTAGTCTCATTTTTCTTGTTAATTTCCTTTTGCTCGGCATATGTTTTTTCTCTTAATTTTTGTTGATGCAGGTATACAATATGATTCAAGATTTTAAGGAGACACAGCTACCTCAACAACCGAAAGTAGCGAAAAGGAAAAGAACCAAAAGAACAATTTGACCCTGAAATTGGACAGCCTTACAAAATTCTGTCTTATTGCAAATTTATTGAGTATTGTTGTAATTTATTGAAGTATCTAAATTAGTATGTCAAAAATCAAGACATCAGTCAAGCATATTTGTTTTGCAAGGGATGTCGTTTTTGGCAGAGGAGGGAAATGCTAAATTTTGCTTGTTACCATTGCCCATCCTGCTATTGAGATGATGCCTCTTCCCAAATTTATTAATGATACATACTCTCTATATTCATTAACTTATTGATGACATATATACTCTTATGCGAGATTAGCTCTTTGATTTCATCTGAACAAATTTGCAATGTAGGTTTTCCGAACCCTAAAATCTTCTGCACAATTGAAACTCTGTTCTGCCATCTGCAACACCCATAGATGACCGAATCTCATGGTTAAAAAATTGAATTTTTTTGCCATAGTGACCTACTTTTTTGAAAATATTTGGCACTCTGACCCAGTTCCGAAAATAATTAGCGATCTGACCCAATTTTGGATACGTCAGCAAAAAACGTTGTTTGGAACAACGGCATAGATTATTTACAAGCCGTTGTTCCTAATAACAACATCTATTTTAAAAAAAAAACTCTTATGCCGCTTTTTGGAGTGATGGCATAGGTTATTTTAATTCTCAACTGCTTGTACTCTTACTTGTGGGAAAAATTGTAAGTGTGAAAAGCCTATAATAGATGCTGCTATTTCCAACAACGGCATTCACATAACTGATGCCGTTGTTTGGAATAACGACATCAGTTTTAAGTCTTTTTGGCATATAAACAGTGGCCCCCTTTTCTCCTTCCCCTTTCTCAATCGATCTGCTTTCTCTCTCTCTCACTCCCGAAACTCGCAAACCCTAGATCCCTAAAACCCAAAATTCCAAGCATTGGAGTGCTCTCAAACTTCCCAAACAAAACAATTAAATACCCATACATAAATCCTAATTGTGATTCCCTCCTATCTCCTTTGGCGATGATATTTGGCACTCATTTCTTTACAACTCTTCCAAAATCCGAAATTGTGGTAAGTATTCTAAATCGCTAAATTTATTTTAAAATGTTCATTTTGATGAATGAGAGCTATATATATTGGTAGTATAGTACAAGAAATGTATATTAGATTCATCTAAGTATTAGACATGTGAAATGTACTTAAGGATTATTGTCGATGATGTGTGAAATGTTCATTTTGATGAATGAGAGCTATATTGGTAGTATAGTATAATAAATGTAGATGAGATTCATCTAAGTATTATATATGTGAAATGAGATTCATCTATGTGAGATGTAGATGAGCTATATTGGTATCTAAGGATTGTCGTCGATGATGTAATCTATAATTGACAATGTTGTATATTAGACAAGTAAGGATAAATGGTCATACATTAGAAATGCTATATTTCTAATCATTATATTCATAGTTGGGTATGTATGAATGGATATTGATATGAGATTTGTTTATATAGATAGATATGTAGTGTGAGGACATGTTGTGGTGGTGATCGTTATGAGTAGTATTTCGATACGAGTATTGAGAAATTGTTGTTATCTTCAAACATCGATTATTAATTCTGTTGAAGAAACATGGCTTACAAATTTGATTATCTCCATACATTGTTTATTAATATTGTTCCTGACACATGTTTTTTGATGTTCACAGAGAAATGGATCCTACACAACCATCTTCTTCCCATGATGTGGGTGCTTCATCTTCGCACGCACAACAAGGAAATCCAGGTCCTTTAGACCCGTCGGTATTCTATTTGCAAGAAGATCATAGGTCTTAGGCTGTGTGGAATTGAGATATCAAGAAAATGAGTTTCAAAATGCACACCATATTGCCGATGCACCCTTGAAAACAAAACTATTTGATAAATTGCAGATTCGACGGAATGTCCATGTTGGCCAAAGTGACATGCGACCATTCATTACTTACTGCTCTCGTGGAGCAATGGAGGCTGGAGACACACACGATTCACCTACCCGTTGGTGAGATGACGGTCACGTTACAAGATATAACCGTCATATCGGGTCCTCCAATCACAGGGTGGCGGTCACTGAAAACCTGATTTTCAATAAAGTGACGTTGGTTAGAGATTATCTTGGGGGGGTGGTTGAAGAGGAAGATAAAGGTGCATTCGTCGGGGAATCAATCCGACGTTCATGGATCTATGAAGAGTTCCACAATAGTTTGGGAGAGGAACCGACCGACTTCGAAATTCAATGTTACATGCGGGCGTATCTTTTGTCGATGATCGGATGTATTCTCTTTCCTAATTCTTCCGGTGATGTAGTCCATTAATGTACCTTTCCTTGATTGCCGACATACATAGAGCCATGCGATATAGTTGGGAAAGTGCAGCTTTGGTCTCTCTTTACCGTGCCCTGTGCAATTGTTCAATGGGGTCGATCCAAATCACGGGGCCGATGGAGTTATTACGAATATGGTGTTGGGAATGAATACACCTCGACCGGCCCCGAGTAACAGTTCTTTCAAATAATTGGAGTATGCTTCATGAGAATCCAGTATTTAGGGCTCCTTTAGGTGTGTATTAGACGGGTAAACTCACGTGGAGAGATAACCCACGTGGTGTGTTGACGCATTATAGGGATACACTCGATCAACTTTGGGAAGAATACGTCAATTGGACACCGTACACGGCTGAAAGGCTACAACGTATACCCCCACTATGCACGGAAAATAATCAACTTTGGTTGACACGAGCTCCACTTGTAAATTTCTCTGTTGTGAAGTTCTATTACGCCGACCGAGTCTTCCGACAATTCAATGCACAACAGCTCATCCCGGAGAAGACAATGTACGACCGAAAACTTCACAATATTACCGATCAAGGTCGATTGCCAAGTATGGATTGAGCCGATCACCACTGCTTTCATGTAGCAATGTGGAATGAGAGGAAATACGAATTGGTGTTAGAAGTAATTGCACCGTACGACGAGTTGTTGCAAACATCTTACATGGCGTGGTACCGTCGTATTACACGGTTGTTTATTTCTCCAAAATCGACTATCCCCGTGGGTACCCAAATGCCGATACCGAGGCACCAAGTAGAACCACCACTGGCACATTCCACGTCGCAACCTACGTATCAACCAAAAGCGTCCTCATACCGACTAATGGTAAAATTATGTTACTGTTAACAAATATTAATTTAAATTTTTTGTACACATTTTGCTTTTACTTGTTTAAAATGGTTTGGTTTACTACTAATATATTTCGCTTGATGTTGTACAGAATCTTTAGTTGGAAATCTTTGACCTATGGAGAGTTCATCCGTGTTGGAAGAGTCGACGGAAGAATGTGCATGTTCATGTATGATCGCACGGTACATACATTCACTCGATTGAACCTCAAGTACAGCTGCACTAATGGACTGATTTGGCAACACCACATTATTAACTGACACATCAACGTTGACATCATTAACCGGAGCTTCATCGGCATCTTCCTCCTCATCAACTTCAAGACCGTGATCCTCATCTTCTTCCTCTTCTACCAAATCGTTATTTACAACGGTGTTGTCAAAGTCTTGCATTACCGTGTCAGTGTGGACAATATTTTGTGTCAAGGTCAACGGATGTACCTGCTCATATTCAGTGGTAATAGGTTCTGTTGGAGTTGTGCTAATGTCTTCTTGTGTATTTGGTATTCTTGCATGTGACTCGGCAGATTGTTTCAAACTCGGAGCGCGCCTTAGACTTTCAATAACAACGGGCCTAGTGTTTAAATGCCTCATTTGCTCAATATATAACTCCAATGCATTCCAACTACAATTTGGATCAAGTGTTCTACCAATCATGGACCTCAGAGAATTATCATTATCTACGGGAACCACCTGTTGGGATTGGGGCGTCAACCAATGCCCGTTGTTGCAGTGGAACTAATAGAGCAATGAAGAAGTCGAAGTTGACAAGACGAATAAATTGAGCAAGCAAGTAGATCCACCAAACTAACACAAACACACCGATGACTTATCCCGGTTAGCTTTTGCTTAATCCGAGGGGAAATATAGGGAGATGTGATATTCAACTAGAGAAGATTACAAGAAGTTATTGATTCACTCAATATAAGGAATTAAACTCACTCACCAAGAACTATCTCTCTCTCGAGCCTCTCTTTGCAATGGAGAAAATAATCTATGAAGTACTCAACTCTCATAAAGGAGGAGTTTACAATATATATAGAAGAATAGAGAGAAACCTAGGTCTAATCTTGATTCTCAGTCATCCGATATAACCTGGAAAAGAAGTAACTAAATAGGAGCCGTACGATCTAACTTGGAGTTGAAGATTGGGCTGAAACGACCTAACAAATCGAAGCTAAAAAATGAGCACAACGCCGCGGTCGGTCGACTGTCCAACAAGACCGGTCGACCATACCACTCTCTGACATTCCCTGTACTTCAAGCGGTCGGGGGGTGCGGTCGAACGCAACTATGCCTACACCTTGCTGCTGGTGTTTTCCTTTCTACTCACTTCGATGCTTCAACCTCCGTTCTTCATCTTACCTTCTTCTAATCTGAACAATGAGTATTCAAGACACAATCCTAACAAACTCCACCTTAGATTGCATACGAGTGCTATCACATGATGTGTTATTCATCTCCAAACTCAAAATAAATTCCACTTGCAAAGAAAACTTAGAACAATAGCTTCTTCTTCTAGTTGAACTGATCTCTACCCAATCTCACCAATTCCAGTATACCCCTTCAAGGATACACCTCCGCAGATGTGCTCACGAAGTTGCCAAACTCCGCATGAACTCCACCTACCCTTAGACTTTCTCCACCTCTCGACGATATTCGAACGTCGTGGTCTCGTCTCGATGAATCTAGTTGCGGTAAACTAGTTGAACTTGCGGGAATAATGGAAAAAGAACTAACAACCCCTGTGCAGAATTTTCGAATTCTCCAAAGCTTGTAGAGATTGTGTTGGCTTGGCCCAACCACTTTCATACCTCTAACCACTTCACGACGACCTTGAAAAACAGACAGAACTCCACATCGAGCTGTGTACCTGCAGCCTCGTGCATCAAGAGTTTCCAAGGAAATTAGATTCCGTTTCAGCAGAGGAATATGCAAAACATACCTTAAAGTGAACATATTTAGACCTGGCATCTTCAACTCAACTGTCCCCTCACCCACTACTTCACAAATCTTCCCAGTTCCCGTTGTAACACAATGCCCTGTAGTCGACTTATAAGTAGAAAACAACTCCCACTCGGAGCAAATATGAGAAGAACTCCCTGAGTCAAGAAACCAACTAGAATCCACTTCTAAAGAATTTAAAACAAGAAGACACGAACCACCTGAATCAAAGGCACTAACCACATTAGCGGTTGAACTCCCGTTCTTGGCGCTCTCCTGATTTTGTAATTTTCAACAGTCTTTCTTGATATGCCCTGGCCTCTTGCAATATCGGCAACGGATCAAATTCTTTTGCAAAGCACTTTGTCTTCCCCCCGAAGGATCATTCACTGCTAGACAACTTGTAGGAATAGACGATGGTGATTTATAGGTCTCCTTCCTAAGTTGATATTCCTTCAATGCTTTAATTACACCATCTACCAAAATACTCTCCTTGGCAGATCTACCATGTAGAATGGTAGTGATCAAAGGCTCGTACGAATCCGGCAGTGAATATATCAGGTTGAAAGCTTTATCTTACTCACACACATCTGTGTTGATCGCCTTAAGTTCAGATAATACCTTATTGAACTCTGTAATATGGTCTTAGAGATCGATACCTTCCTTCATAGATAAACGGAACAACTTCCTCTTCCAATGCATCCGATCTAATAACGACGAACCAGAGTAGTCAGCTATGAGTTTTTCCCACAAACTCGCCGCATCAGTTTCTTTAAGAAATCTGCACTTAACCTCATCCGCCAAGGATAGTCGGATCAGACTTATGGCTTTTTCACGAATATCTTTCCAATCGTCATCCTTCATATCAGTTAGCTTTTCTTTCTTCTTAACGGCTAACTGCAACCGTTCTTGAACAAGAACATCATACATGGCAGTCTTCCAAAGATTGAAATTGATCTTTCCATCGAACTGCTTGATCTTCAAAATACTGTGGCTTGTCATCTTAACCAAGGAACTCGGCAACCTGAAGCTCTGATATCAGTTGTTGGGATTGGGGCGTCAACCAACGCCCGTTGTCGCAGCAGAACTAATAAAGCAATGAGGAAATCGAAGTAGACGAGACGAATAAATTGAGCAAGCAAGTAGATCCATCAAACTAACACAAACACACCGATGACTTATCACGGTTAGCTTTTGCTTAATCCAGGAGGAAATATAGGGATATCTGATATTCAACTAGAGGAGATTACAAGGAGTTATTGATTCACTCAATACAAGGAATTAAACTCACTCACCAAGAACTATCTCTCTCTCTCGAGCCTCTCTTTGCAATGGAGAAAATAATCTATGAAGTACTCAACTCTCATAAAGGAGGAGTTTACAGTATATATAGAAGAATAGAGAGAAACCTAGGTCTAATCTTGATTCTTAGTCGTCCGATATAACCTGAAAAAGAAGTAACTGAATATGAGCCATACGATCTAACTTGGAGTTGAAGATTGAGCTGAAACGACCTAACAAATCGAAGCTCAAAAATGAGCACAGCGCCGCGGTCGGTCGACCGTCCAACAAGACCGGTCGACCGTACCACTCTCTGACATTCCCTGTACTTCGAGCGATCGGGGAGCGCGGTCGGGGGGTGCGGTCGACCGCAACTTGGGACAGTCGACTGCAACTATGCCTGCACCTTGCTGCAGCTATTTTTCCTTCTACTCACTTCGATGCTTCGACCTCCGTTCTTTATCTTACCTTCTTCTAATCTGAACGAGTATTCAAGACACAATCCTAACACTACCATGAAATAGTGTCCTTCCTCTTTACCGGCAGCATAAAGGGTTTTGATTTTGACACTCAATTCACCCATATTCCAATTAGTGACTTCAAATATCTTATTTATTAGTTGTGAGTATATAAAGTTGCGGAAAGCCCAAATTATGACCGGTTCAACATCGCTATAACAATATCCAATCTTCGGATCTCTAATTATTTCACCCCCAAAATATAACCAAATAGGGATATCATATTCCATACCTAAACATAATGATTCAAACATATTCAAATCATTAACTACTCATAAGCATAACCTATGAATACATATCAAACATATGGTTATTATAATACCTTCAAATTAGACCGTATATTGGATAGCTTGAAAATACGTCGTGGATGAGGAATGAGATGAGAGTGAGAGTGAGGAGGTAGGATATATGAAGTTTGAGAGCACTCCAATGCTTGGAGTTTTGGGTTTTAAGGATCTAGGGTTTGTGGATTTCAGGAGTGAGAGAGAGAGAAAGCAGATCGATTGAGAAAGGGGAAGGAGAAGAGGAGGCCACTATTTATATGCCCAAAAGACTTAAAACTGATGCCGTTATTCCAAACAACGACATTAGTTATGTGAATGTCGTTGTTGGAAATAGCGGCATCTGTTATAGGCTTTTCACACTTGCAATTTTTTTTCCACAAGTGAGAGTACAAACGGCTGAGAATTAAAATAATCTATACCGTCACTCCAAAAAGCGGCATGAGAGTTTTTTTTAAAATAGATGCCCTTATTGGGAACAACGGCTTGTAAATAACCCATGTCGTTGTTCCCAATAACGTTTTTTGCTGACGTGTCCAAAATTGAGTCAGATAGCTAATTGTTTTCGGAAGTGGGTCAGAGTGCCAAATATTTTCAAAAAGTGGGTCAGTACGGCAAAAAGTTCTAAAAAATTATCATGTTTATTGTGGCTTCTGTTTAAGATAAATCAGAGAATTTTAAAGGCATACAGAGGAATATGAGCATCATTCATAAGTGCCTAAAGGAATATATCATGACAAAAGATGAGAACAAAGTAAACCATGACAATGCCACAAGGTCAAGAATAACAATAAAAATGCTCTGAATCATGACTTCCATTGCAAACTATCGGCATAGAATGTGCATATTCATACAAACCATAAAGATGACAAAATTCGGTAACATGCTCAATTACTGTCGAGATAGATACAGATCATGAAGACTGCAAATTCATACAGATCATGGAGACTGAAAGTTTCGATACTAATTATTGATTTACAAATGCAAATTTATTTCCCAATAATCATGGAAGTGGAAGACTGAGCAGCACAACACTTACTAAAGGCTCAAAGAGACTCTTTGTCCACCATTAATCACGGACTGGTGTAAGATCAATTTTGAATGGTGTTTTACCCTTTGTAACCCTCTGCACCAGCAGTTAAGAAAAAAATTGAAAAATACAACTTGGGGGTATAATTAAGAGCCAAGTGATGCACGTCCTGATATTTTTTTTTATAAAAATAGTAAATACTAAGACGTAATCTGGCATCGAGATCTCCCTTTACTCATCACATACTCTTTACGAATTACTCTTAGTGGCACCAGATTTTATTTTATATGGGTGAATTTTGTAAATAATTATGTCGTAAATAAATTTGAATTTTGAGGGTACTATGGTAACCAACAACAGTGGAGTAAACGAATGGTTAATATAACTCCTACTTAAAAATGAATGATTGAGATTAGATGGTTGATTGTCTACAAATTACACAACCCCAACTTTCACATTATCTCTAACTAGTATTTTTCACGTGCGATGCATGTTTTGATAAGAGTTTGTGGATTTTTACGTGCGATATACGTGTTAAGAAATAATATTGGAGTTGAACGTGCACTGCACATAATTGGAAAAAAATTTAAAGAAAAAGCTACGATTTATACATGCAATGCACGTGTTTATAGATAGAATTGGAGTTGTACGTACAACATGTGTATGTTTGGTGTTAAAAAAATATTGAAAAATTATTTTGAATGTGTGTTGCACGTTTTAAATAGGTGAATTTTTTTGTTTGTTAGTTTTTGTTGTAATTAATGGGAGAATTGGAATTGCACGTGCAACGCACGGGTTTGTATGTTGACAAATTACAACTCCAATTCTCCCATTATATATATAATATAATATAATATAATATAATATTATAATGGGAGAAGACCTAGTGTCATTTGTCATTTGTGGAGAAGACCTTAGTGTCATTTGTCATTTGTCAATCTATCAACGTGTGCAACACACGTGCATAACTATTATAAAGGAGGTCTTAGGTTCAAACCCAGATTACTTCTGAATTTTTACTTTAAAAAAAAACTATATTTATTAAGACGTGCATCGCACGTGTAAATCTCTAATATTATAATGGGAGAATGTCTTATTGTCATTTGTAAATCTATCAATGCATGCAACGCACGTACATAACTATTATTAAAGAGGTCTTAGGTTCAAATCCAGACTACGTCTGAATTTTTACTTTAAAAAGCTACATTTATTAAGACGTCTGAAATTTTACTTTAAAAAAGTATATTTATTAAGACGTGCATCACACGTGTAAATTACTAGTATATTATAATAGGAGAATGCCTTAGTGTCATTTGTAAATCTATCAACGCGTGTAACACACGTACATAACTAATATGAATGATGTCTTAGGTTAGAATCCAGACTACGTCTAAGTTTTTTACTTTAAAAAACATGTGTATATTTATTAAAACGTGCATCGCACGTGTAAATTACTAGTAGTATTAGATTAGAGATGCACAGATAAAATGTAAAAAATGAAACAAAACTTACAGATATTGATATAAGCTCCTCAAGTAGCTCCTCCAAGTGGCGTAAAGGCTACATAAATTAAACCAGTGTAAAATTTTCTGATAGAATTCCCTCTTCACGGAGATTTTGGAAAAGAAACTCACCCATTGTGTCGGGCCATCAACAGGTGCATTTAGTGGGTCATCATGAACCTATGATGCAAAGTAAACCGTCAGAAAGGTCTCAGAGGTCTAGCACATCATTAGTGACGTTTAAGGAAAACAATCCACACAGCTGATTTTAATATAGTGCTGGCTGGGGTATCCAAAAGCATCTAGGATTGTCAAATTTATATCAAGCAAAAATGGAGGTAAAAACATCATTTGCACTCATATCTTACTGAAGCAAACACACCAAAAAGGCACAAAATATTACTAAATTCTCTGTTTATCACATTGAAGCAAACAAAGTTTGCATTAGTGTTGCAGCGAGCAGTAAGATCTGTGAAGAGAATATGTTTTTGCATAAGGGAATTATTCAAGGGGGGTCAGCAATTATCCAAAAGCAAAAAACACTCTTGAGGTGGTGGGAAAAGATAAATTCCAGTTTTGAAAACATGGTTCAGCCTCTACAAACATTTTTCAACTACATTTTGTGGCTGAAATTTTTGGAGTCCAAATTTTGCTTTTGGGCTCTTCAAAAGACTAAGAAATTGCGCCTGGGTGGCTTCACTTATGTCCATATGCACACTTCCTGTGTCCTATGAGTTGAGGCATCATGCAAGCTGAAAAACTTATGGTCAATAGATATCTTTCATATTATAAGTTAGTCATCATTCCATTACCATGAAACTCATTATCAAGCAGCCAAGTTTCCAACTAAAGAAAGATTCTGGTGATCGAGCAACTTTTCACGATGAAAACTCTTGCATCAACTCTTGACTATTGGATAGAGGAGATTTGGTGATGAGCACATCAAATCTGTTTTATTTTGTTTTGGCAATTATAGCCATATGTAGTAGTTTTACGATTTGTAATTTCTTTTATGCATCAGAATATTTCTGAGATTTTAGAATATTTTGAGATTTGTATCAAGATTTTTGAGCTTATATATAGGCCTTGAGATTAATGAGAAATTATGCTATTCTTGATTAAAAAAATTACTGTGTTGAGTTTTGCTCTTCATCTCTCTTCTTGTGTGATACAATTGAGATCCAATTATTAGGGTTTGTGAGAAATCCTAATAAAATTTTAGGGTTTGTGATAAACTCTAAAACTATACCCCCAAATCCCCAAATCAATTAAACCCAAAACCTAATCCCCAAATCCAACCTAACTCAGCCTCCATCTCCTCTCCTTCTCTCCTTCTCCTTCCCCTTCGTTGACCCCAAACCCATCAGCCCCTACCTCTCTCTCATCACGGACCACCACAGCCCTCCTCGGCAACCCCTACCATCGACGCCTTCCTGCGTCGTCGTCAACTCTCCTACCGAACCCAACCCCGACTCATCCCTGCACTCCTCGCCGCTACCAAGTCAACCCTTCACCCTAACCTTTTCACCGTACCTTCCTTGATCCCGATCTCACTCGCTTCCACCCGAAGCTGCCGCCTGAATACCCGGCTACCACCACTAGCACATCCACCTCGTGCCTCCCATCCGCAACGTCACGCGACCACCCTGAGCGACAGCTACCTGACGCCTACAACACAACATCAACCCCTTTCCGTTGCTAATCTTTCTTCGAACCCCAGTATACTCCTTCCACTTTTCGAATATTTGTGTTATACTGTTTCTCATCTCTTATATTATCTAATTTATCTGTCGTCCACAAATATTGAGTGTGTGTTCTACTTGCCGATTAGTGTAGAAATCTTTATTGAATATTTTACATGCTAAGAACGATTAAGTATTATTGTTGATTGATAGGATTGAACTTTTAATTGGAATTGTTAAACTTAATCCAATTCTTGAAAATTCATCGAACCAATTAACTGTTTTAATTTCTAACTTGATCCGCATTACATGTTGGTAAAATTAATCCAATTAATTCTTGGAAATTCTCTATTTAGGATTACGTTTTACAACATTTGGGCTTCCTGAAAATATTTTTTAGGGGATGCGCAATTCATACTGAAAAAGAGGGTATAAGCTTAATCGACTGCCTTTTGATTATTCTTAAATGTATTTAATACTCTCCTTTTCTCTTGAATCTAGCTCCAATAGTTAATTAACTACAACCAAGCAATAGAAGTAATCAAAAAAGATAAAATCAGTTTCACTTACCTCCATGAAGATTCCATCCACGCCAACAGCAACTGCAGTCCTTGCAATACATGGTATTAGTTCACGGAGACCTCCACTTGCAACGCCTCCACCCTCCAACTAAAAATATGCAAATCAACATTCATAGAGATCGTGATGAATCATCCATAAATTAATTTTACAAATTTGTTAGGTAACATGTTGAAATGTTGGTATAAACAAAGGGAGAACTAGTCTGGTCAAAGAAGCCAAAGCAACAAAAGAGGCTAGCGGGAAAAAATAAAGAAAGAGAAATTTCCTCCAGCCTTAATAGTTTTCTTGTTTTTCAAGGATTAGATGATGTATGACCCAAAAGAAATAGCAAGGCTTGGATAGCTAATGACCGAAAGAGAAAAACAGCGTTCATGCTCAACCATGAGAGAGGTGTGCTAAAACAGCACACACATAATTAAAACTAATACATAGGTGCACTAAATGGCGTACACAGAATTCATTGAACTGTGCTTTGTGATATTAACATATTACTTTAAGAACTTCATGGAGAGACCATGAGATGAATTAATGCATAATGACCAAGAAAAATACATAACATGAGTACGCATTGTGCACAATATTAAATCCAATAAATTAGTCGCCAAGGAAAAGCACAACCTATCAACTTCATCCATTTAATGATATCTACTTCAGATGTAATAAGATACTTATAATATGAAAACCTGCTTGATCATGTAGTAAGTAGTAACTCACAGGATAAGCGGTAACTCGCAACCTTAATCTTGGCCAAAGCCAGTAGTTTTTTACAACATGCGCTCCATTTCACTGAAGTTGATCTAGGCCGGAAAGATTTTTTTTAATAAACAAAAACATGCCAATATGAAAAATTATCCCAAGGATGAACATATAGCACTATTGAATATGCAGTTATGAATCAGTAGGAAAGTGACAAAATTTGTAATTAATCAAAAGAACCATTTTAGTTTTAATTTGTCATTGAAGGTTTTTTTGCTTGCAGAAATCTTAAGATGACAATATAAGTAAACTACAGGAATACTCTAAGAGTGTATATTGTTCAACAATCAGACCAACCATAAAATACCTAATGAACAACAGAATGTAATTGTTACAAATAAGAATATAAGACCCCCTAATTACAACACTAATGTCAACTAGACTTTGATAAGGATGCACAAAAATTGGACTCTCATTGCCCATATCCCCCTTCTCAGGGCAAATGCACAGAAGAAAAAGAAGAGAGAAAGAAGAAAGATATTGCAGACTACTTCCTTTTGTCATTCCTATTTCCTTATCATGAATCTCGTTAACTGAGGTCTCTTCAACCTTCTCTGTTCACCAGATTTTCCCCCCCAGTTTTTAATATGCACTGACATTTTCTAACAGGCATGCTATTATCTAATTCCAGTGCAGACCAGTATTTTGTGAACTCTTATATATTGCAAGCTGCAGGAAAAAATTGTTGACAGAAAGAAAGAAATATATTGATTCCCTTCCTTTTGTCATTCGTAATTTTTATCAGGATTCCCGTGAATTAAGGTCCTTGACCTTCAATGTCACCAGAAATTTTTCCTTATTTTCAAATGCATAGGCAAATTCTAACAAACAGGATGTTACCTAATTTCAGTGCAGACCATTATTTGTAACCAATATGTTAAAAGCTGACAAAAATTAGATAGCAAGTCAATTTAATCCTGCTAAGCTATCTTTGACAAGTAAGGCTATAAGTTAAAGAAAGAACACGGTTCCAGATTCTACAGAATGTAGTTGTTTACAGTTCATTAGTAGCCAAATATAAACATAAAAGTTACACAACTTTGCACCTTTTTGCCTGCAGGTTGTTGTAATGCATGTGTCACATCTGCTACCTGTGTCAAATGTTCATTTATTAGGCTCTTGCACTGAGAAACTAAATGTAAACATGATATAACTGTAAATGGAGAATCTGAAGCTCTAGTGAGAAGGGGTAAAGAAAAATTTTAAATTGTTATCAGGATGCTGGAGTACAAAGTTGGAAATCATCATGGAAAAGCCACTTGCAACCATAAAGTATTCCATCACTACATACTTGCTACTTCCATTCTGCAGGCTTTTTCATGGTCCTAGCTGCACACTATTTAAGCTGACAAATACAATGTCCATGACTAATTGCACCTTGGTGTATACCTATACTGGAGTTGGTTGAGAACTTATACATCATAGTTCTAAATAATGGATCTTGGATGGATAATAGGAAACAGAAAAGAAGAAAGAGGATGCCAATTACATAGTTAATAGCAAGACATAATAACTTTCAGTACTAGAAGAATATGCACACGTGAATTCGTTTTCAACACTACCTCTTGTTCCCTAAGCTATTCTAATTGATAAAACATTAGTTATCTTCTACGCTCACCAATCTCCCTCAATCCTGACCCTTTATGCTCTTTTCAAGATGAAATAAGTGGTTTGCATTTTACTATAGCATTTTGCTCTCTGGATCTCAGCCTTGAGCATAATAGAAAATATAGTGAAGATGAATTAGAATATAAAAGGAGTAAGATGGTATTGAGATAAATAATGCAAGAGAAGGAAAAGGAACATTGTACACCAAAACATGGACTGAACAGTTGTCTGTCATTTTGGAATTTTATGCTATACAATTCAATCTTGTTGGCCAGGGTGAATTTATCATGAAAAATTAGAATTCGAATGAGTAAATACATGATATAGATACAAGTGACCATGTGAAAAGAATCTATGCACGTCAAGTATATGAATGCAATATATGTTGATTTTGCAATGATAACTGAGACTTACAACTGGGCAATTTGCTTCTCGCATCCACTCAAAGTTGCGGGGATCGACAATCAAATCATCTACAATTTAAAATCGTATATAAGACAATGTTTAAAATGATCCAGAAATCGAGAGTTGCCATTCCTTCTCATAGGGAAGATTTAAACTACATAACACTAAATCGTCCCTAAGTATTATCACCAAGCAACATATAACAGACTAACAAAAAGTTCTCTACAAGTGGTACAGTAGAACCCAACAACCAAGTTTAAGTGTTTTCTTTTATTAATTTCAAATATCGAAACATTCGAGGGATTCCACACTCAAGTTCAAAATACAAAGCCGATGGTACACCTGATGGTAAACAGAAGTCAAGAAAATTGTCAACAAAGGAAATTGAGAAATTAAAAGGCAATACGTAGATTGGGGCCATTATTACAAGAACAAATTTGATACTGCACTGAAGTGTGATTAAATCCTAATGTTACTAGTCTTCATCAACTAATCCACTTCATCTGTGCCCATGGTGGAATAAATTCATTTTCAAACATAAAATAGTTTGCCGAAATGATAATTTTTGCTAGTCAGCCTAGTCATACAATAGGTAAAGAGGTTCTGTTATGTACCCCTTAAGATTCAATGAGATGCTAAATTTTGCTGATCTTTTTCTCCAAATACCCTATATTTTTTTCTAAAGAGAATTTTTTGTGAAGTAAGACTATAAGCATTTCCTAGCAGTTTTCCTGTTTGGAGCACCATATGATGCTCCCTCTTTCCTCCTGGCAGTTTTCTTGTTTGGCCATTCTAAGCGATGCTAAGGTGATTCGGCAGGATTTCGAAAACCTTGGACTTTATTATTTTTGCTGAGAGAATTTTGTTGGTATAATTTTGGACTCCTCGGTGTAAATGCTTTATTTGTATGTGAAACAAAGTTCTGATTTGTTTTCCATAATGATAACAATGCATTTCAATGTCACTGAACACTGAGTGTAGTGTTAGAGTACTCAAAATTCATTAATGAAATCAATTCAGTGGCACAAAAATGATTCGGGAAATCAATTCAGTGTCCTTAAATTCTTAAAGATATTTAAGGACAATATAGCGATTCGTAGGAACTGTATATAAAAATTATACAAGCACATACTAAGCAGCTTGTTCAAACCAAGAGATTATAAAGCAAACTTACTGTAGCCAAACATTGTGCCTCGCTCGCAAACCATCACATTGTTGTTCCCAGCTAGCCTAATTTTCTCGGCGGAATTTGCCATGACCTGTCAGATAAAAAAACCACAGAGAAACACCAGAATGAATGTGATTAAAAAGATTCCAAATAAATTTTAGGAGAAAACTACTCAACAAAACTTGTAAAATTAAGTGGAGCTCAACAGGAGTGGTCACTAAATCTTAACAACGGAGGAAAAACACATTTACAGCTAAAGTTTTATAAAGAGCTTATTATCTGACAGACTGAGCATGCAATGTGTTTTCCCCTTACTTTGAGCATCTTAAATACATTGCTAACGACGGCAAAAAGGTGCGTCTTGAAACTAAATTACTAGCATTAAGCCAATGAAAACAGATGTCATATGGTGTTAAGTTTTCCTCAAAAGGTGTTAACAAAGTCCTAAGAAGTAGCATAGAAGTTACAAGGAGCAAAAGATAAGGTATTAAGTATTCCTAAATAACAAGCAATCAAGCATGGAGGAGATGTTAACAAAGTCATAAAAAGTGCATTGAACTTACAGAAGGAGCACAAAATTGGCCTTTTTTTATATTAATAATCTTCCCAGTCTTTGCAGCTGCAACTAACAGATCAGTCTGTCACAGTGGAAGAATATCTTGTATTAGGCAGGTAAACAGAAAGTAGACAAATTCAGAAATTTAATGACCTAAAATGTCTATAAATAAGAAATGTAACTGACAGCTAATTAACTATTTGTTAAGGAATTACAGAGTCTATATAATACCTGTCGGCAGAGGAAAGCAGGAATCTGAATTATATCAGCAACTCTTCCAACAGCTTCACACTGGATGACAGTAAATTTGTTCAGAAGTTAAAATCTTGCATGCCCACGAGTATTATGTATCAGAGTTTCAGAGTTACAAGAAATGTATATCAGTATATGAGTCATGTAAATTGGATATTTAAGAAAATGTATATCTTACTACCATTGTTATGATTTATGCAAGAAATTAGGAATGGGAGGCACCAAGGAAATATAGAAACAGTCAAACAGAAAGGAAAACTTGTAAGTCAAAATATATGCACACTAAAAAAGGGAAAGAATGGTCAGAGTTAATTGTAAGGGGGGCTGTTCATTCAGTAGTCCCTTCCTAACAACTGCAGTGAGCAGTGACAAGCATAATATAGAACTGAACTTTAGAAATTGAATTAGAGCAGTCTAACTACTGACAATCAGGGCCGGCCCTACCCTAGAGGCGGGTAAGGCAGCCGCTTAGGCCCCCGGAGATTTCGCAAGTTTAGGGGCCCCCAAATTTGAACTTCCCTTATAAATATAGGCACGTAATTTGCGCGTAAAAAAAATTGTTATTAGGGGCCCCAAAATAATAATTTGATCCTTTAAAATTTTTTATAAAAATTATTTGGGTTTATGTTGGAAGGCTTGATTGAATTTGAGGTTTTAAATTTGCGTGATGTAAAACAAATCCGCATTTAAATGGATATAAAACCCGAAACCCACATTCAATTTAAAATACATTTGTTAATTTCTTCACTTCAGTGCTATTTCATTTTTTTTATTTCATAATTTTCTGTTTCTATTTCATAATTTTCATTTCATCTATGTAGATGGGGAGGTGAATTGTTGAGGCAGCTTCATGCGTAAAATGAGATAGAATCAGAGCTTTCCATTGACAGGTTTTGCATTTTTAATTATATGTTTTGACTCTAGTTTGCATATATGTTTGATGCTTATGAATAAACTTGTTATTCAATGATATATATTTTGCATATTTTGCTCTGAACAATGTGCAAATTTTTTTTAAACATGTTTTTTTTTAATGTATGGGGGCGGGGGGGCCCATTTCGGAAGTTCGTCTCGGGCCCCCGGGAACTCAGGGCCGGCCCTGCTGACAATATCCCATGTTTATCAGTTAGAAAACTACCATTCAGCATGCAAACATATGAATCAGCAATATTCTTGGTATGACAAGGATCATGTTTCCAAGACTCCACTTACCTCTAAATCATCCAATGTAAATGTATGTGAGAGTAAGTTGATGAGGACATCTTTACAGTTTAGGATTTTTATTTTATTTCCATTTTTATGTAATCTTTTTTGTAATTTTAGATTCTGAGAATATTTTGGAGATGTGTTTCAAGATGTAATTGAGCCTATTTAAAGGCCCTGAGATGAATGAGAAAGGCATGCCATTATTGATCAAAAAAAGCTGTGTTGAGTTTTGCTCTTCAATTTTTCTCCTTGTGTGATACAATCGAGATACAAATTAGGGTTTGTAATAAATCCTAATCTAGTTTTAGAATTAGTGATTAGTTCTAAAACTTTATCCCCAATTAAAAAAAAAATCCCCACAAATTTCCCTAAATCCCCAAATACAAAAAAAACCCTAACCCCTCATCAGCCGCCACCATCAACCTCCCTTCTTCTTCTCCCGTCTTCTTTTTCTTCTCCCGAACCCGACCCAAATCCACAACCCCAAATCCAAAACCCCAGATCCAAAACCCCAAATCCCTCATCCCCTACACCCGTCACCACTTTTCCCCTCCACTCCCGGCCTCCATCCCGATCCCCACAACACCGAACAACTCCATCGTCTTCCTCCAAAACCCTCGCCTCCTTCCTCTTCGAACTCCTGCTTCCCCACTCCTCATCACCCCCGAATCCTTCCACTAACCCATCTAGTCGAAACCCTAATCCCGTCGACTGCCTGCCCTCACCTGCGCCGCCCCCGTGCACTCCCGCTCGCCGACGACGCCACCCCCCACTCGCCGTCACCTCCCCGTCGGCCCAGTCTACAGGCCTTGCTGTTGTCGCTGCCATTCTACTCTCGTTGCTGCGTTGCTGTGTTCTGGGGGGTACTGTCCACTTCGTGATCTACGCTGGTTGTCTACGTATTCGGTATACTCTTTCCATCTCTTCCGTATTTATGTTTTACTGCTTTATCATCTAGTATATTATCTAATTTGCCTGTCGACCACAAAATACTGAGATTGAGTGATCCACATGCTAGAATAGAGTACAAATCGATATTGGACTTATTACTTGCTAACATATAGGAATTTAATTATTGATTGAGGTTGAATTATTAATTGGAATTGTTAGCATAATTCAGTTCTTGAAAATCCATCCAACCAATTAATTGTTTAAAATTCCTAACTTTAATCTGCATAACGTGTTGGTAAAATTAACCCATTAAAATTCTTGAAAATTCTCTATTTTAGGGTTGGTTTTACATCATTTTGGTATCAGAGCAAAGGTTCTTAAAACCTTAGTTCTTGCATCGTAGGCATCAATTTTGCATTCATTTAGTATCGTGTAGTCTTTTATTTTATTTTTTATTTTATTTTATTTTAGTTTAGTTCAGAATCATTAAAAAAAAAAAAAAAAATTAGGACACACATCCCATAGTTTCCACTTTGGTGAATGCGTCTTCGCAGCACCATCACAGACCCTGAAGAGCCTTTTTCTATCCCTTCCCAATCATCCAACTAGGAACCCTAGACTTCCCAGACCTGAAATGGACAATCCTGATATCTCCGCTACCCTAGCTGCCATCCAAGCAACTCTTGCCAATATCAATCAGAGGCTTGAGAAAGTGGAGCTAAATCAAACAATTGTCCCTGAGCTTCATGGCCATCGTCAGATCCCTCAAGGAAATGTTCATGACGATCGACGTCAAGAACGTGACCCTGACGAACAATATAAAAAGAACGTTAAGGCTGACGTTCCCCAATTTGAAGGCCACATGGAACCCCAAGCTTACCTTGATTGGGTCCGTGCCATGGACCACTATTTTGTGTGGTTCGACATGAGCGAAGCCCTTAAAGTTAAATTTGCAACTATGAAATTAACGGGTAAAGCTCAACAACATTGGACCAATCTTGAACATGCCCGCAGAGGCCGAGGCCTGGCACCCATAGCTACTTGGGAGGCCATGAAAGAGAAGCTCACTGAGAGGTATGTACCGTTATCGTTCCACACCCGATTGCTAGATTCGTGGAACCAATTGTATCAAGGAAGTAAATCCACACAAGAATATGTTGATAAATTCGATGACTTCCTTATTCGGTGCAATGCGTTAGGTAAAGAGAGTGAAGAACAAACTCTCTCTAGGTTCAGAGCTGGACTACGAGCTGACCTTAGGAACGAGCTAATCTATAGAAACGTGGACTCAATAGCGGCAGCCTACGCCTTAGTCCTCGACATGGATTCCCTTAAAGCTAGTTCTGATTCTAGGTCCAGCGACTCGAGAGATCATTCCTCTAGAATGACCTCTACTGACCCACCTAGACCTCAGCCTCCCTCTCAACACCCCAACAAATCTTACCCCAGCAAATCTAATTCAAATTTTAATTCATATAGAGATGAACATAAGGGTAAGAACACTGAAAGAGATTACAGTAAGATTGACCCTCTCACTAAGTGCTATAAATGTAAGGGATACGGTCATGTTGCTGGCAACTGTCCTAGTCCAAGTAGGATTAATATAGTAGAGGGTACCGCAGTCATCGCTGATGAGCCCGACAATGAGTTTATTTATGAACCTAATATAAGTGATGACTTTGATGAAAAAGAGGATGACCAGTCTTTCAATTGTATTCAGCCTGTTCAGTCACCTCCATTGAGTATACCTGAGTCACCCATTCCTTCCGAAGTCACTTGGCAACCCATAGATTTTACCCCCGTGTTAGAACATCACAAAGTCACAGAGTCTGCACCCACATTTGCATATAACATTCATGACTTGCATAGAGAAATTTCCAAGGAACTTAATGAGAATAATTTTAACTACAAGTTAATAGCAGATACTAGAAGGAAATTTATAACTTTTGACATTGGTGACGAAGTGATGGTTCGGATTCATCCGGAACGGTTTCCTGTTGGACCCGTTAAGAACTTGAACATACGTGCTGCAGGCCCATTTAAGATTCTACATGCAATCAATAATAGTACCTATGTCGTTGACCTTCCTGAAGGTTTTGGCATAAGTAAAATTTTCAATATTGAGGATCTAGTACTTTATGAAGGCTCAAAATTCAACCCTAGAAATTTTCTTATAGATGAGCCTACCCTGCAGCCTACTGGTGAGATTCCCCCATTATCCCCACTACCAGATACTACTTACCCATCGACAGAAGAGTTGGATAATATTTTAGATGATCAGATAATCTCTACTAGAGATGGTGGTATGCACAAGTATTTGGTAAGGTGGAAAAATAAGCCGAAGTCGGATGACACTTGCAGTGATCGTGAGGGGCTCCCGCAACTGGATCCAGATCTTTTGGAGCACGATGACATGATCACTGGTTTTGACTCGACTGGGTCGAGCTCTCTCCCACCCAGAGAGAATGATGAGGACATCTTTACAGTTTAGGATTTTTATTTTATTTCCATTTTTATGTAATCTTTTTTGTAATTTTAGATTCTGAGAATATTTTGGAGATGTGTTTCAAGATGTAATTGAGCCTATTTAAAGGCCCTGAGATGAATGAGAAAGGCATGCCATTATTGATCAAAAAAAGCTGTGTTGAGTTTTGCTCTTCAATTTTTCTCCTTGTGTGATACAATCGAGATACAAATTAGGGTTTGTGATAAATCCTAATCTAGTTTTAGAATTAGTGATTAGTTCTAAAACTTTATCCCCAATTAAAAAAAAAAAATCCCCACAAATTTCCCTAAATCCCCAAATACAAAAAAAAAACCCTAACCCCTCATCAGCCGCCACCATCAACCTCCCTTCTTCTTCTCCCGTCTTCTTTTTCTTCTCCCGAACCCGACCCAAATCCACGACCCCAAATCCAAAACCCCAGATCCAAAACCCCAAATCCCTCATCCCCTACACCCGTCACCACTCTTCCCCTCCACTCCCGGCCTCCATCCCGATCCCCACAACACCGAACAACTCCATCGTCTTCCTCCAAAACCCTCGCCTCCTTCCTCTTCGAACTCCTGCTTCCCCACTCCTCATCACCCCCGAATCCTTCCACTAACCCATCTAGTCGAAACCCTAATCCCGTCGACTGCCTGCCCTCACCTGCGCCGCCCCCGTGCACTCCCGCGCCTCGCCGACGACGCCACCCCCCACTCGCCGTCACCTCCCCGTCGGCCCAGTCTACAGGCCTTGCTGTTGTCGCTGCCATTCTACTCTCGTTGCTGCGTTGCTGTGTTCTGGGGGGTACTGTCCACTTCGTGATCTACGCTGGTTGTCTACGTATTCGGTATACTCTTTCCATCTCTTCCGTATTTATGTTTTACTGCTTTATCATCTAGTATATTATCTAATTTGCCTGTCGACCACAAAATACTGAGATTGAGTGATCCACATGCTAGAATAGAGTACAAATCGATATTGGACTTATTACTTGCTAACATATAGGAATTTAATTATTGATTGAGGTTGAATTATTAATTGGAATTGTTAGCATAATTCAGTTCTTGAAAATCCATCCAACCAATTAATTGTTTAAAATTCCTAACTTTAATCTGCATAACGTGTTGGTAAAATTAACCCATTAAAATTCTTGGAAATTCTCTATTTTAGGGTTGGTTTTACATCATAAGTTCTCAAACTTCTTCTTTTTTTTTTATTATATAGAATAGATAGCAGCATAATAGAGCTTAAGGAGGAGTCAAGTTCTTGAACTTCATGCATCACTTATTAGTATTGTTTCAATTAATCATTGGATGCATCATTGTAAACTTAAAGGGATAAAGTATCAACAATTAATCTCAAATAAAATAAGAAATTTGTACCCCAAGAATAGAAAAACAAATTATTTAAATGTAACCAAAGAAAACACAGTACAGCTTGTAGAAGTGCATCAATTTTTACAATATAAGAATAGAAAATGTTAAAAAATATCCTAGTAACAATCAACTAATTATTAACAGCAAATAGAATCAAGACTCTACCTGGCTACTCTCATGCACATCTGTTACTATGGGAAGATCATATGTCAGCTTGACTTTCTCAAGAATCTGCATTTGAAATGGAAAAATATGACCTGGTAATGATTCTAACGAACAGAAAACTATCGCATGCAAAAAAGATGATTCACACAGGCAAAATACAGTGAGCATTAACTTAAAAGGTAGTAAACATAAATATTCTGATCATTGTTAAAGTATTATTCAAGTCAAAGTGGGGACATCAATGGACAAATACTCGAAACCTAAAAGGCTCCAAAAAAGTAATTTAACCACGTTTCTGATGTCTACCGGCGGCAAGTCAACTTGCTTGTGCAAGTCTAAACTACTTCCCCAGGACCCCAACACAACCATGATGGACCCACGCCCTACCTTTTAAGCTCATGTACCTGAGCAAACCTTGTCATTCCCAGATCACTAAAGAATCTAGAGGAGGAGAAGACCATGCCATAAACATGTAGCTGTCCTACTTTTCTCGATAATGCAATTTTTCTTCATGCCAAGGAATACTTTCAAATTCCTCGAAAATCTAGATGATAAGTATGATAACATTCTGCTATCTAACAAGATTAGAAGCTACTGATAATAACTCCATAGCACAGTCATGGATATACTTTTCATATTACAAGGTAATGGTAAGCAAAAGGATCAATGGATATGGCCTCCCAGATACCCAAGAAGAAGAAAGAAATAAAAAAACATACAGGGACTATATACATGTGATGTGTGTTTGTGTAATTGTTAATAGGCTAAATTTGGAGGGAAAAAATAAATTAAAAAAATAAATAAATAAATAAAAACCCTTGAACTATCCCCTATCCCCTTTATGCAGAAAACCTCACTAAACATTTTTTGCGCAGAAAACCACACTCACGTATAGTTGCAAAAAAACCACTACGGCATGAGCTTTCTGCTAAAGTTGAGTGAGGTTTTTCGAAAATAATGAGAAAGATGCATGATGTTTTCTCAACCAACTTGCAAAGATGAATTAGGTTATCTAATACAAACAAAAAAGTTAGATATGGTTTTTTGAAAATATACTTTAGCGCGCGCGCGCGCGGGGGGGGGGGGGGGGGGGGGGGGGGGGGGGGGTTTGCAACCATACTTAAGTGTGGTTTTCTGGGCAAAAAAAAATCAGTGAGATTTTTTGCATAAAGGGGGATAGTTCAAGGGGTTTTCTTTTCAAATTTAGCCTTGTTAATATAATGTATTAGGCATATACACCATTGGATAAATGGATGCTAAGTTTCGACTATTGATAGCTAGATCATGATTATCATATTAAGTCATTACTCATTAAGTTATAATGGATGCTTGAATTGATGTCCAATAGTCATCCTCAAAACCCTAAGCCTCTAACCCTCAGTGACCGCTCATTCCGCAACAGTCTCTCATGTCAACCTATTGTTCAATCCTTTTTCTGTCACACGCTTCTCTTTCATGTCTCACTTCCAATGACAATGTGGCCATGAAGAAAATGACCTAGATATGTCACTGACAGTTGTTGGACATGCCTTTTTGTCCTAGTAAAAGACACATATTTGGATAAGTATCCATATTGAGAACATCTTCAGCAAGAACATGGGAACCATTCTCAACTATCAGTATAGCATGACCATTAAGGAGAGAAGGTAGGAGTTAATTATTAGGCATGAAATGTAATACTACAGTATAATTAATGATTGTTTCATACTTTAAGTTCCAAAAACAACCGGGAATATTTAAAGTAAGAAGTTCCTGTTATATCCACTTCAACAATTATACATTAGTCAATCTATGTTTGCTCCAACATAACTTTATTTTCACAGATAAAGTTGTTGTACAAGAATGTGAAATCTAATATTTACCAAAACTAGTAGATAAGCAAACCAACCACCAAAAGTAATCCATTGGAGGTATGCTAATCTAGCCAATCTTGGTAATAAAATTGAACACATCTTATATCTTCTTAAAGATTGTATTCATTAAAATAAAAACCCTTAATTGCTTTTTATACTAATCAAACCCCGCTATTACAAGCAAGGAAGCACGGGTACTTCCAAACGTCCCACGTACCCGTGTCGGGGGTGTTTCGGGTGCCGATACTCCTTGGGTAGGTACTCCCGAGTGCGTACCCAAAGATTATCCAATTTCTTAATACGTGTTTGCAACTTTTGGACACAATTATGTTTATAAAAATATTTGGGGATCTAGCATAATTATAAAAACTTGATATTTCAAATTATGCTCAAACACAAAACAAGTATACACAATGTTTTAATAGTTAGGTTATCATTTTTTTTCCAAAATTGCTCATAATTATAATATATCCTTAAAGTTCTATGAATGGTTCAATATTTGCATTTTTAACAAGATAAATATATATTGATTTATATATATAATATAAAATATATTATATTTAACGTATCCATCAATGCACCCGTATCCTACTTTTTGGAAAATGACGTATCCCCATACCCGTGTCGTACCCGCACCCGTATGTGTGCTTCATAGATTAAGGGTCTCATTTCCCCTCACCAATTCAAACATTCCATGCAATCGAAACAAGAATTACAGATACGGTATTACATGTGCTCAAAAACCATCACTATACCTTCAGCCCTTCTTCCAACCCAGGTCCTCGGAATGACTTGGACGAAGTCCGATTCGCCTTGTCAAAACTCGACTTGAAAATCAGCGTCATCTTTAGCCTATCAACATCCAACCCAAGAACACAAATCAGCATCCAATTCAATAACAACAACAACAACAAACAAAAATTCAGTTACTATGCTCACTTAGATGTGATGTCTTTTATCCGCTTTGCCATTTTCATTACATGCTCCTCCGATTCGATCACATTCGGACCCGCCAACAAGAAGAATGGCTCTGCATTCTTATCAAACCACAACCACAATGAGTCTTAAAGCACAATACACTATCATAAGTAGCAAAAAAATCAGATGGGCAAACCTTGAGTTGGTTAAAAAGAGACACTGAGCTATCCATTTCTTGATACTGGGTTGAAAGAATGAATTTGAACTGTAAATCTGTGAAAACTTTTAGATTTTTTTTTCAAAATAATAAGTTGGGTAAATTTGACAAACAGGTGGTGTGCGTGTATGAGAAATGGAGAAATGGAGAAATGGGCATTGGTGTTGATAATTAATGATTGATATTAAAAGGGAAGGAGAGTTGTTACCTTTTGGTTTGGAATTGGGAAATTATTGGGATGGATCTGAGTTGAGTTGAAGAAGAAGGAAGAAAGATGGAGCGAAATAAATAGAGTGGAAGTTTGGAGCTTTGGAGGGTAAATGGGTACAAATGGTGGGTAAGAAATAGTACGCGCACTGCGCACTGTTAAAAGCTGTGGCATCCTATGCTATGATTCTATGATTTAATCTCTATAAAAAATGCGATATGTGTACGGGAAAAAAGGCTAAATATATATAATAATAATATATAAAAAAAAAACTCTAAACTATTATCCAGTTTAAAAAAACCGTATTCAAATTCTTTTTTAAAAACATCCCTCAACTATCAGGCTGTAAAATGAACATGACACTACCTTGTCCGTCCGAACCCGGCTAGAGAAATGGCCTGACTGAGAACCGTCCGAACTGTTATACGAACCGAACTTGAATAATATATATATATATATATATATATATATATATATATATATATATATATTGAATCATATTAAATAAACTAGATTTGCCCGTGGGCACGTGCCTACGGCACGTCTTCGGAACGGTGCACCGTGTTTGATCATATAAAACAGTTTTGGAGGTCCAGCAAATTAATTGAAATAGCAAACATATTATATGAAAAACATTTTGGGGTCCAGCAAAAAATATATTATATGATTTTTTTTATTTTTTGAATAATTTTTAAAGTTTTTAAATTTTTAAATTTTTAGTTTTTTAATGTTTTATTTTTTAAAAATTTTAAATTTTTTTATTTTCTTAATTTTTTGAATAGAAGAGGGAGGGAGAGAGAGAGAGACAAAAAAAAAATTAAATAAATATATGAGTTGTTTTGGGTGGGGATTTGAATTTGAGTTTTGGGGGGGAACTTTTGAGGGAAAAAATATGTTTTGTAAGGTTAGATCCGGACCTTTGATTTTTTGGAGGATTGAAGGAGAGCCACTTGATAGCTTTCTTTGTGTTTTATTATATAGATTATTAGGTCTGATGTTTTACCGAGTCCGGTTCATCCAAATAAACATAGCCTTCTGCTTTTATAACGAACTGAGCCCAAATTATAAATTTTTTGTTATATCTGGATCGAGCCGGACATAAGCCCGTCCAAATAGAATTTCGGTCCGAGCTTGAAGATATGGCTGCCCTATCACATTCGGTTTGATTTACAACCTTACAACTATGTTTTGAACACAAATTATTTATATTAAAAAAAAGAAAAAAAAAATCATCCATGCCATGAAATCATAGTTGAGGAAAGTTTTTTTTTTATAAAAAAAGTTAAATGTGTTTTTTTTTAAACTAGGCAATACTTGAATCAGATTTTTTTTATATTTAGCACCCAAAAATATATCGAGTTTTTTTTGTGTGTGTTTAAAAAAATTTATACGGTTTTGTGCGTGTGCATGTGCGTGTTTATGTATTAACTTTGGTTGGAGTTCTTAGAGCTCTATCTGCAAAATATATAGATAACAAACTTCCTCTTACTGGCTCAGCATCGCAGTAGCCAGTGTCATCTTCTTGAGAGGGAACATTAGAAGTAAGATCAGTATTGGTGGTGGTGGAATCAGCTTGAGCGACTCCAAACTGAACTGTAGTCTTGACGGCTTCATCGAGTTGTTAAAGCTCAGGCTTAGCTGTAATACCCCGATTTTTCTTAATACATAAAGATTATTTATCTCTCTTTTTTGGCATGCTTGTGTAGCATGTGACTATTATTTTCTCTATGATGAATAAAGTATATTGTTTCCTATAAAATATTCTCCTTAAAGCCCAATGTTAATTTGTTTATTTTCCCTTTTTAAAATATTCATTTTGGCCCAAATGAACTTAAGCCCATAAACTTAACCTTTTATTTATTTAAATTCCTACAACTTGTATGTGTAACATCCTTTTTTCTTCTATTCCGGTATGTGATGTACTATTTGTAGTGGGGTTTGTGTGTACACGTGCACTTTATGTACACGTGCACAAGGCACAATTCTTGGCCAGATTGTGGAGTGATGGGTTTAGATCATGGGTAGTTACTTTTGAGGTGTGGGTAGTTTCTCAACTCCCGATTAGATCTCAGCCCTTGATTCTCCAACTCCCCTATTAATCTTAGCCATCTATTCTATTTATCTTCTAGTATAAATACCCCCTCCTATTCCCTATTTCTTTTACACTAGATTAATTTTATTATAGAGAGTATTTGTGAGTTTGTGTGGGAGCTTTTCTGTGGAGGCAAGCAGCATTGCTGAGGAGCTCGGTGTGGAGCAAAGGAGCAAGAAGGCGTTCTCTGCTTGGGAAAGTGCGGGATTTCGTTTATTTCTTCATATAAGGTGGGTGTTTCTCAGGACTTCTAACGTAGGAATGACACTATGATTACTATGATTGATACCATGTTACAAAAAGTGAATTGAATGCAGTAGAAATTGCTTGAACATGCTATTAATAATGAGAGTGAGACTGTCAGTACAGTCGACTGCCATGTGAGACAGCCGACTGGTACGAGACACTACTTTTCATAATGTGCTGATAAAAATGTGTGCAAATAGACATGAGGGTGTGATTATTAAATGTATATTTTTCCCTATGACACATATGATGGAGGGAAGGTAAACGAATGAAAAGAACTAATGGTGATAAATAACCTAAATTGTCGGAGCAGTCGACTGACGTTGTGTTAAGTCGACTGGTGCTTCGTTCTGAATATGACTGTTTGAGAGTTCCATGAATAAAGACATTTTAGTTATGTAGACCCAGTATGGTGATTTGAGATTTATACCTTCATTGTCGTAAGAAAGTATGAGCAATGTGAATGCATGTTTAGAGTAGTTTTCTCTAAAAGAGCATGCTAGTAACTTGGAAATTTGTGCTGTGAATGCTACTGAACAAGAGGAGACTCTGTTTATAAGACATGAATTTACGAATACTGTAAACTGACATCATGATGCAAGTACATGTAAGAACTGTAAATAATCTCCTTAATGGAAAATGGATCTGTCCAGTCGACCGATGCATGTAGCAAGTCGACTGATCTGGGCTTAGAAATTATGCTGTTGAAATCTCCAAAACAGACGGCTGATCGATGAACAGTCGACTGTCACGAGAACAATATTGTGAACATGAAAAGTGCGGGACAGGCGACTGGTTGGGTACAACAGTCGACTATCCCGAGTATTTGTGAATGATCCTGTATGCGACTGTATAAGTCGACTGGTGTTCTTCCAAGTCGACTGTACATAGTGGACTTTGATATATTTGAATTCATGTTATTTGCTATTGGTAATTGTGAACCTTATGATTTGAATTGATGGGCTCTGTTTATGACTGTATAAATTATACAAATGAATCATAGATGAGAATTGAGAATTAAATGAATAATTATGAAAGGCTAAATCATGATGAGAAAGTCTATGAGACTCTAAAATGAATGATGAGCTGATGATGCTCAATTGGATATTGTGAATTTGAAATTGAACGAAGGAGTAGCTAAGTCTCCCCGGCAGTGAAATGAAATGATGTTGAGAAATAGACCAAGGGTGGTCAAGTGAAATGAAATGATAAGTCCGGTTTTGATGGAGAGGCTAACTCTAGAGCTTGATTTTTATTCATGATTCTAATGTAACTTTAATACATAGTGTGGAGGTGATGAAGGTGAGAGAAAAACATGAGTATGAGAGCTAGGGTACGGTGCGGGTGTGTGAGCCGCAGAATGCATGCTTGATGAGTCAAGACATGGCGTGGGCACAACTCAGTAATGATCGGACTCTAGTCACGCTTGTGGGATGTTTTGGTGACTGCAAGAGGATTGTGTTCAGGGAGGAGGCTGAATTGTCGCAGAATGCATGCTTGATGAGTCAAGACATGGCGCGGAATTCTACTCCAGGGGCCAGGATACATGCTTGTACTCATGGAATCATCTAGGATACTCACTGGAATTACAGAAGTAGAGTAAGTCATGGCGGGGGATCGAACCCTACAAAAATGAAGAACGATTAGGAGGCTTGCCCTCGAACCTATGTAGTATGGGATGCATAGAATTCGAACAAGTGCGCATTAGTGTCATGTTACTTACATAAATTGCATTAAGGATTTAAGTGCACAATCACGACACGACATCATTAAAAGTTCCCTTTTATTTACATGCTTATTATGAACAAGATTGTTGATTTGTTAAGAAATGAGATTCATTATACTGTTTCTGGCATAGAGAGGATGGCCATGTATAATTATCGTCGGTTGAATAAACTGACGTACCCACAGTTTTGTATGCAGGATAAATTACATGTAAAGAGGAATGGATGCATAAAGATCTCATTATGTTGTTGTTCATTTATGTAAATGTTGTATAATTTGCTTCCGCTGTGTAAATTTAAATGTAAGATGTGTAACTCTGATGTAAGAAGAAAAGTTTGAAATTTCCTTGTAAAATTGTACTCGAGAAAAGTGAAAAGATCCTGAAGAACATCTCGAATTCAGTAATTTGAAATTCGGGGCGTTACATTAGCCCTCTTAGGCTTAGCAGAGGTTTAGCAGGAGGAAGTAACTCTGACCAATGAGTTTAGGGATGATTTTGGATCGAATACGGATTTAGAAAAAAGGTCCGAATCAGAAAATATTAAAATCAACCGGGGACCTAATATAAAATATTAAAATTAACCGGGAACCTAATATAAATTTTTCCTTAGTTATAATGGAAGAAAAAGAATAAAATTGTTGGGGATAATGGTTGTCCCTCAGTTTCCAGTTTCCGAGACCCAAGGTGGAATGTCTAAATAATTATTTTTGGAACCCCTAATTACAATAAATATTTTTTATGCATAAAATATGTGCTTATATTTACAAATTTGAAAACTCCTAAAATTACAAAAAAAATTGGGGGTCTGAAGCGGCCGTCTCACCTGCCTCAAGGTGGGGGCCGGCCCTGGATGGTTGGAACCGCCAATTTCACGATGGTAGCATTAGGAGACAACCAACTAACTATGCAGAAACAAATAATTATTTAAGATATAAATACTATATATTAGATTACTCGGATATCCGTATGAAATTTCTGGATCGTTCCGTATCTATATATAGATCCTAATAAAAAGTGGGTTTTACTATCCGGATCTGAATCCGAACGGATCTTGATTTTTTATATCCAAATTTTGGATTCGGATCTGGATCAAATCGAATAAATTTGTGTCTGATAGCATCCTTACCAATGATGCATAAGAAGAAGAAAATTCTTAAAAATATTTGCTAGAAGTAGCATTGGTATCGGGTCGGGTCCTTCACTTCTCGGACCCAGACCTGGTCTCCGACGAGTCCCAAAATTGTACCCGGGCCCGGACCCATGAGGATCGGATCCGGTTCCGGATCCGGATCCTATTAAAATGGAGCGGGAGTGGCAAGTGGAGGCGGCGAGTGGAGGATTTAGAACATAGGAGAGAAGAAAAATGTATGAGTTTTGAGTTTGGAAGAGAAAGATTTAGAATTGAGAAGGATGGAGGGGAGGGATGAGGATAGAATATTTATTTTTATGTTGATTTTTTTGTTTTTTTTTTAATGGGTTCGGGTTCGGGTCCGGGTCCGGGTCCGATTCCGGGTCCGGGTCTGAGTCCGAGTCCTGTTTCTTTTTGAGCGGAGTCGGACCCAAAAGTACAGCGGGTCCCATTTTAGGACCCGGACCCGGACTTGGATAGACCGGATCGGTTCCGGTCCAATGTCGGATCCGGATCGGATCCGGGTCGAATCCGGATTTCGGGTATTTATACCAATGCTGGCTAGAAGTAGATTTATGCACAATAATCTATTGTTTCTTTTACAAACTACCACGTTAAAACCAGCTTAGGCGTATCTTATCCAATTCTTAATTTTTTTTAAATAACTTTTTTCCCTCTCCCTTTGCTCCACCAAGCCCTAATATAGCCAGGCTTATTCGAAACCATTTTAACAAATAGCATTCGAAATAGAACAACGCAAGAAAATGTGAGATGCACATTCCTCCATATGACTTTGCTCAAATCTTCACCAATTCGTGTTCTTTCAATTCAGCTCATACTGGTTATGAAACATGCGACCATACGAAAGATTGACGTGAATGAAGAGCATAAAGACGATCATCATCTGATCATCGTCGTTGTTCAGAGTCTTCCATGCCACACCAGGTCGAGCATTCTCCTTATACCATATGTATGGACCCATGGCCCACGAGAGCTGCTCTTAAACCTACCACAACGCTACGCCTAAGGCCATGGCTGCATGCATTGTATTCTCGTGATCGTGTTGTCCTCAAGCAAGCAGAATTTTTTCCCAAACTGCCTCACTTTTTGAAAGTTTTTCCCAAACCGCCCTACTTTTTTTTATTTCCAAACCATCCCACTCGGTCTTTGAAAGACCGAGTCTAGTATAAACTAGCGCGGTCTTTCAAAGACCGAGTCTTGCTCTTCGATTTTTTGAAAAGCAAGACTCGGTCTTTGAAAGACCGCGCTAGTTTATACTAGACTCGGTCTGCACTTTGAAAAATCGAAGAGCAAGCAAGACTCGGTCTTTGAAAGACCGCGCTAGTTTATACTAGACTCGGTCTTTCAAAGACCGAGTCCTAGACTTTGGGGATTTTAATTGAGCAGATCTCCTTTATTCTTCTTCTCTCTCTCTACTTTACTCTATTCTATTTCTCTAACTCATCTTTCTAAATCTAGGGCGACCTCCTATCCACAAAATCTCATCTCAATCAAAATATATTTACCAATCCTTTCCTAACCCTCTTGCTTTCCACTATAAAAACCCTAAACCCATCTTTTGAAAGATCCATATTTTGGATTTTTGCTAAATTTGAAGAGGATAGCAACTTCAACTCTTTTACCCAAATATCTACGGCTCTATTTTTGAAGCTTGTGAAGGTATGATGAATATTAGCCTTTAATTTTCTTCCCTTTTTTATAGATTTTGTTTGTGGTTAGATAATAACTCGCATATTGGTATAAATATACGTAGGTATGGATCTTGAGATTCCTATTTGGTTATACTTTGGTGGTGAAATAATTCGTGATCCAAAGATTGGTAGTTGCTATAGTGTGTTAGATCCGGAAATAGTTTGGGTACCTCGTACCATTACATTTGTAGAAGTAGTTGAGAAAAATTATGAAGTTACTAATTGGGATAAGAATCAATGGAATGTGAAAATTTTAGCTCGATACGCAGTAGGTAGAGGAGATGGTCAGTATTTTATGACAGTGCCCGTATCTACTGATAATGCGCTGAAGTCAATGATTGCTAGAACATTTGATCCCAATTGTACTTGGTCTGCATTAGAGTTATATATTCAGCAAATTCAAATTTTGAATGCTCAGCCACATGATATTCCCAGTTCAAGCTTCATAAGGGTAGTACCTACACAGCAGATGAGGTCTAACCCCGCTCAATCTTCACAACCAAATCCACTGTCCTCACAAGAAAACACCTTCACAAATACAAGAAACCCGGATTCTACAGATGCCACGCCAACCTAGTCCGGTTCCTGACTATGTTCCAAATGACAGTGTATTTGAACTCTTTCAAAATGCAGTGGTTAACAACAGCTTATTAGACGATGATGAAGAAGAGGAAGAAACAGATGATGATGAAAGTGTAGAAAATGATGATGGAGAAGAAGATGATGATGTAGCAAATGTAAATCCTACGAACAACAGTTCTAACAAAGTGAGAGCTACTGATAGCTATGCTAATGTTAACGCTCATGTTACGGAAGAGATGGCTCAAGGTGCTAGAGTACACCCAGTTCCACAAGAGTCTTCTGGTTCATCCAATGTAGACGAATTGTACGTTGGACAGGAGTTTGTAAGTAAAGAGTCCATTCAGCAAGCTGTCAAGGTGTATTCTATCAAGAAACATCGTGAATTTGTCACATTGAAAAGTTACCGTCACTGTACACTGTTAAATGCTAAATGGCACCTAGAAAACGTACAATTGAGGAGACCGTACAAGGTCCCCCAGGAGTAAGTGATGGTGGATGCCCTTGGAGATTACGAGCTATTGTTCCAAAAGGGGGAGAATTTTGTGGTGAAGAAGATAGTTGGGCCTCATACTTGTACGAATCCCACGTTGAATCAAGACCACTGTAAAATTGATGCTAACCTTGTTTGTAATTTTAATAAAAAACTAATTCTACAACTTCAACAAAATTGTTATTAACTACACATAACCTAGATATAAAAAACAACAATCTCAAAACATCTCTACAACCACAACATCTCAACAACAAAAACAACAACAATCTCGAAACATCTCCACAACAACAATTTCTATATAACAATGTCATTTGCTACTTATTTGTTTTTTTCATTCTCTAATTAAAACTAAAATAACATCAATGGCTACTCAACAATAACTCAAATTCAACTCAGCACCTTCACAATAGCCCAAAATTAACACAAAATTTGCTTATCAAAAGCTTCAGAAATATACCTTTCGAATAGGAGATTCCAAAGTGAGATAGTGACAATGTAGAGTACTTCGAGATCCTTCAACCAAGATCGTTCCCCAACGAAGACGCAAATTAAACGAGATCTACGAAATTGGGATTTCGGGATTTAGGGTTTAAAGAAATTATCAAATTTGGGGGAAAAGGATGGGAAAATCGAAAATCGATGAGAGATTACTCGGTTATGGGGAGTGTATCGATCGATTTAAGGAGAAATCGACCACAAAATATGGCTAGGATGCGATGGGTTTGGTTGAGGGATAGAGAGAAGAAGATAAAAAGTAGAGAAGTAGTGAGAGATCGAGAAGAAGAAGAAAGGAGATCTACGCTATTAAAACCCCCAAAGTTAAGACTCGGTCTTTAAAGACCGAGTCTAGTATAAACTAGAGCGGTCTTTCAAAGACCGAGTCTTGCTCTTCGATTTTTCGAAGTGCAAGACTCGGTCTTTGAAAGACCGCACTAGTTTATACTATACTCGGTATTTCAAAGACCGAGTGGGGTGGTTTGGGAATAAAAAAAAAGTAGGGCGGTTTGGGAAAAACTTTCAAAAAGTGGGGCAGTTTGGGAAAAAATTCAAGCAAGCACCATTGCATCCGTCGTCACACCGCTTTCTTGACTGGCATACTTGCATGCTCTTACATATTGGTAGCTGTCGGTAAAAATAGCCAAAGTAGCGAACACTCGAGTTGAGATACAATGTAGTTCTCCGAATGAATAATTAAGACAGTGTTCTAGTTGCAGTAAGTAGTCGTGTAGAGCTCATCTCTTCAAAACCAGTTCCTTTATGACAGGTCGATTCTCTAAACGCTATGACCGATTCTCACAACACATTGTATGATCTTCCCTAAATATTCAAATTAAAACTGTTTCACAATTAGCAATGAAATGTACCATAGTTGGTGTGCGCAACGATTGTCAGGCAAGTTTATAGTTTAGGCTTTACTTTGACCTTAATTGGTCAAAGTGAGGGGTGCCTTTAGTTTCTTTCATGTCAAAGGGCTCGTAGGGGTCAGGTGTGACGTCTACCCTTGTTGCGAGGTTGCGGTGAGAGTCATCGAGGGTGAAGCGATGGGTTGAGAACGAGGACACAATCTTGACATGTAGTTGTCAGATTGGTGGAGTGCCTGCGGTATCTCTAATATGGTGCTTACACTTGTCGTTTGGGTCACTGCTGGGGACAACGAGGAAGGGCGTACTATAGTTGGAGAGGATAAACGGCGTACAAGGGAGAGTCTGAGTGAGAGAGTGAGCCCAAATTGGCACGAAAAATTTGCTCTGGCGGGGGCGGCCGATCAGTAGGACTAGATTTCGTTGCATTTTTTGTTTGTTGGTTGGGGTGTATGAGTTCCAGAACCCAGCCTGTTGGGATTTGAACCTCGTCAGCCTTATTTATTGTTGTATGTTTTATTAAATTCTCTTTAATGAAACGCGGGGAGTTTTTACCCACCGTATAACGATAAAAAAAAAGACATTGTATGATCGTAGCATGCTATGGAGGAGCATCCAAAATCTGAACCGAAAGTAAGAATCCTATCAATACGAGGTTAAGTTAATTCATACATCGGATTTAGATCTCATCCGAGCTCGATCGCATAATGCAACCTCTTTCTGGATCTAGCCAAGGCAATCTTTGGTCCTACGAATAATCCTTGATTACATTTATGCTCTAGGAAGATTCAGGACTAGATCTCAACTTGCTTGCTCTCCACAAAGAGTGCCAAAGAGGTATGCTAGAGAGTAAGTCATAGCATATACATCACGGCATGGCGTTATATGTTTACAGTCACTGATGATTCATAAATATCATAAAAACTGTTCATTGTTCAATGCACGGAAAGAGAACCATGAAAACATAACAGCAAAGAAGAACTGAATACCTATCCAAACTCAAATCTATGTCTGAAGTGATCAATATCTCAAAACATGCCCTAACCTAATTTGATCTATAATAATTTTGTGAGCGGATTTGCTATCATATCTATGGTTGACAAGTAAACTGAATAAATCTTCTTAGTTTCGCACAATATTCCAATTATGAAATGGTTTATCATCTGAATGTGCTTCGGCTTGCCATGATACCTGAGACCGTAATGTAACCCTACACGTAAAACTTAAGATCGTTCACTAGCGTCAGGTCAGACGTATTGTCACTCCCAGTGACGTTTAAGGGATCCAGTGAAGTTTAAGGAAGATTTCAAGAGTGGGGAGGAAAGTTTATGCATTATATTAATGGGAAATAGAACAATGTGTAAGAAGGATGATTATGCATTATATTAATGGGAAAATTTATGCATTATATTTAATGTTTCTAAGAAGGATGATTACAAGAGTGTACATGCTAGATCGGTTTGTATAAAAGAGAAGCGTATGTATGTTTGTCCTAGGCAATGTTAAAAGGATGAAAGGAAAGATAAACATGAGTCATCCCAGCAAGAATACTGCTGCAACTCAAATAATCAATTTGATGAGTTTAGGGCCGGCCCACCGGCAGGTGAAACAGTCGCCTCAAGCCCCCAATTTTTTTACAATTTTATAGGCCCTCAAATTTGTATTCCCTCCTTATAAATATAGACACATATTTGCGTGTAAAAAAATTATATTACTATTAGGAACCCCTAAAAATAATTATTTGAGCCTTTAGAAGTTTTCGCTTCGGACCCGTGAAAACTTTGATTTGGCCCTGGATGAGGTTTATATATAGCTACCAAGGATCCCTTTACGAGCGATCCAATCCCTCTCCCCTAAAACTCCGAGTCAAATCAGGCTTAGAAGAGAGAGAAGAAGAACTTGCCGGTGACCAAAGAAATCAAGAAGAAAAGGAGGAGGAGACATAAACAACATCAACTTTCTGATAAGAATACTATGCACATTAATTACACAAACTCTCAATCACAAAAATATTACAGACCATATTAGACACATACCGAAATATGGGGCCGTTTGAAAATGTGAGAATGAGATGAAATTATGAAAGTTTGAAAGTTGAGTGAAAGTCGTCTCTGCATTTTCATTTTGCTACATAAGCATTAAAAATAATAACACTTTTTATTTGGTAGAAAGTGAAGGGTGAAAAAGAAATTGAGAAATTTGGTTTATACAAGGTACCTTAAATCTTCTTTAATTATGTTTTCTTTCTTTCTTTCATTTTTTGGTCAATAAAATAGTTCTTTATTATTCTTTGTTATGCTCTTCTGGGGGAAGTTATAATGTAAAACGTTTTTTTTTCTTTCATACTTGGCGAAAGTGAAAAATCACTCCTAATTTTTACTTGTACCTTGCCAAATTCAAAAATTACGTGGTAAAAATACCTCAACTTTCACACTTTGTAACCCCTGTTTCCGGATGTACGGATTATTTTCCTTGTATTTCTATCGATGTAATTTTCTCCCTGATTTATTATATTTTGGGCCTTTGTCTTGTTGTGAGCTTATTAGCTTCCATTTAATTATTATATTATTGTATTTTTGTGGCTCATCTACACTCAAGCTCAACCCACATCTTATTGGGTATTGGATCCTAGACTAATCTACCCACAACCCAACTTCCCCTAACTAATCAGACTAATTCTCCCTCAAATCTCCAACTCCCCACGATCTCCTCTTCACTTTTATTATGTTAAAGATACCCCACTTCTCCCACAATCAGAACCATCCCCTAACAAACTCTCCCTCTCTCCTCCGTTCTCTCTCCCTCTCCGGTTAACAAACAAACCCAAACAAACCAAACAGAACCGTTCTCTTCTTCCCCGTCCTCGCTTTCACCCAAAACTTTGACCGCCATTGCCTTCTCCCGCTCACTTCCCCTTCGTCTTCACCACCCCGAGCCACCACATCACCACCACCACAACGTCCACCCACCATCGCCTTCAACATCCTCCATCGAACCCACTTTCGATCCTTACCATCGCCTCCCGTCACCACCTCCCTCTTCCCATTTTCAATTCAACCCATCGCCAAACCGTCCCTTCACCATCGTCCTCGCCTCGCCATCGACCCCAAACCTCCGCCATTGCCACTCAACCACCCATCACCACTAACTTCGCCATTAAACCATCAAAGCCACACCTCCATCGTCAACCGCCTTCACTCCCCTGTTTCGAATCCAGAGCAGAGCATCGCCGCCATTGCCCAGGCGAGGCTGCCGTCGACTGCCTCGCGAACCCCCGCCGCACCTCGTCTACCACCTCACCGATCGCTTCTCCGTGCACTCCCTTCACCAACCGAAGAACCGCCATCCACTTCTCCTCTGTTTTGAAGCGAATCAAGACTTCGCTTTCGTCACTGCCTCACCGCGGCAGTTGCTGAGCGCTCATCGTCGTCGACTTAGTCGGTGCTATCGTCGGCCACCGTCGCAGCCATTGTCAAGTTTTCCCGCCGCACTTTCTCTCTCTCTCTCTCTCCGATCGAAGGAAGAAGAAGAAACGGGAGTGGGCGATTCGGCCGTTTGGTGTTTTGTGCACAGCGAATCCCACTCGCTGTTTCCTGTTCGGCTCGGATCCGCTGCGCGGACAGATTCCATTGGCTACCACTTGCTGTCCTGTGTTCTACCTGCACCAGATCCCGCCGCTGCTGCTTGCTGTTCTGCTGATCGTGTGTGGGAGAATTGTTGCTATTTGCTAGCTTTCTTCGTACGTATTTTGCATGTACTCTTGGGATTGTTCCCCGGAATTCTGATCCCGTTATTCTTAATTATTCGAATCGACTACTACGAAAAATGCAAGTCCATTGAACTATTTTCTTTATTCTAGTTCAAATTAATTGATCTCTTGCAAGTAGTTCCATTTTAATTATCTTAAATTGCCTTGTGTCCCTTCTCGTTAGGAGTATCGAGGGTTTATACGAGCTAACCCGACGTACTCTTGACCTCTTATAATTGTCCATTGACTCAAACCTAAGCCCATATAGATATAATCGATATGAATAAAATGAATAGAATTGTGTACAAAGGAAATGAATGGTAATTGTATACATTGATTGAATGAGACAATCGTGATTGGATTAATGACTTCATAAATTGGATTGTACCTAGAAAAGAACATTCTAATCGTTATATGACATTGTAATGTGTTCCATAATTTGTAGTAGCACATTAATTGCCACTTTAATGAACATATATGTGATGAACCTTTTATAATTTCTTGCTGATTGTACTGTTTAGCACAGAGGTTTCGACCCTGTTAAATTGAGAATTTGCACACATGATATAAAAGAGAATTTTAGCCTATTGAGTCTAATTTCTAACCCAAGTAACGGATCCCAATTTGGAGTCCCGAGCTGTGAGTTATCATCCCTTGTCCATGTTAGTCTACATTTTCTTTTACTGCTGAATTATTATGCCGTCGATATAATTGGTAATGAAATACCATGCAATTAGTGTTAGAATGTTATGAAATTTTCCAGGAACCTTGCACACATGCTGAGGGTTCACCCCAAATTTTTATAGATTTTTATAATACATTTAGAACTTGTTTCCACTCCTTAGGAATTGACATCTAGTTGCTGCCAGAACAGTTGAACCGTAAAGAACAGTACATTTGACTTAGATACAGTCCGAATTAGGAGAAAGCTCCTGAACATAACTTGTAGAACTATCTGTCTAGATGTCCGTAGCATACTGGAAGTCCGAATTTGGAGTTGTAGTCCAGGAGTTATGCCTATTTTAGTGTAACTGTGTCAGCTACTGTAGATTTATTACTTCTTGCTGGTTATTGTGTAATGCATCATGTTGCTGCATTATTATCGTTCCCTTGACATCCTTATACACACTTACATGGACATGAAAGGCTTAACAATAAAATACTAAACAAGTCGGGGTTATAAGGGTTGACCTAGTGTTGGAATTAATTTTTGCAGTTTTTCGGGCCGGATTCCGGCGAGCTCCGGCCACCGGCGGCATCGGAAAGTGAGTGGATTGCGATCCTCTCGATGAGTACTATTCTGTAGTATACTCACTTGCCAAAAATGAATTCCGTATGAATGAGAAATGTTGATCCAAAGTTGGGTACTTGAAATGTACCAACTTGGCAAATAAAAAGTCCCATTTCGGAAATTGGAAATGATTTTGTCTAGTATATATACTAGAAAACTGGACTAAAGGGCGTGGCCCGGGGGTTACCACTAACGTGTAGTGGAGAGAGGACTTAGCCAAAATGACAAACACACACGCGCGCGCGCCTGGCCCGGCCCGGCCCCGGCCCCGGTTCGGCTCGGTTCGGCCTGGTCTGGTCTGGTCTGGCTTAAATTTTTATTTTATTTCTTTTTGCCCAGACAAACTCTTCCCCTACTGAACTGAAAAGGCTTTTCAGATTCAGTAACTGGTGCCCATTACTCTGTAACAGCAGAGTAATGGCTCACCAGTTATGAATCTGAAGAGTCCCCATTACTCTGCTGTTACAGAGTAATGGCTGCTGAACAGTCTCCAGTCCAACTCTTCTCTATAAATCCAGACATCAACTCCTATACAGACATAGAGATTTTTGCATTTGGGTCTTCCTCTTCTTCTCCTCTGCGTCAGTCACTGTCACTGAGAGTACACCACAGACAGAAGTTCGTTGGCTCTGAAGCAAGAGTGCTGCATTCTTCAGAGAAGGTACAGTTGTATTCTGGGAAGCAATTCGTCGGTAACCGTCACACTACGGGGCAAATTCTGCTTTAAGGACAGAGATTCTAAAATCTCGACTCTGTACAAGTTCATTGCTTACTGTTTTTCTTCCTGTATTTGATTTCTTCACAACTTTGTTGGAATTTCCTATTATTTTATATTCAAGTTCTAACAATCTTAAAGCAGGATTTTTCCTCACAGATTCTAACAATTTTTGTGAAGTTTGTTTACAGATTCTGTTCAGAAAAAATAAGAACTAACAATCTCTGTTTCAACCAATTTCAGAAGAGAAACAAATCAGATCATGGAGAACACACCAACTGAAGTTGCTAATGGGCTTCTCAGTACCCAAACACCGGTGACCCAAAATGTGACTGCACAATCAGTTGTGGCACATTCGGTCATTCTGCCCACGCACATAACCGTGGGAGAAAAACCGGAAAAGTTTAATGGAACTGGGTTCAAAAAGTAGCAGGGGAAGATGCAGTTCTACCTGACCACATTGAAGCTGGACAGATTCCTCAATGAATCTGCCCCGATGCTGGCGCCAATGGAAGCACACTCCGTTGCTGCAGTTGATGCATGGACTCAGGGCGACTACCTCTGCAGGAACTACATCCTGAATGGCTTGGTAGACTCCCTGTACAACGTCTACTGCGTCTTCAAGACGTCCAAACTCTTGTGGGGGTCCCTGAAAAAGAAGTACAAAACAGAAGACGCCGTGTAGAACCCCGTATTTTCAAATATTATTTTAATTATTTGAAAAATGAATTTAAATGAATTTTGAAGATTTAATTGATATTTTCTAAAAGATTTATCTTTTGTACACGTGCAAAACACGTGCAAATGACTTTTGAGAAGTTTGAAAATTAAGATTCCTTTATGAAAAATCATTATTTATTATTTGGAATTTAATTAGTATTTTTCTAGATTTTTCTGAAATCAATTTGATCTATTTGCAATTTTTGAGAAAAGAAGGACTTTTATGCAAAATTGACATTTTTAAGGGTTAAAATGCAAATTGTATTTTCTGGACGTTTTGAACAGTAGCATTTGAGATTAGGATCATATTTTACTTTTAAATCCTAATTTTAATGAATTTTGGATGAGTTTCCAAGAGTAGATAGATATATATAAAATTGTATTTTGAAGGGATTGTTTTGCAAATGTATCTGGAAACCCTAGAACCTAATTCCCGGCCTATATAAAGAGAGTTGCAGCCGTCATTCGTTGCATAACTCAGATTTCATTATATTATTTTCTTGGTGATTGGAGAAGGAGTTTGGATCTAGCAAAGGAAGGCTTTTGTGGATTCTTCTTGCTTCTAAAGGTGAGTGATATGGACTTGTTTTGTTTATGTATATGATTGCATGCTGTTTTGTTTGATGTTTTCGTATCTTGTATGAAATCGATGCCATGGTAGTTATTCGAAATATACATGTGAAATCCATGAAAGATTAGTAGATCTCGATTGACAACTCTTGATTGCTTGAAACGTGTTAAGATGTAAGTATGGTTTTGATCGGATGTATGCACATCTGGATCTTGGGTTTATAAACAGATCTTGGTTGTTAATGGTGAAAGAATCGGGTATTGAGAAACCCTATTGGGAGATTCAAGAATTGAGAACATGAGAATTTAGTATTGTAACTATGATGCAGATCATCTTGAGATTGTCACTTTTAACTAAATATAAGTTAATTTCCAAAGCAATGAATCTTTAGAAAACACCAGACTTGTTTTTCATATTCAGACCTAAATTATGAAAACTGTAGGCCGACAGTCGACTGGTCTACTATTCAGTCGACTGGTACGACCCAGCTGCTGTATCTTTAGTTTTTCTCGAAAATCCGTTCTGGACAGTCGACTTAGACCCTTCTCAGTCGACTGGTACACTTAGATTTTATTTTTCAAAGTTATCGTAGAATTTCTCTCGGGTAAGTCAACTTATGTTTTTATAAGTCGACTTATGTTCTTATAAGTCGACTTATGTCCCCTTTTAAGTCGACTTATGTTTTGATAAGTCTACTTATGATTTTTTATAAGTCATCTTATGTTTTGATAAGTCTACTTATGATCTTTATAAGTCATCTTATACTTTTGATAAGTCTACTTATGATCTTTATAAGTCATCTTATACTTTTGATAAGTCTACTTATGATTTTTATAAGTCATCTTATGTTTTGATAAGTCTACTTATGATCCTTATAAGTCATCTTATATTGTTGATAAGTCAACTTATGTTTTTATAAGTGATCTTATACTGTTAGCACTTGGAATGTTTCTTGAGAATTGTTGATAATTGTCTCGGGTAAGTCGACTGATGGTTTTCTTGAGTCGACTTACTGCACTTGTTAAAATCTTGGATATTGGTTCTCGGGGCAGTCGACTTACTATAGGATAAGTCGACCGGTGCTGATGAGTTTCATGATCTTGAGGGTTCTTGTTATTCTTAGTTTGTTTGTAGATGGATATATTCGTCGGTGTCTTGGCATACCGGGTTCGTATTCGATCTATACCTTCTTAGTTTGTTTGTAGATGGATATGTTCGTCGGTGTCTTGGCATACCGGGTTTGTGTTCGATCTATACCTTCTTAGTTTGTTTGTAGATGGATATGTTCGTCGGTGTCTTGGCATACCGGGTTCGTGTTCGATCTATACCTTCTTAGTTTGTTTGTAGATGGATATGTTCGTCGGTGTCTTGGCATACCGGGTTCGTGTTCGATCTATACCTTCTTAGTTTGTTTGTAGATGGATATGTTCGTCGGTGTCTTGGCATACCGGGTTCGTGTTCGATCTATACCTTCTTAGTTTGTTTGTAGATGGATATGTTCGTCGGTGTCTTGGCATACCGGGTTCGTATTCGATCTATATTATCTTTAGTTTTGTAGATGGATATATTGTTATCCGATCTATGGCATTATTGGTGATCGATTGTTGGACATACATTGTGGTACTGAGAATTGTTGACAGTTGGACATATTCTGAGTTGTGGGGATTACTGTTTGTTCAGAACAGTCGACTGGTGCATTATACAGTCGACTGTACAGTGCAGTTGAGCTGTACTATTTTGAGAGTGATTGATTGATTGATACTTGATCGTTGGTATTGTTTCTTGACTCGGCTTCACTCATGTACTGGCCTATCGTTCTTGTTTCAGATTACATGTTCAGTTTATGTATTTTTGTTCAGTACATGTTGCTTATGATTATTTGTTTGTTTATGTTTGTTGTTTATATCACTCACACCAGTTATGGCTGACCCCGTAGTTTTGGGGGTTAGGGTTCAATTCTAGCCTCATGTGATGCAGGTTGCTTAAAGTTGGAAGCTTGGATTAGCTTTGGATTTTAGAGAGTGATATAATAGAGCCTTGGGTAAATTTGTAAAGAAAAAGGGTTGTAACAGTTAATTGTATTTTAAGGTGTTTTGTATTTCCGCTGCAATTGAAAAAGAATATTGTAATAAGAATTTGGAATAAAATGATTTGAGTTTTTGGACTATGTATATTGTTACATTGAAGTGGATCGCTGGGAAAGTGCCACGTATTTTCTAAGTTTAATATTTAGAAATTCGGGGCGCTACAGATTGGTATCAGAGCATGCTTCAATAGTAATAATAGACATAGTATGAAAACCAACCTAGGTGTGGACACTAGAGTGTGAGTACCTAGGTGTGGACATCAGAGTGTGAGTATCACATTGAGTTAAAATATGATGTCTGGTTTGGGGTATGGTTATGGTTTTGCCATAGGACTTTGATGTGAGTTTGAATTGCGTGTGTGATGCTCTAACTTTTCCCTCGTTTTGCAGTATTCACAATGGTGGCACCCAGGGGCAGGAATGGAGGCAACAACGAGGATGGGTCTGGTAGTTCCCGAGGAAATGGGATCGACCTGGAAGCTGAGTTTGCCAAAGTATATCAGACGTTGAATACGCTGATGGCACTCAATGTGGCGCAGCAGCAAGCGCAGCAGCAGAATCCGCAGCCAAATCATGGAGTCGGAAATGGATTGGTGAACGCCGATCCGATTAAGCAGATCGAATCCTTTAAGAGGATGAGGCCGCCAGTCTTTGAGGGGCAAGCTGATCCAACCCCGGCAGATGACTGGATTAGGAAGATGCAGACGATCTTTGAAGTGTCGGAGACTCCGGCAGCTAGCAAGGTGAAGTTAGCTTCGATGCAGCTAGAGAAGGACGCAGGTGTCTGGTGGGAGTCACTGAAGAGGACTCTGGGAGATCAGCAGTTGACTTGGGAAGCTTTTTTGGAGGAGTTCAGAGATCGCTTCTTTCCTCTTGATGTGCAGGAGAAGAAGGCGACTGAGTTCTTGAACCTTCAGCAGGGTAGCATGACCGTGCGGGAGTATGAGACCAAATTTGCTCAACTTTCGAGATATGCACCAGAGTTGGTTGTGGACGAAGCAAAGAAAGCCAAAAAGTTTGAGCAGGGCTTGAGGCCAAACTTGAGGTCAAGGATGGTTCCATTGGGCATCAGAAGATTCGACAAGCTGGTCAGGAGAGCAGCTATGACCGAGGAAGATATGGATCAGTCCCGGGTAAAGCAAGAGACTTGGAACAAGAAGAAGAGGCCAGCAGATGATCAGGATGGAGAGGAATTCCCAGTGAAGCAAAGCAAGCCCAGTGATTCAGTGCAGAAGGCACCGGCAACTCAGGGGGTGACTTGCTTCTTCTACGGACAGACAGGACATAAAAGGAGAGAATGTCCGAAGTTGGCAAAGCAGATTTGTTTCCAGTGTGGTCAAGAAGGGCATATCCGACCACGATGTCCACAGCTGAAGAAAGAGAATGCAGAGAAAGACAAGGATCCGAAGCAAGGGCGAGTGTTCGCATTGACGGAAGAGGATGCGGGCAATCCAGAAATATGATTTGTGTATGCAAGAAATTTTAGAATTTATTCTTTTGTATTAAGTAAAACTTTATTTTGGAATAATTGAAGATTGAGTATTTTCTTTATGTGACAAGTTTATTGGGATTAATGGAATGAAGACAGAGTTTTATTTAATACTGTTTTCTTGCATACAATGTGTGGAGCTTAAGGTGTTACCAAGCAAGGTCCTGAGGTGGCTATCCTTAGTCATGTCCTTTCTAAGGAGGGAGTGACCACTGATTCTCGGAAGGATGAAGCGGAAGGTCAGAGTTGGATGCAGGAGTTCAGTAGTCGTTGCCGCGTGGCTTCCGATGGCAAGTTATCAGAGTCGCGCAGCGGAAGTTTGATTTTCTGAATTCCTTGCATGATTGTGATTGTTTGGTGTGATGTAATGCATTCTTTGGTGTGACTGTATTTCCTAAAAATTTATGTTTCTACCCATGAGTTTTCAATCATTGTTAGTGGGTTGTTCGGACCTCATTAGCCGTAGTCCTGAGGACAGAACTCTTCTAAGGAGGGAGTGATGTAGAACCCCGTATTTTCAAATATTATTTTAATTATTTGAAAAATGAATTTAAATGAATTTTGAAGATTTAATTGATATTTTCTAAAAGATTTATCTTTTGTACACGTGCAAAACACGTGCAAATGACTTTTGAGAAGTTTGAAAATTAAGATTCCTTTATGAAAAATCATTATTTATTATTTGGAATTTATTTAGTATTTTTCTAGTTTTTTCTGAAATCAATTTGATCTATTTGCAATTTTTAAGAAAAGAAGGACTTTTATGCAAAATTGACATTTTTAAGGGTTAAAATGCAAATTGTATTTTCTGGACGTTTTGAACAGTAGCATTTGAGATTAGGATCATATTTTACTTTTAAATCCTAATTTTAATGAATTTTGGATGAGTTTCCAAGAGTAGATAGATATATATAAAATTGTATTTTGAAGGGATTGTTTTGCAAATGTATCTGGAAACCCTAGAACCTAATTCCCGGCCTATATAAAGAGAGTTGCAGCCGTCATTCGTTGCATAACTCAGATTTCATTATATTATTTTTTTGGTGATTGGAGAAGGAGTTTGGATCTAGCAAAGGAAGGCTTTTGTGGATTCTTCTTGCTTCTAAAGGTGAGTGATATGGACTTGTTTTGTTTATGTGTATGATTGCATGCTGTTTTGTTTGATGTTTTCGTATCTTGTATGAAATCGATGCCATGGTAGTTATTCGAAATATACATGTGAAATCCATGAAAGATTAGTAGATCTCGATTGACAACTCTTGATTGCTTGAAACGTGTTAAGATGTAAGTATGGTTTTGATCGGATGTATGCACATCTGGATCTTGGGTTTATAAACAGATCTTGGTTGTTAATGGTGAAAGAATCGGGTATTGAGAAACCCTATTGGGAGATTCAAGAATTGAGAACATGAGAATTTAGTATTGTAACTATGATGCAGATCATCTTGAGATTGTCACTTTTAACTAAATATAAGTTAATTTCCAAAGCAATGAACCTTTAGAAAACACCAGACTTGTTTTTCATATTCAGACCTAAATTATGAAAACTGTAGGCCGACAGTCGACTGGTCTACTATTCAGTCGACTGGTACGACCCAGCTGCTGTATCTTTAGTTTTTCTCGAAAATCCGTTCTGGACAGTCGACTTAGACCCTTCTCAGTCGACTGGTACACTTAGATTTTATTTTTCAAAGTTATCGTAGAATTTCTCTCGGGTAAGTCAACTTATGTTTTTATAAGTCGACTTATGTTCTTATAAGTCGACTTATGTCCCCTTTTAAGTCGACTTATGTTTTGATAAGTCTACTTATGATTTTTTATAAGTCATCTTATGTTTTGATAAGTCTACTTATGATTTTTTATAAGTCATCTTATGTTTTGATAAGTCTACTTATGATCTTTATAAGTCATCTTATACTTTTGATAAGTCTACTTATGATCTTTATAAGTCATCTTATACTTTTGATAAGTCTACTTATGATTTTTATAAGTCATCTTATGTTTTGATAAGTCTACTTATGATCCTTATAAGTCATCTTATATTGTTGATAAGTCAACTTATGTTTTTATAAGTGATCTTATACTGTTAGCACTTGGAATGTTTCTTGAGAATTGTTGATAATTGTCTCGGGTAAGTCGACTGATGGTTTTCTTGAGTCGACTTACTGCACTTGTTAAAATCTTGGATATTGGTTCTCGGGGCAGTCGACTTACTATAGGATAAGTCGACCGGTGCTGATGAGTTTCATGATCTTGAGGGTTCTTGTTATTCTTAGTTTGTTTGTAGATGGATATATTCGTCGGTGTCTTGGCATACCGGGTTCGTATTCGATCTATACCTTCTTAGTTTGTTTGTAGATGGATATGTTCGTCGGTGTCTTGGCATACCGGGTTCGTGTTCGATCTATACCTTCTTAGTTTGTTTGTAGATGGATATGTTCGTCGGTGTCTTGGCATACCGGGTTCGTGTTCGATCTATACCTTCTTAGTTTGTTTGTAGATGGATATGTTCGTCGGTGTCTTGGCATACCGGGTTCGTGTTCGATCTATACCTTCTTAGTTTGTTTGTAGATGGATATGTTCGTCGGTGTCTTGGCATACCGGGTTCGTGTTCGATCTATACCTTCTTAGTTTGTTTGTAGATGGATATGTTCGTCGGTGTCTTGGCATACCGGGTTCGTATTCGATCTATATTATCTTTAGTTTTGTAGATGGATATATTGTTATCCGATCTATGGCATTATTGGTGATCGATTGTTGGACATACATTGTGGTACTGAGAATTGTTGACAGTTGGACATATTCTGAGTTGTGGGGATTACTGTTTGTTCAGAACAGTCGACTGGTGCATTATACAGTCGACTGTACAGTGCAGTTGAGCTGTACTATTTTGAGAGTGATTGATTGATTGATACTTGATCGTTGGTATTGTTTCTTGACTCGGCTTCACTCATGTACTGGCCTATCGTTCTTGTTTCAGATTACATGTTCAGTTTATGTATTTTTGTTCAGTACATGTTGCTTATGATTATTTGTTTGTTTATGTTTGTTGTTTATATCACTCACACCAGTTATGGCTGACCCCGTAGTTTTGGGGGTTAGGGTTCAACTCTAGCCTCATGTGATGCAGGTTGCTTAAAGTTGGAAGCTTGGATTAGCTTTGGATTTTAGAGAGTGATATAATAGAGCCTTGGGTAAATTTGTAAAGAAAAAGGGTTGTAACAGTTAAATGTATTTTAAGGTGTTTTGTATTTTCGCTGCAATTGAAAAAGAATATTGTAATAAGAATTTGGAATAAAATGATTTGAGTTTTTGGACTATGTATATTGTTACATTGAAGTGGATCGCTGGGAAAGTGCCACGTATTTTCTAAGTTTAATATTTAGAAATTCGGGGCGCTACACGCCGGGTCCAAGAAATTTGTTGTCGGAAAATTTCTGGACTACAAGATGATTGACTCCAAAACTGTGGTGAGTCAGGTCCAAGAACTATAGGTTATAATGCACGACATTGCTGCAGAGAATATGACGTTGTGCGAACCATTCCAGGTTGCAGCGTTCATTGAAAAACTTCCACCTGGGTGGAAAGACTTCAAGAACTATCTCAAACACAAACGAAAGGAGATGTCTCTTGAAGACCTAATTATCAAGTTGCGGATCGAAGAAGAGAATCGCAAGGCTGAGAGGTCCTATGGAAATCAGTCCATAGAAAATGCCAATGTGGTGGAGCATGAACAGAAGGGCAAGAAAAGGAAGTTTCTGCCACAGACCTCAAGCAAAAAACCACTTGCAAAGAGGTTTGCTGGGAAATGCCACAAGTGTGGTAAACTGGGGCACAAAATTTCAGAGTGCCGCAGTAAGGACAGTAATCATTCAAAAACAGGACATGTAAAAGGGAATGAAAAACCCCACGCACACATAGCTGAGAACTTGTCCACTGGTCTTTCTGACCTGGACCTCTGTGTTGTAGTATCAGAGGTCAATCTTGTAGGGAGCGATCCTCGTGAATGGTGGTACGATACTGGAGCCACCAAGCATATCTGCTCGGACAAGGAAATGTTCACTTCCTACTAGAAGTGCAACAAAGATGAACAACTGTTCATGGGAAACTCTTCCACCTCCAAAATTGAAGGAATAGGGAAGATAGTGCTGAAAATGACTTCAGGCAAAGAGCTAACACTCACAAATGTGCTGCATGTCCCAGACATTAGAAAGAACTTGATATCAGGTTCTTTGCTAAGCAAGAATGGGTTTAAAGTTGTACTTGTTTCTGATAATTTTGTACTGTCTAAGAATGGGGTGTACTTGGGTAAAGGATATGTAAAGGATGAACTGTTCAAGTTTAATGTAATGACAGTCATCCCTAAAACTATTGTTCCTACTGTTCCCAAAGTCAATGAAATAACTCTTATTGCCTATGTTGTTGAGTCTTCCTCTGTTTGGCATGAAAGACTAGGCCATGTTAATGTAAATTCTATGCGTAGATTAGTTAACATGAATTTGCTACCAAAATTTAAGGTAGATAACTCAGAAAAATGTGAAGTTTGCACGGAGGCCAAACTTACCAAAACTCCATCACGTTCTGTAGAAAGAAACACAGAAACTCTAGGTCTAATTCACACGGATCTGTGTGACTTAAAATATGTGCAGACCAGAGGTGGGAAAAAGCACTTTGTGACTTTCATAGACGATTGCACAAAATTCTGCTATGTATATTTGTTACATAGCAAAAATGAGGCGTTGGATAAATTCAAAGAATATAAACTTGAGGTTGAGAATCAACTTGGCAAAACGATTAAAATCGTTAGAAGTGATAGAGGAGGAGAATATGATGCACCATTTAACATGTTCTGCTCGGAACATGGAATAGTTCATCAGACAACTGCTCCCTACTCACCCGAATCAAACGGTACTGCCGAGCGCAAAAACCGAACTCTAAAGGAGATGATAAATGCCTTGTTGTTGAATTCTGGCTTACCCCAAAACATGTGGGGGGAAGCGTTGCTGACTGCCAACTACATTCTCAACAAAATACCTCACAAGAAAACCGGCAAGACACAATATGAATTGTGAAAATGTAACTTACCTTCGTATAAATACCTCAAAGTGTGGGGGTGTCTAGCAAAAGTGGCAGTACCTAACCCGAAACAGGTCATCATCGGACCTAAGACGATTGATTGCATATTCATAGGCTATGCACACAACAGTAGTGCATATCGGTTCTTGGTATACAAATCGGATATACCGGATATCCATGTAAATATAATAATGGAATCAAGAAATGCTTCATTCTTTGAACACGTGTTTCCGTGCAAGGACACTACGTACCCCAAACGTACACGAGAACAAGGGAATGCAAGCACTTCAGTTGATGAACCAGAACATGATACTGATGAGCCTAGACGAAGTAAACGGGCTAGAACATCAAAATCATTTGGTCCTGACTTTGTTACGGCCTTTCTATTAGAGAATGAGCCCAGAACGTTCAAGGAAGCCATGTCTATGCCTAATGCTCCTATGTGGAAGGAAGCAATCAAAAGTGAAATAGACTCCATTATGCAAAATCATACATGGGAGTTAGTCGATTTGCCTTCTGGATGTAAAGCTCTAGGATGCAAATGGATTTTCAAACAAAAATTGAAACCAGATGGTTCAATAGAGAAGCATAAGGCTAGACTTGTGGTACAAAGATTTAGGCAAAAAGAAGGCCTAGATTTCTTCGATACATATTCCCCAATTACAAGAATAACATCCATAAGAATGTTGATAGCTATTGCAGCCCTACGTAACCTGGAAATACATCAAATGGATGTTAAAACTGCATTTCTAAATGGGGACTTAGAAGAAGAAATATACATGAAACAACCTGAGGGTTACGTAGTTCCTGGACAGGAAAATAAGGTGTGCAGGCTTGTAAAATCACTGTACTGCCTGAAACAAGCTCTAAAGCAGTGGCATGCAAAATTTGACAATGTTATGATGTCAAATGGTTTCAAAATAAATGAATGTGATAAATGTATCTACATAAAAGATACTCCAAACGGATACATTCTGGTCTGTCTATACGTAGACGACATGCTCATTATTGGAAACAATAACGACATTATCAAACAAACTAAGAGCATGCTTTGTAGCGCCCCAAATTTCTAATATGAGAGCTTAGAAAATAAGTGGCGAAATCCCAGTAATCCACTTCAATAGAACAATAAACACCAACAACACCACTAAATATTTTCTTCTTTATTACAACAATTATTACAAATCACAGCGAAAGTCTAATCATCTCAACTCAAATTAATCTTTTATATACAACTCAACAGATCTCAAATATCCTTTACAATTTTACACCAAACACTAAATAATTGAAATTATCTCAAAATGCCCACTCGAGCTTCCAACCTCCAATCTAAGCAATAACCTGCAACATGTGAGGCTAGAGTTGAACCCTAACCCCAAAACTACGGGGTCAGCCATAAATGGTGTGAGTGGTAACAAATCAAACCAATAGCATAAATGAACTTAAAACATAAAATCCAACAAATAATAATCAAACACTAAAGTATGAAGTACGACAAAAGAATAATGGGTGATACCAAAACCAAAAGCCAAGTGTGTAAAAACAGGAAAACCGAATGCATAAAAGTGATTCAAGAAAACATCATGACTACATGCTGACAACGATGACTACTAAGAGATGAAGATAAACTATGATAATTTGCCCATGCTTGATCATTCCGGAGATTGATCCCATATCACAAGTATTTTTCCTGGATAATTCAGGAGATCATCCCACATCTAAACATAGATTCCTTATCACAATAATACCCCAAAAGCGTCGCCTCGACTCCGATCATTCCGTAGTTCAATCCCACATCTCAAGATAATTACTTGGATAATTCAGGAGAAATACCTCGCATCACAGGTTAACTACCTGGATAATTCCGGAGATAAATCACACATCACAAGTTAACTACTTGGATAATTCAGGAGATTAAATCCTACATCAAAAGCCATACTGAGGTGCATAACTCAAGTTCCCATTCGTCATGACACTACTAATGCCTGTCCTTATTAGTTTGGGTTACTGAACAAATCTCCTAGAGTAGTGTACCCTACCGGACTAAAAATCTGAATAACTGAAAATTTGCCTCGATGGGCCTCAACAAATAACTGAACAAACACCGGTATACTAGGGTCACCTACCTCTAGAGACTCAAAAACAAATATCTGAACAAATTTCCACTAAACAAGTGGCTCAACTGAATCTCTCAAAATCATGTTCTTAACTGAACATCTCAAAAACAAATACTTAACTGAACACCTTAAAATCAAACACTAAACAAAATATCTCACAATCAAATACAAAGATCCTTCAGGACCAGTCGACTGCATATCAGATCAGTCGACTGTCCAGAGGACATAATCCAACATTTCTCAAAAATAAACTAAGGAAAGATCAGTCGACTGTCCCGACAGGACTGAACAAATTACAGATAGAAGACCAGTCGACTGACCTCAGTCTAGGTCGACTGTCCCGAACAAAACTCAAAGACTAAAAATACACAGTAGGCTCGTACCAGTCGACTGCTTCGCAGTCCAGTCGACTGTCGGCTACAGATTTACAAAAAGTATAGGTCTGAACACAAATCAAACGGAAGTATTCTAAAGATTCATCGATCATACAATTTAATTTATATCCAGGCAAATAAACAATTCTCAATAATCTCCATCATGGTTACATTACTCAATCAATCAATTTCTCCAATCCCATATTCTCATGATCTCAATTCTTAATTCTCCCATTAGGGTTTTTCTCAACAAAATGTCTTCCATAACTTAATCCAAATCTGATTTACAACCATAAGGTCCAGGTGTTTACCATCTAATCACAACAAAATCAATTCTTATTATGTCTCCCAACAATACGATCTCATAGATCAACATTTCCTCAACAAATCTTAATATTTTCTCATACATGGTTCAAATATCAACAAGAGTTCTCATCCTCCATAACAAATAAAAGATCCATACCATACATTCAATGGGACTAACAAAATAATGGCATAATGATCACAAACAAGCATAACAAGATCTTACGTCATTCATCAATCAAGACAAACAAAACAAGCAAAGCAACACAAAACAACAAAACAAACCACTCACCTTTGTTTTGATGAAAATCCGCCAAAAGCCTTCTCCTTGCTAGATCCAAGAATCCTCTTTTTTGCTCCTCAAAATAATCTCAAAATTCTGTGAGTTCTCAATGACGGCTGGGAAAAAGGATTTCCCTTATATATGCCGGATAGAATATTAGGGTTATATTCCCTCCTTTGCAAAATACTCCTTTCCAAAATACATCTTGCATATATAATTCTATTCTTGAAATTTAAATCAAATATCATTTAAGTTAGGATCTAATAGAAAATATATTTCCAAACTTCAACAAATACTGATCGGAATGTCCAGCAAATGCATTTTTGCGCTTTAAACCCTCAAAATGTCAATTTTGCAAATAAGTCCTTCTTTTCCCAAAAATTGCAAATAGTACTAATTAATTTTCAGAAAAATCTGGAAAAATACTAAATAATTTTCAAATAATAAATAATGGTTTTTCTTAAAGAAATACTTAATTTTTTCAAACTTCTCAAAAGTCATTTGCACATGTTTTACACGTGTACAAAAGATAACTTTCTTAGAAAATATTTAGTAAATCCTCAAAAATCATTTAAATTCATTTTCAAATAATTAAAATAATATTTGAAAATACGGGGTTCTACATCACTCCCTCCTTATAAGAGTTCTGTCCTCAGAACTACTACTAATGAGTTCAAATACATACCAACAAAAGGAAACAATACTTCATAAATAGATCATAATCCAAATAATTTCATATAACATCACAATCAAATTAAAGATTACATCATGTATCAATCAATAGTTCAATCATTCAAAGAATTCCATTCTCATACAAGAAATACACTCATACAAACAATTCAGGAAAATCATTCAGCATGCGATCCTCTGGCTCCCAAGTAGCCTCCTCGAACTGTTGATTCCTCCACAATACCTTGACCATAGGTATCACCTTGCTTCTAAGGACTTTCTCCCTACGATCAACGATCTCAACAGGCTGTTCCTTGTAGCTCAAGTTCACCTGTAGATCTTCGGGAACCTCCACCAACTGATGATTCTGGTCGGCCACATACTTCCTTAATAGCGACACATGAAACACATCATGTACTTGCGCTAACTCCTCTGGAAGTTTCAATCTGTATGCGGTCTTGCCAATCCTCTCCACGATCTTGTACGGACCAATATACCTCGGCGCCAACTTGCCACCCTTACCAAATCTGATCACTCCTTTGGTTGGAGAAACCTTGAGAAAAACTGCATCCCCAACCTCAAATTCCAAATCTCTCCGTCGAGTGTCAGCATAACTCTTCTGCCGACTCTGAGCTTCAACTAACCTCTTGCGAATCAACTCAATCTGCTCTGACGTCTGCTGCACGATCTCAGGACCATACATCTGCCTCTCGCCAACCTCATACCAACAAACAGGTGTCCTGCACCTCCGCCCGTACAAAGCCTCATACGGTGCCATCCCAATACTTGCATGGTAACTATTGTTATAGGCAAACTCAACTAAGGCCAAGTATCTCTCCCAACTACCACCAAAGTCCATAACACAAGCTCTCAACATATCTTCCAGCACTCGATTCACCCTCTCCATCTGACCATCTGTCTGCGGATGAAATACTGTACTGAAATCAGTCCTGGTGCCCAAAGCTGCCTGTAGGCTTTTCCAAAACCTCGAAGTAAACCTTGCATCTCTGTCAGACACAATCAAAACAGGAACTCCATGAAGTCTCACAATCTCTCCAATGTTAACTCAGCCAATTTCTCCATCAACCAAGTAATCTTCATGGCTAGAAAATGTGCCGACTTAGTCAATCGGTCCACAACAACCCAAATCGAGTCATTGCCCTTCGCACTCCTCGGCAAACCTGTGATAAAGTCCATGCTGATATTCTCCCACTTCCACTCCGGAATGGGTAAAGGCTGCAACAAACCTCCAGGTCTCTGATTCTCTGCCTTGATCTGCTGACAAGTTAGACACCTTGCGACAAAATCTGCTACATCTCGCTTCATGCCAGACCACCAAAAGTGGGGTTTGATATTCCTGTACATCTTCGTACCTCCTGGATGAACTGATAACAATGTGCTGTGTGCCTCCTGCAAGATACTCTCTCTCAACTCTGTATCATCTGGAACACACAACCTCTCACCCAACCAAAGAACTCCATCTTGGACACGAAATTCTGATAACTTGCCTTCTGAAACCTGCTGCAACATCTTCTGGATCTCCGAATCTGATCTCTGACCTTCCACAATCTTCTCTCTCAAGGACGGCTGCAGTCTCACCTGAGCCAAAGATGCCCCTAAACCTCGCAGTACCACCTCGATACCTGCCTGATCGATCTCTGCTGCCAACTCTCTTCGAGTAGTGATCAACCTTGACAAACTACTCTTCCTGCTAAGTCCATCAACCACTACATTCGCCTTACCCGGATGATACTTGATCTCAGGACGAATGTCTTCCAATACCTCCAACCATCTTCTCTGACGAAGATTCAAATCCCTCTGCTGATAGATATACTTCAGGCTCTTGTGGTCAGTGTACATATTGACCTTCTCACCATAGACATAATGCCTCCATAATTTCAAGGCATATATGATAGCTGCTAACTCCAAGTCATGCGTCGGATAATTCTTCTCATGCGGACGCAACTGCCTCGAACCATAAGCAATAACCTTGCCTTCTTGCATCAAGACACAACCCAAACCTCTGAGAGATGCATCGCTGTAGATGTCATAATCCTTCCCTGCTTGCGGCAATGCTAATATAGGTGCAGTAGTCAACCTTTCCTTTAACTCAAGGAAACTCTCCTCGCACTTATCTGTCCACACAAATGCCACACTCTTCCGGGTCAAACCTGTCAATGGAACTGCAATCTGAGAATACCCCTGAATAAACCTCCTGTAGTAACCAGCTAATCCCAAGAAGCTTCTGACTTCCTTCACTGACGTCGGCCTGGGCCAATCCTTCACTGCTTCCACTTTCTGAGGATCAGTAGCCACTCCCTCCTTAGAAAGAATGTGACCAAGGAAAGCTACCTCAGACTTCCAAAATTCACACTTCGATAATTTGGCATACAAGATGTGCTCCTGCAATGTCTGTAATACCGCTGTCAAGTGCTTAGAATGATCCTCCTCCGACTTCGAATACACCAAGATATCATCGATGAAGACCACCACGAAGGAATCAATGAATGGCCTCAACACCCGATTCATCATGTCCATGAAAACTGCTGGCGCATTCGTCAACCCGAATGGCATCACCAAAAATTCATACAGCCCATGACGAGTCCTGAAAGCTGTCTTACTCACATCTTCCTCCTTGACTCGCACCTGATGATACCCTGACCTCAGATCAATCTTCGAAAACACCGCTGCTCCTCGAAGCCTGTCGAACAAATCATCAATCTGCGGCAACGGATACTTGTTCTGAACAGTCACCCTATTCAATTCCCGGTAGTCAATGCACATCCTCATCGACCCATCCTTCTTCTTGACTAACAGCACTGGCGCTCCCCACGGAGATGAACTCGGTCTGATAAGCCCTTTGCTCAAAAGCTCCTCAATCTGCTTCTTCACTTCATCTTGCTCTACAGGTGCCATCCTGTATGGAGCTTTGGAAATCGGCGCACTCCCCGGCTGAACATTGATGCAAAACTCCACATCTCTCTGCGGCGGTAATCCTGGAAAATCATCCAAGAACACCTGAGGAAACTTTCGAACCACCGGAATGCCCTTGACTTCATCTGCAATAGAATTCTTAGATACCATTGCAGCCACCTGCGGAATCTTCTTCTTCCCTTGGAAAGTTACTGCAGGTCCACCTGGTGCTTTCACCAACACCTCCTTCTGCTTGCAATCAATTGTGGCATCATAAATAGCCATCCAATCGATGCCTACGATGACATCCACTCCCAACACTTGTAGCTCGATCAAGTCGATGCCGAACATCCTTCCACCAATCTCGATATCACAGCCCTCGTAATATCGATCTGCTACTAGCTCTTCACCTGACGGCGTTGCCACCGACAAAACCCTGCCTGGAAATAACCTAGGTTCCAAACCTAAGATCTTTGCAAAACTTGGCGATACAAATGTATGCGATGAACCAGTGTCAAACAAAACCTTTGCTTTTATTCCATTTATTAAAACAACTCCTGTTACAATAAGAATGATACTCAATCTTAAATTGTTCTGAAATAAAAGCTTTATTCATTACACTGATTCAAAAATGAAAGAAATCAAAATTCCTTCATACCTTGTATTACATCTTCCGAGTTCCTCGCATCCTCCTCGGTCAATGCAAATACTCGCCCTTGCCTCTTCGGGACTTTGCTTCCACCCGAACCATCTTTCTTCAGTTGTGGACAATGGGGCTTTGAGTGTCCAGTCTGCCCACACTGAGAACAAACATGCTCTGCCAACTTCGGACATGCTGACCTGTAATGTCCTACTTCCTTGCAGTAGTAGCAGGTCACTCCTTGAGCTCCAGGTGCCTTCTGCACCGGTCCACTGAACTTCGCCTGCTTCGCGGGGAATCCCTTCCCACTCTGGCCTGATGCTGGCCTCTTGTTTCGGTTCCATGTATCCTGCTTCTTCTGAAACAAGTCCATATCCTCTTCAGTCATTGCTGCCCTCCTGACCAGCTTCTTGAATCTCCTGATACCCAACGGAACCATCCTTGACCTCAAGTTCGGCCTCAAGCCCTGCTCAAACTTTTTGGCCTTCTTTGCTTCATCCATGACCAATTCTGGTGCATACCTCGAAAGTTGAGCAAATTTTGTCTCATACTCCCGAACAGTCATGCTCCCCTGCTGAAGGTTCATGAACTCAGTCGCCTTCTTCTCTTGAACATTCAGAGGAAAGAAGCGCTCTCTGAACTCCTCCAGAAAAGCTTCCCATGTCAAAGGCTGATCTCCCAGAGTCCTCTTCAGTGACTCCCACCAGACACCAGCATCTTTTTCAAGTTGCATAGAAGCCAACTTCACCTTACTGGCTGCTGGAGTCTCCGATACTTCGAAGATCGTCTCCATCTTCCGAATCCAATCGTCTGCTACTGTTGGATCAGCTTGTCCCTCAAAGACTGGTGGCCTCATCCTCTTAAAGGATTCAATCTGCTTGATGGGGTCGGCATTCACCAATCCATGCCCAGCTCCATGATTTGGCGGCGGGTTCTGCTGCTGCGCTTGCTGCTGCGCCACATTGAGTGCCATCAATGTGTTCAAGGTCTGATAAACCTTAGCAAACTCAGCCTCTAGGTCAATTCCCGCTCCTCGAGAACTACCCGATCCATCCTCATTGTTGCCACCATTTCTACCTCTGGGTGTAACCATCGTGATTACTGCAAAACGAGGGTAAAGTTAGAGCACACATACAATTCAAACTCAAATCATTACCCTATGGCGAAGCCATAACCATACCCCAAAACATAATTTCAAACCAAACATCACAATTTAATTCTATGTGATACTCACACTCTGATGTCCACACCTAGGTACTCACTCACTAGTGTCCACACCTAGGTTGATTGTCATACTAAGTCTATTATTACATTGAAGCGGAGCTCTGATACCAATCTCTGTAGCGCCCCAAATTTCTAATATGAGAGCTTAGAAAATAAGTGGCGAAATCCCAGTAATCCACTTCAATAGAACAATAAACACCAACAACACCACTAAATATTTTCTTCTTTATTACAACAATTATTACAAATCACAGCGGAAGTCTAATCATCTCAACTCAAATTAATCTTTTATATACAACTCAACAGATCTCAAATATCTTTACAATTTTACACCAAACACTAAATAATTGAAATTATCTCAAAATGCCCACTCGAGCTTCCAACCTCCAATCTAAGCAATAACCTGCAACATGTGAGGCTAGAGTTGAACCCTAACCCCAAAACTACGGGGTCAGCCATAAATGGTGTGAGTGGTAACAAATCAAACCAATAGCATAAATGAACTTAAAACATAAAATCCAACAAATAATAATCAAACACTAAAGTATGAAGTACGACAAAAGAATAATGGGTGATACCAAAACCAAAAGCCAAGTGTGTAAAAACAGGAAATCCGAATGCATAAAAGTGATTCAAGAAAACATCATGACTACATGCTGACAACGACGACTACTAAGAGATGAAGATAAACAATGATAATTTGCCCATGCTTGATCATTCCGGAGATTGATCCCACATCACAGGTATTTTTCCTGGATAATTCAGGAGATCATCCCACATCTAAACATAGATTCCTTATCACAATAATACCCCAAAAGCGTCGCCTCGACTCCGATCATTCCGTAGTTCAATCCCACATCTCAAGATAATTATTTGGATAATTCAGGAGAAATACCTTGCATCACAGGTTAACTACCTGGATAATTCCGGAGATAAATCACACATCACAAGTTAACTACTTAGATAATTCAGGAGATTAAATCCTACATCAAAAGCCATACTGAGGTGCATAACTCAAGTTCCCATTCGTCATGACACTACTAATGCCTGTCCTTATTAGTTTGGGTTACTGAACAAATCTCCTAGAGTAGTGTACCCTACCGGACTAAAAATCTGAATAACTGAAAATTTGCCTCGATGGGCCTCAACAAATAACTGAACAAACACCGGTATACTAGGGTCACCTACCTCTAGAGACTCAAAAACAAATATCTGAACAAATTTCCACTAAACAAGTGGCTCAACTGAATCTCTCAAAATCATGTTCTTAACTGAACATCTCAAAAACAAATACTTAACTGAACACCTTAAAATCAAACACTAAACAAAATATCTCACAATCAAATACAAAGATCCTTCAGGACCAGTCGACTGCATATCAGATCAGTCGACTGTCCAGAGGACATAATCCAACATTTCTCAAAAATAAACTAAGGAAAGATCAGTCGACTGTCCCGACAGGACTGAACAAATTACAGATAGAAGACCAGTCGACTGACTTCAGTCTAGGTCGACTGTCCCGAACAAAACTCAAAGACTAAAAATACACAGTAGGCTCGTACCAGTCGACTGCTTCGCAGTCCAGTCGACTGTCGGCTACAGATTTACAAAAAGTATAGGTCTGAACACAAATCAAACGGAAGTATTCTAAAGATTCATCGATCATACAATTTAATTTATATCCAGGCAAATAAACAATTCTCAATAATCTCCATCATGGTTACATTACTCAATCAATCAATTTCTCCAATCCCATATTCTCATGATCTCAATTCTTAATTCTCCCATTAGGATTTTTCTCAACAAAATGTCTTCCATAACTTAATCCAAATCTGATTTACAACCATAAGGTCCAGGTGTTTACCATCTAATCACAACAAAATCAATTCTTATTATGTCTCCCAACAATACGATCTCATAGATCAACATTTCCTCAACAAATCTTAATATTTTCTCATACATGGTTCAAATATCAACAAGAGTTCTCATCCTCCATAACAAATAAAAGATCCATACCATACATTCAATGGGACTAACAAAATAATGGCATAATGATCACAAACAAGCATAACAAGATCTTACGTCATTCATCAATCAAGACAAACAAAACAAGCAAAGCAACACAAAACAACAAAACAAACCACTCACCTTTGTTTTGATGAAAATCCGCCAAAAGCCTTCTCCTTGCTAGATCCAAGAATCCTCTTTTTTGCTCCTCAAAATAATCTCAAAATTCTGTGAGTTCTCAATGACGGCTGGGAAAAAGGATTTCCCTTATATATGCCGGATAGAATATTAGGGTTATATTCCCTCCTTTGCAAAATACTCCTTTCCAAAATACATCTTGCATATATAATTCTATTCTTGAAATTTAAATCAAATATCATTTAAGTTAGGATCTAATAGAAAATATATTTCCAAACTTCAACAAATACTGATCGGAATGTCCAGCAAATGCATTTTTGCGCTTTAAACCCTCAAAATGTCAATTTTGCAAATAAGTCCTTCTTTTCCCAAAAATTGCAAATAGTACTAATTAATTTTCAGAAAAATCTGGAAAAATACTAAATAATTTTCAAATAATAAATAATGGTTTTTCTTAAAGAAATACTTAATTTTTTCAAACTTCTCAAAAGTCATTTGCACATGTTTTACACGTGTACAAAAGATAACTTTCTTAGAAAATATTTAGTAAATCCTCAAAAATCATTTAAATTCATTTTCAAATAATTAAAATAATATTTGAAAATACGGGGTTCTACATGCTTAGTGGCAAGTTTGACATGAAAGACTTGGGAGTTGCAGATGTCATACTAGGAATCAAAGTTTCCTGGACAACTGAGGGGATTACTTTGTCTCAAACTCATTATGCTGAGAAAGTACTTGAAAGATTCAAGAATTATTCTAATGGGACAGCAAAAAGTCCCGTCGATCCAAATCTTCATCTGTTCAAAAATACAGGCGAAAGCATATCACAACTGGAATATGCACGTGTAATTGGTAGTCTGATGTACCTAACAAATTGTACAAGACCGGACCTAGCACATTCGGTAAACGTACTGAGCCGATACACGAGTAATCTAGGACGAAGTCACTGGAAAGGAATAACTAGAGTATTGAACTACTTACGATATACTCAGAGTTATGCACTGCATTACACCAGATATCCAGCAGTACTGGAAGGCTACAGGGATGCCAACTGGATATCAGACTCTAAGAACTCAAAATCTACAAGTGGATATGTCTTTACACTTGGTGGTACAGCCGTGTCTTGGAAATCCTCTAAACAAACGCTATTGGCCAGATCCACCATGGAATCTGAGTTCATTGCTTTAGATAAAGCGGCAGAAGAAGCAGAATGGCTTCGCAACTTTTTATAGGATATTCCTATGTGGGAAAAACCAGTGCCCGCCTTATGTGTACACTGTGAAAGCCAATCGGCTATAGCACGGGCACTGAGTTGCATGTATAATGGTAAGTCTCGTCATATCAGAAGGCGACACAAAACCATTAGACAACTGCTCTCAAATGGAGTAATCTCTATACAATATATAAAATCGGCCGACAACCTAGCGGATCCATTTACTAAAGGTCTGTCGCGAGAGCAAGTTGTCAGATCATCAAGAGGAATGGGTTTAAAGCCTATGACGAAAGAGGATACTTGATGGAAACCCTACTTAGGAATTGGAGATCCCAAGATCTAGGTTCAAAGGGACAACTAAATCTTGTTGAATCAACGAAAGCACTGAGAGATTAACAAATCTCATACCCACTCTTAGGATGATAAAACAGTGCTGCCTGCAAACAGTTAGGATAAGCTTGGCTTTTAATGATTCCCACAGCTTTGAAATAAAAGTGGGGTATAGCAGGATACTCTTTATGGGCAATCACCTTGTGAGTGTGAAATAGGGCCGTTTCTAGGAGAATGAACAGAGGCTACATTCTTCAAGTTCACTCACGATTAACCAGGGATGTTCAAGGCCAAAATGAACACAACAAGAGAACTCAGTTCTGTGGGGAGATGAAACTGTGTGATAGTTATTGTCTAGGTTCACATCAACGCCCGGGTAGTTCAAGACATCATGATCACTACCTGGTCAAGTGAATCTGATAGCTAATTACTAAGGATGGTTCAAAGTTGAAAAAATACTACCAATCCTGATGCAGTGATTTTCCAAATGTACTCTCAGAGTCTTTCTGTCATGTTTTTTGTTTTTCTGACGTGTCTGGATTACATGGTCTGGTAATTTCCATTCATGTGGAGAATTGTTGGAATTAATTTTTGCAGTTTTCCGGGCCGGATTCCGGCGAGTTCCGGCCACCGGCGGCACCGGAAAGTGAGTGGATTGCGATCCTCTCGACGAGTACTATTCCGTAGTATACTCACTTGCCAAAACGAATTCCGTATGAATGAGAAATGTTGATCCAAAGTTGGGTACTTGAAATGTACCAACTTGGCAAATAGATAGTCCCATATCGAAAATTGGAAATGATTTTGTCTAGTATATATACTAGAAAACTGGACTAAAGGGCGTGGCCCGGGGGTTACCACTAACGTGTAGTGGAGAGAGGACTTAGCCAAAATGACAAACACACGCGCGCGCGCGCGCGCCCGGCCCGGTCCGGCTCAGTTTGGTCTGGTCTGGCTTAAATTTTTATTTTATTTCTTTTTGCCCAAACAAACTCTTCCCCTACTGAACTGAAAAGGCTTTTCAGATTCAGTAACTGGTGCCCATTGCTCTGTAACAACAGAGTAATGGCTCGCCATTTATGAATCTGAAGAGTCCCCATTACTCTGCTGTTACAGAGTAATGGCTGCTGAACAGTCTCCAGTCCAACTCTTCTTTATAAATCCAGACATCAACTCCTATACAGACATAGAGATTTTTGCATTTGGGTCTTCCTCTTCTTCTCCTCTGCGTCAGTCACTGTCACTGAGAGTACACCACAGACAGAATTTCGTTGGCTCTGAAGCAAGAGTGCTGCATTCTTCAGAGAAGGTACAGTTGTATCCTGGGAAGCAATTCGCCGGTAACCGTCACACTACGGGGCGAATTCTGCTTTAAGGACAGAGATTCTAAAATCTCGACTCTGTACAAGTTCATTGCTTACTGTATTTGATTTCTTCACAACTTTATTGGAATTTCCTATTATTTTATATTCAAGTTCTAACACCTAGTGGTGGGAAATCTCAGAAAATGTACTCGATAAGGCCTACATTGATATGGTATTGATATGGAAAAAGAAGTAATGATTGCGAATGATTGATTGAATAATTGGAAATTGATTGATTGCAAATGGTAATTGATTGTTATTGAAACCGAGTACACGCTCTGTAGACCCCACCACTATGTCTCAAACGAACACTGTTTTGCGTGCACCGAACCTGTAGTATGGGATGCAGTAGTACGTGCACTAGATAGGAGAAATGACACTCTAATGAACATAAATTGACATATATACTTTATTAAGACCGTTGTTTATTAGTGCCATTATTGCCCTTGCAAATTTGATCTTGATTCATGTTTTCTACACGTACCTTACTCCTTTACTCTCTGTTTTTCACTACTTGCTGTCCGTACTTGCTCTAAAGACATTTATTTTTCCTTCTTTAGTTAACCCAGCCACAGGTGAACCTGAGGATCTGCCAGAAAGAGTTGGCGAGCAATTCTTTTAGATTGGAGCAACTACATGATAATAAATTATTTTCCTTTCATGTTCTTTCCATTTATTGTAATTCATTTATTTATTTAAACTTGTATTCCGGGCTTTTGACCCGTAACTGCTACTTGCCCTTCAGTATTACTTTCACGTTGGATTATTAGTTCTTGAACTCAATTATTGTTCTGTGATGTTATTATAACTGCGTGGTTGTAATTTAATTTTTCTAAGAATTGTTGAGTTGAGAACTGGTACAGCTTATGAATGATATTAAAATCATTCGCTGGGCCTACGTCACGGGTTCGTATTCCTGTATTTTGGGAAGCGGGGCGTGACACACTTTTGGCTCCACTTCCCTCTAGCCAAACGCAATTTACTAGGGGTGTAAAATGAACAGGACGGTCCGTCGTTCGTTCGAGTCCGGCTCGAGAAATGGCCCGACCGTGGACCATCCAAACTTATATACGAACCGAACTTGAACAAATTATTAGGCACGATGTTTTGACGAGTTCGAGCCGGATATAAGTCCGTCCGAGTATTATTGTGGTCCGATGCTTACCGAACCGAGTCCGGACTATAAAAATTTTGTCTGATTTGGACCGAGTTGGACATAACCCCGTCCGAGTAAAATTTCGGTCCGAGCCTGAACATATGACTGTCCGGTCCCGTCCAGTCCGATTTACAGCCCTATGTTTTACAGACCAATGGATCAATAAATTTTTCAATATTTTTTTCACTATTATAAAAAACCAATGTAAGCTAAAAAAAGATTACTGCCAAAATATCTTCCTTATTGTAATATATATATATAATAAATCACAAGATAATTTTTAAAAAAATTATCAAGTAGTTATCCTTCAATTGAAACAAAAATAATAGCTCACATTCAACTTCCAAAAAGACATTTTTTCATAAAAATTTTCCCCCAAAAATTAAATTTGTTCTTCTCAAAAGTTGTCATCCTCACTTTATTACTGTATCTTTCTCTCCCCACTTCACTTTTTCAGATCTCTCTCACACTCTCTTTTTTTTTTCTCTCCACTTTTAAAAAAAGGAGGAGCTACAAAATAAAACTTCTTTAATAGTTGGATGGTTAGTAGTATCACTAAGATGCTAAATTTTCTTTAACTTCTTTATGTATTTTGTCTGCATTTTCTTTATGTGATTTGTTTTGTCTGCATTATCTTTATGTGTTACAGGACTTTCATATGCTGTATTGTTCACAAAAACGTGTCATAGGTACGTGTTCACGGGCAATCCTAGTATATATACAACATGGCACAATATATAATACCATATTGTAAATGGCTAAGCCAGGGTAGGGATGAAGAGGCTATAGCTTAGGAGGGAAATGAAAAGTATGTCAAAAGCAGGCGAAGTATATATACGCCAGGATGGTGGATATTAGAAATGGCAGACATGCTTCGCCATAAAAAATGCGCGGTTGAATTCCATCAAGGTCAGATTCCATTTAGCATCATCTATTTTCAACGTAAAAAGGGTTCTTTTTTTGTTACCAGCAGAAGGTTCGTTTTTTAATGCTTTATTTTGTACATCACAAAATATAGAATTTGTATTAAAACAACTGGTCCTCATACAATATACAGATTGCTACAGTACATGTAATAATTCTTTTTGATGAACCAGATAGGGTCTTGCGACCCCAGCCATCATGAATCATATATAAAATAATAATCAAGTAATTTACAAGCCGTAAAATCGTCAATACGCGGTAACAAAACAACAAAGCAGCAATAGGGATACAATACAATCAGAAGAGAAAAACAAACGATCCGATAGGGGATCGAAGCTAGAGCTGCCTCAATCCATCGAAGAAACGACTCAGCCGGAATGCCATTTCCGATGAAGATGAGGAGACAGAGTAACAGAAGCTGACGAGAAGAGGAACCCATGGCCTCTGCAGCAGTAGCACACTCTCCCGCGCGATCACCTTGCCAGCACCTGGACAAAAAGAAGAAAAATCCAACTACAAGGAGATCGAGAGACATAAACCTGCCCTCAGGTGATGAGGAAACCAAACCAAATAAAGTACCTACAGATCAAAACATAGGGATAACAAATTCAAGCAGACACAATGAGTAAATGGAAACAAACAGCACCCAAAGGCGCGAATCAATTCACCAGATAAGCATACTGAAAGCACACACGAGTGTTCTATAGGCCCTGCGAAAAAAAGCCAGCAGCACAATAAAATAGGGGAGACGTCAGCTTAAAAGTAGTTATATAACCCAAGGCTAGAACAGAATATAAGCTGAGGTACAAAAGCTCCTTTAGAAGGAGAAATAGCATAGGAACTAAACAAAAGTAGCTAACAGCAGCATCAAACCCAAAATATAGTCAGAATCCATAAGACACCCATTACAAAAGAGGATTTATCAAGGTCACTGAGTAACGCAACCAAAAAGTATAACTGCTCAGAACTAGTCCTGAGCAGTGATCACTGAGGATCAGAGTTGGTAGATGCCTCTGGCCCTGAAACTTTGACCTGCAAGTACGAATGAATATAAAGAGGTTGGTAAAAGCAATAACAAAAGCAGAGTAAAAAACTGAAAATTAAATAGCATGAAGAGAGCGGAGACACTGATATGCATTATGAAAGAGCTGAAGAGCGGCAGAGGAATTGAACTTGGAGTCCAGAATTGAGGACCAAAGATTGAAAAGGAAAAAGAACTCATCGAATAACGCAATTAGTGAAGACCTACGGTGCCGGAAAATTCTACTATTTCTTTCTTTCCAGATTATCCAAATAATGATGTGAATAGATAAGATCCAGGCTTGCTTAAGCAAGGGATTCAAAGGCTTAGTTAAATAAGCCGAAGTGAGATCCGGAGGAATAGACTCTAGACTCGAAGCCAAAGTGCAAAGTTTCCATAACGCAATAATGTTGGGGCAACGAATGAACAAATGATTAACGTCTTCCTCGTGCTGGTCGCAGAACACACAGAGCTGACCCAATGCGAGGTGTCTCTTGTTGAGAACAGTCACATTAAGTAGCTTATTGTTACAAGCAAGCCAGGAGTTGATTTTAACCTTAAGAGGAATCTTTGGCTTCCAGAAAAAGTTGGCTATAGGAGATTTCACTCCTCTGGAGTTGAGGAATTTATAAAAAGAGTTAACGGAGAAAACTCCTGACGTGGACCAGTGCCAAGCTAGGCTCTCAGAAGGTCTCCATTCATAGCTGTTAAGGATCTGAATAAGACTGTCGAAAAGATCGGATAACTGTGGCGAGAGCTCACAGGAGAAAGGAATAAACCAGTAGTGGATATCATCAATAATCGTGAAAGAGTTCGCTAAGGAAGCTAGGGGATAAACTGCCAGATTGAAAAGAGAGGGAAAGGCCGACGCTAGCGAGGAGTTGCCCACCCAAAGGTCGGTCCATAAACTGCCAGATCCGTACATGTAATAATTCGAGAGCCTTGCTTTTCAGTTGTAATTTATTCGACTTCGTACATTGTTTAACTCTCAAAGATTCCATTTCCTTTTTCATTTGGCCCTCGTCACCCTTCTTTCTCTGATTTTTTTTCCAAATTGTCCCACTTTTTGAAAGTTTTTTCCAAACTGTCCTACTTTTTTTTTAAATTTCTAAACTGTCTCACTCGCTTTCTGAAAAAGCAAGTGTGGTTAAAACCTCATCGTTTTTTCAGAAAGCGAGTGTGAGGCTACACTCGCTTTCTGAAAAACCGATTGAGTTTTAACCACAATCGCTTTCTCAAAAAGCGAGTGTCACTTAGTTCATATCAATTAGTCACTCAGGCCTTATTGGTCAGCAGGTGCGTTTTAGGATTGTTACTGTTCATGGGGCTGTTAGGTTTGGGTTTGGGTTCGAATCTGGCATTTTCCACTTTTATTTTTTAATTCATTTTTTTGAGTTTTTGGTGAAATAAAGTTGGAAAAAAATATTATAATTCCTTATAAATTTTGTGTGCCCCTGATTGTAAGTCTTGTATGCTAACCAACTACAGCCTCAAAGATCACCTTTTTCATCAACCATTAAACACGAGGAATTCTGTTAATTTCTGCAGTCCATGTCTGCTTAGGTTCATGCACTGCACTCTTTTTTTTTTTGATCACATCTAAATGCTTCAGAAAAATATCCTAGCATCTTTGAAAATATTGTACATACATTAACTAGAAAAATATCCTAGCATCTTTAGGTTCATTCAACTTTCTTCCTAAAAAAGTATTATGATCGGAAGAAATTGTTTGAAAGGGTTGTAATAGCTGTTAAGTAGACTCTTTAATACCATTAATTACCAAACACAATATTTGGAAAAAAATTATATTTCACGTACAGAAAGTCAATCATCTAGTTCATAGGATTCTCATGTTGTTCATAGGATTCTCATGTAGAAAGCAATTCTTACATCAATTCAACGCAGAGTCTTACACCCTCTATCCTACTTTTATTTCACCAAAAACTCAAAAAAACGAATTAAAAAATAAAAGTGGAAAATGCCGGATTCGAACCCAAACGCAACAGCCCCATGAATAGTAACAGCCCTAAAACACACCCACTGACCAATAAGGCCTGAGTAACTAATTGAAATGAACTAAGTAACACTCGCTTTTTGAGAAAGCGAGTGTGGTTAGAACTCAATCGGTTTTTCAGAAAGCGAGTGTAGGCTTTCGAAAATCAAAAGTCTCACACTCGCTTTCTGAAAAAGTGATGAGATTTTAACCACACTCACTTTTTCAGAAAGCGAGTGAGGCTCTTTGGAATTTTTTTTTTTAAGTAAGGACAGTTTGGAAAAAAAACTACTTTCAAAAAGTGGGACAGTTTGGGAAAAAATTCTCTTTCCCCTCCCCAAGTGGAATTTTTTCCCAAACTGCCCCACTTTTTGAAAGTTTTCCCAAACCGCCCTACTTTTTTTTTATTCCCAAACCATCCCACTCGGTCTTTGAAAGACCGAGTCTAGTATAAACTAGCGCGGTCTTTCAAAGACCGAGTCTTGCACTTCGAAAAATCGAAGAGCAAGACTCGGTCTTTGAAAGACCGCGCTAGTTTATACTAGACACGGTCTTTCAAAGACCGAGTCTTAGACTTTGGGGGTTTTAATTGCGCAGATCTCCTTTCTTCTTTTTCTCGATCTCTCACTACTTCTCTACTTTTTATCGTCTTCTCTCTATCGCTCAACCAAACCCGTCGCATCCTAGCCATATTTCGTGGTCGATTTCCCCTTAAATTGATCGATACACTCCCCAAAACCAAGTAATCTCTCATCGATTTTTGATTTCCCATCCTTTTCCCCCAAATTTAATAATTTCTTTAAACCCTAAATCCCGAAATCCCAATTTCGTAGATCTCGTTTAATTTGTGTCTTCATTGGGGGACGATCTTGGTTGAAGGATCTCGAAGTACTCTACATTGTCACAATCTCGCTTTGGAATCTCCTACTCGAAAGGTATATTTCTGAAGCTTTTGATAAGCAAATTTTGTGTTAATTTTGGGCTATTGTGAAGGTGCTGAGTTGAATTTGAGTTATTATTGAGTAGCCATTGATGTTATTTTTAGTTTTAATTAGATAATGAAAAAAATAAATAAGTAGCAAACGGCATTGTTATATAGAATTTGTTGTTGTGGAGATGTTTCGAGATTGTTGTTGTTTTTGTTGTTGAGATGTTGTGGTTGTGGAGATGTTTCGAGATTTTTGTTGTTTTTGTTTTGGAGATGTTGTGGTTGTGGAGATGTTTCGAGATTTTTGTTGTTTTTGTTGTTGAGATGTTGTGGTTGTGGAGATGTTTCGAGATTGTTGTTTTTTATATCTAGGTTATGTGTAGTTAATAACCATTTTGTTGAAGTTGTAGGATTTGTATTTTATTGTAAATGGCACACACAATGGGGAACATGGAGGAAGGAAAAAGTTGTAGACCTCCTTGTGGCGATGGACCACGTACTCGTGGTGGACGTGGTCGTGGTCGTGGTCGTGCTCGTACCGAGGGTACTAATGTAAGTAATTAATTGTTGATTCTAATAGAATTATATGATATTTCGGTCTATTGATGTAAATGTTATTGTTATGTAGGTTGAAGTCAATCCAAATGAGGCGGGCACTTCTTCTTCAGTCCCTTCATCATCGTATATCCCTTCTGGAGGCCCAGGACCCCTCAACCCTTCACTCCTCACTCTTCAATCGTTGCATCGATCGCAGAATATTTGGAACGATGAGGCTACGGAGTGCCGCTTTAGGACTGGTCATCCGCTACCTATGGACCCACGTATACACGAGATACTAAGAGACTGTGGGTTCTACGGTATTGCTAGGATGACATCTATCAAGTGCGATCGACCTCTTTTGGAAGCACTTCTTGAAAGATGGAGGCCCGAGACACACTCCTTTCACTTGCCAGTTGGGGAGATGATAGTCACTCTGCAGGACGTTGCCATACTTACCGGGCTTCCAATCGATGGAGAGGCAGTCACAGGATCAATGGACTTCGACCCGGTTTATATAGTCGAGGAGTACTTAGGTGTCGAAGTTGAAGCCGGTGCGGTTAATGGTAAATTTGTCCGTTTGAAGTGGTTGAAGGACAAGTTTAAGAATAAATTGAATGAAGGTTCAACTGCGGCGGAGGTGGAGTGCTATTGTAGGGCATACATTCTCACGCTTTTCGACACCGTATTGTTTCCAAATTCGACAGGAAATAGCGTGTCATTGATGTTCTTGCCATTAATCACTGACCTAGGTAACCTCCGCCGTTACAGTTGGGGTAGTGCCGTGCTTTCGTCACTGTACCGGAGTTTATGTTTGTGCAGTATAGGTTCGAACCAGATGAATGGGCCTATGATTTTACTTCAGATTTGGAGTTGGGAGAGAATTCACGTCGGTCGGCCCGTAGTACGGATCCAATCTCTGCACTGGACAGTTCTTCCCGATGACATGGATATGCTACCTCCTATTGGTGTTTACTGGACAGGCAAACTAACATGGACAGCCAACCCCAACAGGTGCTTAACATACTACCGCGATGAGTTGGATAGGTTGGCAGCTGACTGTGTTGTGTGGATTCCTTACATGGAGGAGCGACTGGTTCGACTGCCGCCTATTTGCACGTACAGACACAATTTGTGGCTCACGAAAGCACCGTTAATCAACTTTGGGGTTGTCGAGTTCTACTACCCCGATAGAGTGCTACGGCAGTTTGGTCTTCACCAAGAAATTCCAGTTGTCTAGCCATTCAATGCTGAGATGCACAACATTACAGGAATGGGCCGTATCCCCAGACACAATTGGGCCGCTTGCTTCTCTGTGTACGTTCAGAGATGGAATGTTCACCGTTTCGAAGAAATCATCGGTGGCATTCCACCATTTGACCTCTCGGTGCTTGGGGTGTACATGGCTTGGTACGAGAGAGTTACTAGACGGTATATTTCTCCAACATTGCAGACTCCTGCTGGAGTGGTAGTCCTGATCCGTCGACCAGGGACCGAACCAGCAGATCAACATTCTGTGAGGTTGCCGATGTACCAACCAAAAGGATCCACTATTCGGAAATTTGTAAGTTTTAAAGTTTCGTTTTAAATTGTTAAAGTTTATATATAAATTTATTTTTATATATGTATGTGTATATGTTAGTAACATAATCTTTCAACTTTTCATGATTCTCAGTTGAGCCAGACTTGGGCCATTGCAAAGAAATGTGCAACTTTGTTGAATGGAAACACCGCCGATCAGATGAAGGAAACCATACGGGAGATGTTATCTTGTTGCCATGCACAAGCTGATCTTGTGGGCGAGGGAGCAACATTAGATGCAATACTAAGGACTCCCACACATCGAACGAGCGGCTGTTCTGGGGTCCGTCGAAAGAGAGTTGTTCGAAGGCCTCCGCCTCAACCTCCAAGCGAATCAGAACACGAAGAATAAGCAGGGCCTGAGATTGAAGGGGAGGGTATACAACAAGAAGTTGGGGGTGAGATTCAAGAAGAGGAGAACATCCCGTTGTCCGGTCTAACACAGGCAACTCCACAACGTGGTAGACGACAACGAAGACCCACCAACTTCTTCACACCTGACCCTTGATTTTTGATGTAATATTATGAATTTGGTAGATGTTGTAATATGTTAAGTTAGTTTGAATTTGTAATTTTTTTTAATTTGCTTGATGTTGTAATGTGGTTGTGGAGATGTCTCGTGATTCTTGTTGATGTTGTGGTTGTGGAAATTGTTGTTGTTGTCGTTGTTGTGAACATGGAGGTTCGAGATTGTTGTTGTTTTTTGTTGTTGAGTTGTTGTGGTTGTTGTTGTTGTTTTGAACGTGGAGGTTCGAGATTGTTGTTGTTTTTTGTTGTTGAGTTGTTGTGGTTGTGGAGATTGTTGTTGTTTTGGTTGTGGAGGTTCGAGATTGTTGTTGTTTTTTGTTGTTGAGATGTTGTGGAGATTGTTGTTGTTTTGGTTGTGGATGTTGTGGTTGTTGTTGTGGTAGTGGAGATTTAACAAGATTGTTGTTGGAGATGTTGTGGAGATGGGGCTAGATTGTTGTTGGAGATGTTGTGGTTGTGGAGATGTGGAAGTGATTGTTGTTGTGGGATTGAATTTGTATTGTGGAAGTGATTGTTGTTGTGGTTGTGAATTTGTAAAGGGTATTAGCAGTTTGAATGGAAATTGTAACATACAGGCACAAGACTCGGTCTTTCAAAGACCGAGTCTTGTATAAACTTACACGGTCTTTGAAAGACCGAGTCTTGTGCCTATAAGCAAAATTTCAATCAGCTTCAAGACTCGGTCTTTCAAAGACCGTCGTCATTTTAACAAGACTCGGTCTTTGAAAGACCGAGTCTTGAAGCTTATTGCAAAATATATCTTACAAACGCAAGACTCGGTCTGAGATAACATACAACTCAGTGCGATCGGTGACATAATACCGGATGCAACTCATGAACCATATCCACGTATTTATACTCTCTTCATCAACCAATGCAAATGCAAATGGAAATAAATAACCATTCGCATCCGGGAAAATAGCAATTAGCAAACAACCCTTGTACTTACCGTACAAGTGAGTTCTATTGACACTGATAACCGGTCTGCAAGACTTGAAACCTTCAATCGAAGGACCAAATGCCCAAAATACTCCCTTGAATGTTTCCTCACTAGGACTAGACTCATATTTATCCCAGTGGACAACGGTTCCTGGATTTGCTGCTTGAACTGCGGTTAGTAGAAAAGGCAACTTCGTGTATGCTTCTTTGAAGGTACCGAACAACCTCTCAACTGCCTTTTGTTTTGTTTTCCAAGCTTTCTTATATGAAATCTGATAATTATATTCTATTTTCACAATCTCAATAATTGCCTGCGGTGATAAACCAATATCCTTCTTCACCACACCCTCAATCAAATTACAAACAAGGTTAGCATCAATTTTACAGTGGTCTTGATTCAACGTGGGATTCGTACAAGTATGAGGTCCAACTATCTTCTTCACCACAAAATTTCTCCCCCCTTTTGGAACAATAGCTCGTAATATCCAAGGGCATCCACCATCACTTACTCCTGGGGGACCTTGTACGATCTCCTCAATTGTACGTTTTCTAGGTGCCATTTTGCATTTAACATTAGCATAGCTATCAGTAGCTCTCACTTCGTTAGAACTGTTGTTCATAGAATTTACATTTGCTACATCATCTTCTTCTTCTCCATCATCATTTTCTACACTTTCATCATCGTCTGTTTCTTCCTCTTCTTCATCATCGTCTAATAAGTTGTTGTTAACCACTGCATTTTGAAAGAGTTCAAATACACTGTCATTTGGAACATAGTCAGGAACCGGACTAGGTTGGCGTGACAACTCAACATCTGTAGAATCCGGGTTTCTTGTATTTGTGAAGGTGTTTTCTTGTAAGGACAGTGGATTTGGTTGTGAAGATTGAGTGGGGTGCTGTGTAGATACTACCCTTATGAAGCTTGAACTAGGAATATCATGTGGCTGAGCATTCAAAATTTGAAATTGCTGAATATATAACTTTAATGCAGACCAAGTACAATTGGGATCAAATGTCCTAGCAATTATTGACTTCAGCGCATTATCAGTAGATACGGGCACTGTCATAAAATACTGACCATCTCCTCTACTCGCTGCGTATCGAGCTAAAATTTTCACATTCCATTGATTCCTATCCCAATTAGTAACTTCATAAATTTTCTCAACTACTTCTACAAATGTAATGGTACAAGATACCCAAACTATTTCCGGATCCAACACACTATAACAACTATACCAATCTTTGGATCACAAATTATTTCACCACCAAAGTAGAACCAAATAGGAATCTCAAGATCCATACCTACGTATATTTATACCAATATGCGAGTTATTATCTAGCCACAAACAAAATCTATAAAAAAAGGTAGAAAATTAAAGGCCAATATTCATCATACTTTCACAAGCTTCAAGGATAGAGCCGTAGATATTTGGGTAAAAGAGTTGAAGTTGCTATCCTCTTCAAATTTAGCAAAATTCCAAAATATGGATCTTTCAAAAGATGGGTTTAGGGTTTTTATAGTGGAAGGTAAGAGGGTTAGGAAAGAATTGGTAAATATATTTTGATTGAGATGAGATTTTGTGGGTAGGAGGCGCCCTAGATTTAGGAAGATGAGTTAGAGAAATAGAATAGAGTAAAGTAGAGAGAGAGAAGAAGAAGAAAGGAGATCTGCGCAATTAAAACCCCCAAAGTCTAAGACTCGGTCTTTGAAAGACCGAGTCTAGTATAAACTAGCGCGGTCTTTCAAAGACCGAGTCTTGCTTGCTCTTCGATTTTTCGAAGTGCAAGACTCAGTCTTTGAAAGACCGAGTCTAGTATAAACTAGCGCGGTCTTTCAAATACCGAGTCTTGCTTTTCAAAAAATCGAAGAGCAAGACTCGGTCTTTGAAAGACCGCGCTAGTTTATACTAGACTCGGTCTTTCAAAGACCGAGTGGGATAGTTTGGGAATAAAAAAAAAGTAGGACGGTTTGAAAAAAAACTTTCAAAAAGTGGGGCAGTTTGGGAAAAAATTCCCCCAAGTGCTGGTAGTGCAAAAAAAAAGAAGATGCAAAGCAACAAACGGCAAGAAAAGGGTAAGAAGCAAAGCAGCATTGCAACTACTTCTCTCTCTATCTACAATTATTATTCCTAGAAACATTATACTTTTAACATATTTTTTATTGTGTTAGAGCATCTGTAATCGTCGCAACCTATATTTTGGGTATTTGGCAAATTAAAAAGGAAAAATGAGTTTGTGTCTCAGTCGTCGAAATCCAATTTTTGATTTTTTTAAAATTATTTGAAACAGACGATAGATAGTTCACAGACTTTAATTTTTTTTTAAAATATGGACGGGACGGGAAATGATTTTCTGTCCTTCGATTTTTTTTAACTAATTGTGGGACAGGAAATGATTCCCCGTCCCAAATTTTTTTTATAAATAAAATTGCTCGGACGGAAAATCATTTCCTGTCCAACGATTTATTTTTTAAAAAAATCAGGACGGTAAATCATTTACCGCCCGATGGGAGAAAAAAAAAATCAAGCGAGTGACGAAAGATCATCTTTTGTCCGATCGAACGAACGGAAAATCATCTTTCGTTGGCTTTTTTTTTTGAATTTCTATTTCGTCTGTCAAATTTGGCAGACTACTTTTTCTTTAAAACCCATATTTTGGGTTTATAGTCAACCGCTGCAGCATTAAAATTTCTATTTTTTAAAAATTTTGGGAAAATGGCCAACCACTACTCTTACTAATGCAAAAATGTCCATAAGCGCGTAAGGTTTTGATGAAGGGACAGGAAACTTGTATGTTCTTTATCTTAAAAAATTCAAAACCTTACTCTGCTTGAAGAAATAATATTCCTTTCTTTTAATTTTTGTTTATTTAACTATTACACTTATATATATCTTCTATTGTGCTATGAATTAAGGGGTAAAGTGAAGATGATAACATTAAAATGTTGAAGACTTAAAAAAGCTTGTCTTGCCTTCACTCTTCTTATGTTTATGTAATTCATTTTGATAGAGAAAGGAAGAAAAGAGTCAATTTTGTTGTCTAAAATTTTTTGTTTAAATTTGATCTCAAGTATGCAAAATGAACGAGTAATTTTGAAAAGAACCGGTCGATCCCATGATTCCTTTATTTCAGGTTAAACTCCTCATCTATATACTGGCTTTATTTCTTTGTTTTGATACTTGTGATGCGTGTAAGAAAAATAAATTGATAGAATTGTGATCATAATTTTTGTACAGGTGCGAGAAATTGATGCCCGATTTTCACAAAATGAAAACATAACTTCAAAGGATATTTTGTTTACACTTGCACGTGTGCCTTTTACTAGTATTTGTAAAAAGGAAAGACCAACAAAATTTAAGAACAAATATAAAGATTTCATAATATAGTTAAAGCATCCACAGTCGTTTGCTATATTTACATAATACGCATATTTTAACATTTCGAAGTCGTTTGCTATTTATGCATATTTTGTCATAATCGCTGGAATAGATTGTTATATATGAAAGAGAATATAGCAATATATATATTATACAGAACGAAACATCAAGTTTCATCCGATATATTTTATAATTTTTTTTATCCATTGGATGAAACTTCAAGTTTCGGCCGATCAAAATAGAGACATTTTTAAAATTAATAAAACTCCGAAAATGTAAAAGGTTGTTTGGACGAAACTTCAAGTTTCGTTCGTGGATTTAGAATATTTATTAGGTAAATTAATTAATTTAATAATTAATTAGTTAATTATACTTAGTATGCTAATTAGGTCAATTTAATAAATAATTAGGATTAGTTAAATATACTTAGGGGGTTTAGTCAAGTTTGAAAGTGACAACTCCCCAATCTCAAGTAGTTTCGGCCGTGGGGAATTTTTTTTTTCTCGCACCGACGAAGTTTCAAGTTTCGTCTGCCATTTTAAAATATTAAAATATTTAATTCAGCTAAAAAAATTATTTAAAAGATAATTTTTTAAAATTTTGTATAACTTTGCTATTTTATAATATTTGATGACTGCAAGAAATCCCACTTTGCTATATCTATTTTATGCATTTTGCTATTTTTTACCTTTCACGACTGTGGATGATCATTTCCATTTAACTTGGTCAGAGTTAGTCCACTAGCCAACATATTAATATATCTCTAATATCATAATGAGGGAAGACCTTAGTGTCATTTGTAAATCTATCAACGTATGTGACTAATATAAAGGAGGCTTCAGGTTCGAGTCCTCACTTACATCAGAGTTTTTATATTAATTTTTTTTATTATAAGACATGCATTATCTGTGCATAAATAATATAAAAGATATTTCAGGTTCGAAGTCAACTTACATCAAATTTTTACTTTAAAAAATATTTATATTTATCCAGACGTACACGGCTAAAATACTAGTTAAATATAATGAACATGAGAGAATGATCTTCCAAAAGGAATATTCCATTTTATCATTATTACTCACTCAGAAATGATCTTCCAAAAGGAATATTCTATTTTATCATTATTACTCACTCAGAAATGATCTTCCAATAGGAATATTTCATTTTAGGGAAATACTACACTTACATTGTTTCTTACCCCAAACATACATGGACTTTGTCTTTTAGTGATCATTGGATTCATCCCTCACTAAAAGACAAATAGAAAAGGTCCAATCATCACTAAAAGACAAACCTCATGTATGTTTGGGGTAAGAAACAATGTAAGTGTAGCATTTCTCTTCATTTTATCATTATTACTCACTCAGAAATGATCTTCCAAACCCAATATTCCATTTTATCATTATTACTCACTGAGAAAAGGGGTATTTTTATGATTTGAAACTACATAAAATATTTCAGGGGATTGATAAGCTAAAGTATTATCAGTTAGAGCATCCACAGTCGTTTTTCTCATTTGCTATAAAATGACAGCTACAGTAATAGCAAATATGATCGTTCGCTGCAGTCGTGGTTTGCTATATTGTTTCTCATTTTTTTGAAAAAAGCGAGCGACGGTATATGATATACCGTTTGATCATTTAAAATAAATTAAAAAAAAACAGAATTACTAATTAACTATTAAACTAAATTAATTAACTAAATTAAATAATATAATAAAACTAAACCTAATTAATATACTACCTTAAACCTAATAACAACTCCTAATTATAGAAACTAAACCTAATCAGCAGCATTAAATGGCCTCCCCTTTCACGGACGGGGTATCATACCCCGTCCCACCAATTAATTTTTTTTTTTTCTAATCATGGCCGTTCAATCAATTAAAAAAAAAAAAATTTCCATTTGCAGACGGGGTATCATACCCCGTCCGGGGTATGTATCCCCGTCCGACCTCATTTAAAAAAAAAAATTGAAAATTACTGAGACGATATATGATCGTCCGTCTGATACGATTAAAAAATTATTATATCGAAGAGACGGGGTATCATACCCCGTTCTTTATAATTTGAGAAAGCTCAGTTCGTTTCTCATATTTGAGAAATGGAAATAGAAGCTTTGCCAAAATATGGGAATATAAGAAACGACTGCAGTGCTACTTTTCTATTTGTTTGCTAAAATTTGAAAAAATGGGAATTATAGAAAACGACTGTGGATGCTCTTAAACATTTTTTTGGGGTGGGTGGGGCCAATTACATGTAATAAAGAAAGAAGAATTAAAAGCGTGAAACACATAGGTCAAAGCAGATAACATATTAGCAAAATTAGTCAACTTACATAACCACCTAAAATGGATGCAGCGGTTAGTCAATTAGTAGTTTTAATCTTTGGTGGTCCATCCGCATGCTTTTTTATTGATGTTCTTATTTGCTATTACATCACTTCTGTTTTTAGATTTATCACCACCTATCTTCTTGATCTGTTGTTTTTGACGTTGGTAACACATTCATGTTGTGTGTTCGTGTTTGCAGGAGTAACGAGTAGATCATACTACTCTGTTTTGGCTTTTTGGCAGCTTTAGTAGTCTGCTTGCTGTTCATAGTCCTCTCTGGTGCTTCATAGCAGGAGTAACGGGTAGATCATACTACTCTGTATTGGCTTTTTGGCAGCTTTAGTAGTCCGCTTGATATTCATAGTCCATCTCTGGTGCTTCAAAGCAGATTATCTTCTTCTTCTTTTTGTGTGGTTTTTACTGATAGATGCTCCAGCGCGATCTTCTGACTCCCCTGGCATTACTTCAACTCGTTCCTATAGTCCATTTACTGTTATATTTTGGTCTGCTCTTTGGGTTCTGTTCTCAGGCTTTGGGTTATGCTCTCAGGCGCTACCCCCAGTTCAAGAGTTCTGTTCTGGCCTGGATTGTTAGCAGACTATTTTTGAGCCTATATTATGTTTGTTGGGAGTGTGATTATTGTGGATGGATGTTACCTCTTCAGGTTGTGTTAATATTATGGTTATGTTCTCTTTGTGCATGTTTAGAGCCTGTATAGCTCATGTTCTGTTATTTTGATGTAATTGGCTGTCTCTGTATTGCGTGATCCGGTTTGTTTGGGCATTTGTTTGGCAGTATTCTCGATTGTTTCCTTTTGATAGGGTAGCTTTCTTTGCTCTATCAGCGGGATAGGTGTCAATGCTTGGGTTGTGCCATATGGGTGCTGGATAGGTTACCTGTGTGCTGTACGGGATTTTTCCTGTTTTTGGGTGAGTTCTTGACGAGAGTTGATGCGTTTGGCTACCGTTTCGACTGGCTGCCCTGATGCATACTCTTTCTGCGTGAGGGTGGTCACCTCGTCTGGCTGCCATGCTGCCTTCTCTCTCGGTGCGAGGCTGGTTATCGTGAGAGGCATCCATCCGGTTCCCGAACTTTTCCAACTGACGCAGGCTTTCTTCGGCGTCGGGCTAATGGCTTTCTTCTATCAGGTGGTTGTTTGGTGGTGGTTCTGGCTGTACGCTTTGTTTCTTTGATTAGGTCGATTAGCAGGTTATTTTGGATGTTTTTGTTTTACATCTTGTAAGACCCTCTTATTGTTATCTCGTTTATAATATATGCATGGCTGGAGTCTATTGACTCTATCCGTTTCATCAAAAAAAAACGTTACATACAGTGTACATACTTTGTATATGTAAAATATCCTTATACTGTTACATATAATATTTACTTCATATGCATCCCTAATAATGATAATTTATATTTATTATCAAATATGAATGCCGAATACATATTTACACAAAATTTGTAACAATTTTGAGAATGAGTATATCAATTTGTGGTCATTCAAAAAAAAGGGAAAAGAAATAACTTCATTTTTTATACCTCCTTACGGTATTTGTATTTATGGCTAAACAATTTTTTTTGTAATAAAGAAAGAATGATTAAAAGAAAGAAATACACATGTATTTTTCGGTCAAAGCAGATAATATATCAACAAAATTAGTCAAACGCACATAACCACCTAAAATGGGTGCAGCGTTAGTCAACAATTAGTTTTAAAGTTACATACAGTGCACGTACTTTGTATATGTAAATACCCTTATACTGTTACATATAAGTCATCTAAAAATATTTATTTCATATGCACCCCTAATAATGATAATTAGTTTATAATTATTAACAAATATGAATGCGGAGCACATATTTGCAAAATTTGCAACAATTTTGAGAATGAGTGTATCAATTTGTGGTCATTCAAAAACAGGGAAAACAAAAAAGAACTTCTTTTTTTATACCTCCTCCCCTATTTGTATTATGGCTAAACATTTTTTTTAATAAAGAAAGAAGGATTAAAACCAAGAAACACACATGTATTTTTAGGTCAAAGCAGATAACATATCAGTAAAATTAGTCAACACACATAACCACCTAAAATGGATGAAGCGTAGTCAATCATTAGTTTTGAAGTTACATACAGTGCACTTACTTGTATATGTAAATACTGTTACAAGTAATGTTTACAAAATTCTTTTTACAAAGATAGAGAGGCACAGGAAAACCGAGAAGGGAACAGAGAAGAGAAATCCGAAAGAAAAAGAAAAGGAAAATAAATTGAACAACTTACAATAAGCAAATGAAAAGTACAACTCCCAAGAAGCCGAGGCCTGTGTATCACACAGTGTCCTTAAAACAGATTTCGCCTCTCTCCGGTTGCTGGATTGAACGGAGGCGTCTGTCTCCCAGGATGCAACGGCTTGGAGCGATCCCGTAGGCACCACGTACCACTCCCGAACTGATCAGCAGCGTTTGAACCTATCACCTGACTTACCAACACAAGGACGGACGAACAGTACAGAAGAGAAGGAGAGAAAATGATATGGTTTTGTGCAGGGAAGAAAGTAAGGGGAAGGCCTCTATTTATAGAGCCTGGGTTAGACAAGGCATTAACAGCCTTCATTGTAACGGCAGACAAGGCATTAACAGCCTTCACTGTAACGGCAGACAAGGCATTAACAGCCTTCATTGTAACGGCAGACAAGGCATTAACAGCCTTTAACAGCCTTCACTGTAACGGCAGACAATGAATTGAATGCCTTCAGCGTAACGGCAGACAAAATTTTAAATACAGCACTGAAACGGCAGACAGAACCGTTTCTGCATTCATTTCAGCCGTTACAAAAAGAAAACTGTAGCAAAAAGTGGCTCTGCACGGGGTGGGATCAAATCGGTCCGGCATTCGTGTCCGCAGGTCGTGCGGGCGCACACAAGTCGCATGTAAACCGGTCCGTGATTTGCACCCCCCCCCCCTGCGCGCGCGAGAGAGAGCCTCTCTTCTAGCCATCTTACAATGCTTAGAAGGAGATTACTATATATCCTCTTCTATTTCCTTTGTTATTTCCGATGTGGGACTAAGTTCCCTTTAACCCATTTTCAAGAATGAAAACGTCTCACTTTGAGAGACAATTTCTCATTCACCCCTTAACCGATTTTAGCGAACCAATATATGATTTTGATCTACTCACGAAGGAGAACACAAATCAATCAAGATCTCTCAATAATTCATTGAGGATCTTACTCAAAAAATTGCTCAAAAATCGGTTCGAAAATAGTGTATAAAACACTCATTTTCTAACAATCCCCACATGAATGAAAATTGACGACCACAGACAGGACAGACTGACACGACAGACTGACACGACGGACTGACCCGACAGACTTGGTGATAGAATTCAACGATTGATTTCTGCATAGGATAGGTAGGTGTTACCCTTTGAACCTTCCCTTATGAAAATATGTTTACTTTACTAACTAAACAGTAGACGCGATGTCTTTGAACTATTCTGCCATTTGTGTAAACGATGACATATCTCACACAGAAATCTTTCTAACGCTTTTTCAGTTCTCACTGTTATGTTCGTTTTGGCCATGAACATACGCCTGGTTCTGCAAGATTTTAACAGGAATATTGCCCTATATTATTCCCTTGGAAGCGGCCCTTCTTCCATCTTACATAGGTGATTTCTTACTTAAGAGTAACCCGCATTACTCTGCTCGGATATCCGACGCATAAGAATCATTAAAAGCCTAGCTTAACCTGTTACCTTGCGGGCATCACTGTTTCATCATGGGAATGGACATGGAAAATCCCCACAGTGATCTAACTTGGTCTTTACAATTTAGTTGTCCCTTTGAACCTAGATCTTGGGATCTCCAGTCAACTAGGTTGGGTTTCCATTGTATCGACTTATTCTTTCATGGGCTTTAGTCCCATTCCCCTCGATGATTTATCAACTAACTCTCTGTTTAACCCTTTGGTTAGTGGATCCGCAATGTTATCTTTTGACTTTACATAGTCCACAGAGATAACCCCAGTAGAGAGTAGTTGTCTAATGGTATTATGTCTTCGACGAATATGTCTAGATTTACCATTATACATATTGCTCTGTGCTCTACAAATTGCAGATTGACTATCTGAATGTATGCAGATTGGAGGCACAGGCTTCGTCCACCTTGGAATATCTTCAAGGAAGTGGCGTAACCATTCAGCCTCTTCCCCACATTTGTCTAATGCGATAAATTCTGATTCCATCGTGGATTTAGCGATCACTGTTTGTTTCGAGGATTTCCAAGAAACTGCTGCACCACCTAGTGTAAACACATAGCCACTAGTGGATTTTGAATTATCACTCGATATCCAGTTCGCATCACTGTATCCTTCAAGTACAGCCGGATATCTCGTATAGTGCAGCCCGTAGTTACGAGTAAAACGCAAGTACTTCAGTACTCTTATAATTGCTTGCCAATGCTCGCTTCCAGGATTACTCGTGTATCTGCTTAGTTTACTTACTGCATAGGCTATGTCTGGTCTTGTACAACTCATTAAGTACATTAGACTGCCTATGATTCTAGAGTATTCTACTTGAGAAATACTCTCCCCTTTATTCTTGGATAAGTGTAAAGTTAGATCTATTGGAGTTCTCGCAATTCCAGAATTATCTTTATCAAATTTTCCAAGAATATTGTCAACATAATGTGACTGGCTTAAAATAAGCTCGTCTGATGTTCTTGTGATTTTAATTCCCAATATAACATCAGCTAGTCCCATGTCTTTCATGTCAAACCTCGAGTTTAACATGTTTTTAACAGATTTAATTATCTGATCATTGCTTCCAATAATAAGCATGTCATCTACATACAAACATATAATGACATATCCATCTTCTGTGTCTTTGATATATACACATTTGTCACATTCATTGATCTTGAAGCCATTTGTCATCATGACATTATCAAATTTTTCATGCCACTGTTTTGGAGCTTGTTTCAAGCCATATAATGACTTCACCAGTTTACACACTTTCTTTTCATGTCCTGGAGATGAAAAACCCTCAGGTTGTTCCATGTAGATTTCTTCATCTAAATCTCCATTAAGAAAAGCTGTTTTTACATCCATTTGATGTACTTCAAGATTGCGTAGAGCTGCTACGGCAAGTACCATCCTAATGGAATTTATTCTCGTCACAGGAGAATATGTATCAAAGTAATCAAGACCTTCTTTTTGTTTATAACCTTTAATTACAAGTCTTGCCTTGTATTTATCAATTGATCCATCAGGTTTTATTTTTCTCTTGAAGATCCACTTGGAACCCAAAGGTTTACTACCTGGTGGAAGATCCACTAGTTCCCAAGTATGGTTTTGCAAGATAGAATCAATTTCACTCTTGATGGCTTCTTTCCATTGAGGACCATCACTAGAGTTCACTGCTTCCTTGAAGGTTTGGGATTCTTCTTCAAGCATAAAAGTCAAGAAATCCGGACCAAAAGATTTTTCCGTTCTTGTTCTTTTACTGCGTCGAGGTTCCTCCTTGACTTCTTCATTTTGGTTTTCACTATCTTCACTGATAGTCTCATGTGTTCGTTTGGAGGAACTTGCTTCCTCCTTTGACTTACATGGAAATACATCTTCAAAGAACGATGCATTTCTAGATTCCATTATCGTGTTCTTTGATATCTCAGTGATATCGGATTTGTATACCAAGAACCGATAGGCACTACTGTTAAGTGCATAACCAATGAAAATACAATCAACTGTTTTTGGTCCTATTTTCATTTTCTTAGGTGGGGGTACTACCACCTTGGCAAGACATCCCCACATTCGCAAGTAATTGTAGGATGGCTTTCTTCCTTTCCATAATTCATATGGAGTTTTATCTTCTTTCCTTTTGGGCACCTTATTCAAAAGGTAGTTAGCTGAAAGAATAGCTTCTCCCCACAAGTTTGGTGGTAAACCAGAACTTATTAACATCGCATTCATCATTTCTTTCAATGTACGATTCTTTCTCTCAGCAACACCGTTGGACTGAGGAGAATAAGGCGCTGTGGTTTCATGTATAATCCCATGCTTAGCACATGTGTCAGCAAATGGCGATTCATACTCTCCACCTCGGTCGCTTCTTAGCGCCTTAATTTTCTTATTGAGTTGATTTTCAACCTCATTTTTATAGAGAACAAATTTCTCTATAGCTTCATCTTTGCTTTTAAGCAAGTATACATAGCAATATTTTGTGCTATCATCTATGAAGGTAATAAAATATTTATTACCACCTCTTGTTTGTATCATTTTCAAATCACAAATATCAGTGTGAATTAGATCAAGTGGTTCGGTGTTTCTTTCAACACTTTTAAATGATGATCTTGTTAGTTTTGCCTCAACACAAGTTTCACATTTGTGTTTGGAATCAATTTGGAACGTTGGTATGTGATTCAAGTTAATTAGTCTTCGCAAAGTATCATAATTAACATGTCCTAGTCTACCATGCCATAAATTGGAAGACTCAAGCAAATAAGTAGAAGAGCTAGCTTTATTCATATTATTGACCATGGTCATTACATTGAGTTTGAACATTCCACCACTCATATATCCTCTACCAACATACATTCCACTTTTAGACAAAACAAATTTGTTTGACTCGAACACTAAACGAAAACCGTGGTTGTTAAGCAACGAACCAGATACCAGGTTCTTACGGATTTCAGGAACATATGCAACATTGTTCAGAGTCAGTTCCTTTCCAGAAGTCATCTTCAAGATCACCTTGCCTTGGCCCTTTATTTCTGATGTAGCCGAGTTCCCCATAAACATTTTCTCCCCATTCTCTAATGGTTCGAAAGTGGAGAACATACTTCTATTGGAGCACACATGTCGAGTAGCTCCAGTGTCAATCCACCATTCCTTCGGATTTGAACCTAACATATTCACTTCTGATATCACAGCTGAGAGGTTGATATCGGAGACATCTTGAGCAATTCCTTGAACCAAGTTTGCTTCTCTGTTCCTGTTCCTCTTGGGAAGTCTGCATTCAGTGGACTTGTGACCCATTTTGTCACAATTGAAGCACTTGCCTTGAAACTTCGGCTTCTTGGAGATTCCTCCCTTAGGCCCCAACTTCGGACCCTTGTTGTTGTGCTTGTTGGAACGTTGTTTATGTTCCATTACATTTGCCTTTGCTGCATGGCTGATGAGTCCAACTTTTTCAGATCCCCTATTGTCTTCTTCAATACGAAGCCTGACAATGAGATCTTCAATGCCCATTTCTTTTTGCTTATGCTTTAGGTAATTCTTAAAGTCTTTCCAACCTTGTGGTAATTTTTCAATTATACAAGCCACTTGGAAACTTTCACTTAAGTTCATACCTTCAGCATGAATCTCATGCAAGATTAGTTGTAGTTCTTGAACTTGACTGATTACTGTTTTAGAATCTACCATTTTATAGTCTAGGAAGCGGCCCACAATGAATTTCTTGGCGCCGGCATCCTCAGTTTTATATTTATGTTCTAGTGATTCCCAAAGTTCTTTAGCTGTTCTTTTGTCAATGTAAACATTATACAAAGAGTCGGCTAATACGTTCATTATGTAATTTCTACACAAGTAATCAGCATTTTTCCAAGCATCCACAGCGGCAATGACTTGGTTATCCTGCTCATCTTTCTTAAGATCTGGAGCATCTTCGTTCAAGAACCTTGCAAGATTCAGTGTGGTCAGATAGAACATCATCTTCTGTTGCCACCTCTTAAAGTTCTGCCCGTTGAACTTCTCAGGTTTCTCCCCATGGGAGACTGAGACAGGTACAACGGTGGGCATTGGCACTCGTGCCGCAGCAGCAATCGGTTCTTGTGTTGTATCAACAACCGGCACATAGACCGTTTCAGATACAACAGCATTGTCCAATGCAGTAGTCATCGTGAATCTGAAATTTACACAACACGAGTGTAAGTTTTCCAGATAAAAGAAATAAAAGAAAAACCGTGCCTCAAAATCGAAAATGAAATAAATCGAAAATCTGTTTTAAGTTTGTTACAAGTAATGTTTACAAAATTCTTTTTACAAAGATAGAGAGGCACAGGAAAACCGAGAAGGGAACAGAGAAGAGAAATCCGAAAGAAAAAGAAAAGGAAAATAAATTGAACAACTTACAATAAGCAAATGAAAAGTACAACTCCCAAGAAGCCGAGGCCTGTGTATCACACAGTGTCCTTAAAACAGATTTCGCCTCTCTCCGGTTGCTGGATTGAACGGAGGCGTCTGTCTCCCAGGATGCAACGGCTTGGAGCGATCCCGTAGGCACCACGTACCACTCCCGAACTGATCAGCAGCGTTTGAACCTATCACCTGACTTACCAACACAATACAGCACTGAAACGGCAGACAGAACCGTTTCTGCATTCATTTCAGCCGTTACAAAAAGAAAACTGTAGCAAAAAGTGGCTCTGCACGGGGTGGGATCAAATCGGTCCGGCATTCGTGTCCGCAGGTCGTGCGGGCGCACACAAGTCGCATGTAAACCGGTCCGTGATTTGCACCCCCCCCCCTGCGCGCGCGAGAGAGAGCCTCTCTTCTAGCCATCTTACAATGCTTAGAAGGAGATTACTATATATCCTCTTCTATTTCCTTTGTTATTTCCGATGTGGGACTAAGTTCCCTTTAACCCATTTTCAAGAATGAAAACGTCTCACTTTGAGAGACAATTTCTCATTCACCCCTTAACCGATTTTAGCGAACCAATATATGATTTTGATCTACTCACGAAGGAGAACACAAATCAATCAAGATCTCTCAATAATTCATTGAGGATCTTACTCAAAAAATTGCTCAAAAATCGGTTCGAAAATAGTGTATAAAACACTCATTTTCTAACAAATACCCTTATACTGTTACATATAAGTCATCTAAAAATATTTATTTTATATGCACCCCTAAAAATGTACGTTTTTTTGCAAAAACACCCCTAAAATATTAAAATTATGGGAGATTTATTTGCAAAAAAAAAATCAGTCATCTTCTTGCTCTCTCAATCTTACATATATTACATTACCTCACAAAACTCTATATTACATTACCTCACAAAACCCAACCTAAATGCATCCTAAACCTGAACCCATTTCCTTCATCTCTTTTTCCTAATATCTCCTTCCTCTCTCTCTCCTCTATCTTCTCTTCATCTTGCATATCCTTTCAAACCCAAATTAAAAAAACTCATTAAATTGAAACCCAACAAACACATCAAATCTAAACCAACACCCATTAAATTCGAAATTAGTCAAACAATTTCACATATTCCCCCTCTCCTCTTTGCTTCTTCTCTCTCTCTCCTCTTCATCTCTCCCACCATCTTAAACCTAAATCCAAAAGAACCATTAAATTTGAACTCAACAAGCACATCAAATCTAAATCCAAACTCAACAAATCCATCAAATTCGAATTTTATCCAACAATCTCAACTCATCATCCTCACCCTTCTCGCCTCTCTCTCTTTGTCTTGTTCTTCTTCTTCTTCTTCTTTCTCTCATACTCCTTGGAGCATCTGTATTCATTACTTCCAATCCCAAAATTTGCAAAAAAATTAGAAGAAAAAAACGTTGTAGTCGTTCCCTAAAAAACTAAATTTGGGTATAGGAAAAATAATATTCTTCTATATTTGGGAAGCAAAATGAGTTTTTTTCCCAAAATAGTCGTGGTTGAGTACTTTCCTCGCGAGCGACCTGCTACCCATATGACATCCCCCAATTCCTTCGTGCATCTCCCTAAGCATGTACTTGGCTTCATCGGGAGTCAGACATCGAAGATATGGTCTCCCATCTACCTTAATGTACGAGCGCTTGAAGTGTATATTATCAATTAGGGTGAATCTTTCTGATCGGATTCTTGTCTTCTGGCTCCGGTCGGGTCTTATGGGAGTTCGCCATCAGTCAAAAACTTTCTGACGGGATCCATCCAAGTGCCCGCTTAACGCCCGGGTTTTTGCAAAGGACCTCTGGGTTTTCTGTATTAGGCTTGAAGAGGATTTCAATGAGAACAGTGTGATCTAGGCCCTCGAAGGACGATGAGGCGAGCTTGGACAAGGCATCGGCCTGGACATTTTGCTCCCTGGGGATGCGCTCGATAGCGGCACCCTCAAAGACTGTTAAGAGTTGCCTGACGCAGGCCAGGTATTGGATCATCCGGGCATCTCAAGCATCGTAATCTTCGGTAATTTGATTGACCACTAGCTAAGAGTCGCTGAGGGTCCTCACTCGTCTTGCTCTTGCCTTGTGGGCTAGCGTGAGTCCGACGATCATGGCTTCGTATTCCGCCTCGTTGTTGGAGACCCAAAAGTTGAGACGCAGGAAGTACTGGAGGATGAAGTCCTCGGGACCTCGGGGTCCCTGAGTATGACGCCAGCTCTGCTTCCACCCTCGTAAGATGATTCGTCAACATAGATCTCCCACACTAGTTCATCTTCTCGGGCTTCAGATGCTTCGAGAATGGTACATCCCGTGATGAATTATGCGAGGGCTTGCCCTTTGATGGCTAACCGAGGTTGGTAGGTAATGTTATGCTAGCTCAGCTCGATTGATCACTTGACCAAGCAACCGAAATTCTCTGGTTTGTTGAGGACTGTCTTGAGGGGCTGGTCTATAAGGACTTGGATGGAGTGGGCTTGAAAGTACAGTCGGAGTTTCCAAGCAAGTGCATAGGCGACATTTTCCATCCTAGTGTATTGGATACCAGCGTCGTGCAGAAATTTGCTGACATAATAGAGAAACCTTTGGACCCTGTCCTCCCCCCTGACCAATACAACACTGAGCGCATGTTCCGATGCAGCCAAATAAAGAAAGAGGGACTCGCCCAGCTCTGCTTTGCTGAGGAGCAGGGGGTTAGCTAGGTAGGACTTCAACTGGTCAAAAGCCTGTTGTTGGGGGTCTCCCCACTCGAAGCTTTTTGCCCCCTGAAGAGCTTTGAAGAATGAGCGACTTCTCTTCAGACTTGGAGAGGAAACGGTCGATGGCTACCAGTCGACACCAGTGAGGCGTTGGACTTCCTTGACGTTTCTTGGAGGAGCCATGTCAAGTATGGCCTGAATCTTTTCGAGGCTCATCTCAATGCCCTGATGGCTGACCACGAATCCAAAAAACTTTCCCGTGGAGACGCCGAAGGCGCATTTGGAGGGGTTGAGTCTCATATTGTGGGACCGCAGGACCCCGAAAGCCTCTTCGAGATCACGGGCGTGATCCTGCCCTCTGTGACTTTTGACGAGCATACGACCACGTACACCTCCATTTTCCGGCCTATCTGCTCCTTAAAGACCCGAATGACGAGCCTTTGGTACGTGGCCCCGACGTTCTTTAACCTGAAGGGCATGACCCAGTAGCAGTATAGGCCTTGGTCGGTAATGAAGGCTATCTTGGCGATGTCCGGAGGGAACATTCTGATATGGTTGTAGCCTAAAAAGGTGTCCATGAAGCTTAGACTGGAGGTCGCATCAATCAGGGCATTGATGCTCGGGAGGGAAAATGGATCTTTAGGACAGGCCTTGTTGAGGTCGGTGAAGTCTATGCAGATCCTCCACTTCCCGCTCAATTTCTTCACCATCACAATATTTGCCAACCACTCTGGGTAGTTAACCTCATGTATGAACCGAACCGAAAGGAGCTTGTCTACTTCTCCCTTTACCACCTGTTGTCGATCGAGAGCGAACTTGCGGCGCTTTTGCTGGACTGGTCTCGAGCCCGGGTGGACACACTGTTTATGCATGATGATGTCCTCTGAAATCCCCTGCATGTCCAAAAGCATCCATGCAAAGAGGTTGGAGTTCTGGCGGATGCAGTCAATGATGGCCAACTTTAGATCTGAAGCGAGAGTCTGGCTCAATCGGAACCATTTAGATTTGTCCTCCCCAAAAAAGGGGACCTCCTCCAATTTGTCGACGGTCTTCGAGCCGAGCTGACTCCTATCAGATGGGAGCTCTACTGCGTTGAGGAAAAAATCTTTGCCCTCCACCGCGGCCATGTAGCATGAACGTGTGGACTCCTGGTTGCCCAGAATAATGCAAACCCCTAGGTCGGTAGGGAATTTCATCTTTAGGTGATAGGCGGAGGGCATCGCTTGAGGGAGTAGAGGTCGGGTCTATCGAGGATGGTATTATACGTGGCCTTGACGACGACCACCATGAAGTCCATCGCTTCCGTCCGGATGATCGGGGCCGTACTAGCTGTTATATCAAGTGTGACAACTCCCTCAATTTGGACTGGAATGCTGGAGAACTCGTGGAGCGTATACTCGGTCGGTTTTTGTGACACCACGAATTAAGAGAATATATATATATATATATATATATATATATATATATATATAAAGATGCCTATAGAGTTTCCTATGGGAGAATTTCTATGGGATTTGTGGGCCGGTGGGGCCCAAGCGGGCAGACAGCATAGTGTTGTCTGTTGCTTGCCCACGTGGGTGTGATGTCAGGTAGGGCCCATATGCACAGGAAAGGGTTTTCCTCTCTGTGCTTGTGTGCTGACGTGGGGAGTAGGGGGGCCCGCCTATGTGTTTCTCTCGGGAGAGAGATACGGGGATGTGGAAATTTTGTCCCATATCGGGGATTTGAAAATTAATTGTGTGTATATATATAATTGTCTAGGATTAAAGTTCACTGTTGCTGCTAATTTTGGTGTGGGAGCAAACAGATGAATTTGTGGATTCTTGGAGAAAACGATAAAGCAAACCTGTTGACCTGTTGACCTTCACCAATGTGTTGACTTGGTCTCTTGCCGCTGCTACGAACCTACAAAAAGTGCGAGACATCGGAATGGATCCCGGCGACGTACCCTCCGATGCTCTTGTCAGTAATCTGAATGATTAAGCAAGAACTTTAAACTGGAAAAGTATTGATTACCTCTTAATGGTGATGGATGGGAGGTATTTATAGCCGCCGTTGGGATCAGATTAGGAATGTAATCCATGTGATTAGATTAGGAATGTAATCCCTGTGATCAGATTAGGAATGTAATCCCTAATCCCCAGTGAAAGGATAGATGTGAATCAGGGCCGTTGATTTGGATTAATCAGAAATCCTAATTCTATCTTGCTGGACTGGGTTCATTTGGGGTTGGGACCCGTACCCAGTTGAGGTGGATCTGTTCGTGGGTTATTGGGTCTTAAAGAAAGACCCAGTTCCCATTTCAGACCCGTTTGTAGGTGAAATTACCGTTTTACCCCTGAGCTTTAAGATTCGTGTCCGATTTGAACAGCCCCGATTTAATCCCATTTTTAGTCATATCATGAGCCCCCCACTCCTGTAGACTGAGTTTTATAGTCTTCGAGGAGTAGTTTTGTTATTCTAATGGCGTACGGTATTTTATCGGTGTTCTTAAAAATATCCTCAGAATTTTCTGGATTTTTGGTGATTTTTCCAGACTTTTCTAAGTTTTTTCTCATTTTTAAAAATTTTTTATTCATTTTCCGAATTAAATAATTAATTATCAAAAATATTAATTAAATTTTCTAATTTAATAATCATTTTTTCAGAATTTTAAAATTATTTTTAGAATTTTTAATTAATTTTTTTTGATTTTTTAAATAAATTAAAACAAATAAATTAATTAATTAATTAATTAAATATTACCTAGACACGTGGCGCGTTTCTGAGCGTCGATCATGATCAGATGTGCGCGCATCGCAAAGCAGATCACGTTCTGGACACGTGGCGCGTTTATGTGCGTTGATCGTGTCGTGGCGCGATTTTTGAGAAGATCAGACGGATTGTATGGGTCGGCGGGTTTTTCCTCCAATTTCATGGTTATTTCATGGTCGGTACCTCGGCACCTCGGCTCGGCACCTCGGTAACTGTCGCCGACCCTTGAAGATGAAGCCACGTGGCGATTTTTTTTTTCTCTTCCCCGCCACTGTTCTTTCTCTTGTTCTTTTGCTTTTCCTCCTTCTCCTTCGTCTCGTCTCGTCTCCCCCCCTCATCTCCGTCTCCAACCTCTCCTCCATGCGCCGTGTAGCTCACGATCGAGGTGAGCTCCGGAGTTCGACAAGGAGCTCGTGGGTTCTCGATGAGGAGAGAGGAGCTCGGCGAGGGCGGCATCGTGGAGCTCGACGTCGACGGAGCTAGGGGCCCAGAAAGAGAGAGATGGAGAGGCCGAGGGGAGCTCGAGCTACGGCGTTGGAGGTTGATGTCCGTTCGATGGGTTGGGCTCGTCATTGTGGAGCTCGGCGAAGGAGTAGAGTAGAGCTCGGCATTGTAGAGCTTGACGAGGAAGGGAGGCGAGCTCGGAGCTTGAAGATGACGAGCTTGGGTTTGATGGAGATGGAGGTGGGAGCTCGGTGATGAATGGAGCTCGTGAAGGAGACCTCAGAGCTCGCTCGTGGAGAGCTCAGAGCTTGTCTCTCCGAGGGGAGTTCAGCTCGGCATTGTGGAGCTTGGCGAGGAAGGGAGGCGAGCTCGGAGCTTGAAGATGACGAGTTTGGGTTTGATGGAGATGGAGGTGTGAGCTCGGTGACGAACGGAGCTCGTGAAGGAGACCTCGAAACTCGCTCGTGGAGAGATCGGAGCTTGTCTCTCCGAGGGGAGTTCGGCTCGGCATTGTGGAGCTTGGCGAGGAAGGGAGGTGAGCTCAGAGCTTGAAGATGACGAGTTTGGGTTTGATGGAGATGGAGGTGTGAGCTCGGTGACGAACGGAGCAGCTCGTGAAGGAGACCTCGGAGCTTGCTCGTGGAGAGCTCGGAGCTTGTCTCTTCGAGGGGAGTTCGGCTCGTCATTGTGGAGAGCTCGGAGAGCGGCGAGCTCGTCGATGGAGCTGTGGTCGACCTCGGCGAGGGGAGTTCGGGAACTCAGACTGAGGCAGAGCTCGGCATGGCGAACGACCTCGACGAGCGGAGTGGAGCTAGCCGTTGGAGGAGGAGCTCGGTGGAGGTTGACGAAGAGGTGGCTCGAGCGTGGGGGTCGGCGAGGTTGGAGCTCGAAGCAGTGGAGAGCTCGGCATTTGGAGTTGGAGTGGAGCTTGATGGAGCTCGTTGATGAGGGGAGCTCGTCGGAGGTGGAGTTTTGGGTTCAACGAGGCTTGAAGATGACGAGCCCTGCTTGGGTTTTGTTCTTTTCGGTTTTGGTGGGAACATGGAGATGAAGAGGAAGGGGAGGAAGGGGTTCGGGTTTAGGAGCCTAACTGGTCCGAACCCGACCCTCGTGCTCCAATATTTTTTTTATTTCTCGCTGCTTCTTGTTCGACAAATCCGAGCGCACATTTTGAGGCACATTTTTGCCACTTTGCACTTCGGTAGATTGGTAGCTCGGATTTCAGATCCGAGCTACGTAGCTCAATCTGGACGGTTGATCATGATCATGGCGCGAATCACGAGACAAGAAGCTCAGATTTTGAGAAAATGTTATCTTGTCATTTTGTGGAGACGTGGTGCGGTCTGAGCCGCTCATCAGATTCAGGCGCATTTTTTGAGACAATCTGACGGTGAAACTGGCTCGGCAGCTTTTTTCTCCATATGTGGAGGTCGGTACCTCGTCCCTTCGGCTCGGTAGCTCGGCCATGGCAGAGCTCGGCCCTGAGAAGAAAGAAGAAGGGGAGGAGAGGCATTCGGGTTCTCTCCTCTGCCTTGTTCTTTCGCACAGTGAAGAAGAGGAGAAGTGTTGGGTACTTTTGGCGGGAAGACTGAAGAAGGAGAAGAATGAAGAAGCCAAGAAGGGTATGGGTCGGATCGTGGGTATCGGATCCGACCCCGACCCGTTAGCCTCTTTTTCTTTCTTCCTCTTTATCTGCTTGCTTGTTCGGCGAATCCGAGCACGAATTTTGAGGCACATTTTTTGCCACTTTGCAGTTCGGTAGATTGGTAGCTCGGATTTCAGATCCGAGCAACGTGGCTCCATCTGGATGGTTGATCACAATCGTGGCGCGAATCACGAGACAAGAGGCTCAAATTTCGAGAAAATGTTATCTTGTCGTTTTGTGGAGACGTGGCACGATCTGAGCCGTTCATCATGTTCTAGTACGTTTTTTGAGACAATCTGACGGTGAAACTGGCTCGGTAGTATTTTTCTCCATATGTGGAGGTCAGTACCTCGGCACCTCGGCTCGGTAGAACGGCCATGGCGGAGCTCATCGAGGTGAGTTCATTGAGGTGAGCTCGACGATGGAGGAGGGGTCGGAGCTCGACGAGGAAGGGGGTCGGCATATGGGAGAGGTGAAGAGCTCCGAAGCTTGGTGATGTGCTGTTTGGTTTTGGAGATTTTGAAGAGGGGCTCCAATACTAGGGGTGAAGAAGAGGTGCTAGGAAGACCCTCGTACGAGCCATAGGAAGACCCATTCTTTGAAGTGAGTGCAAGGAGCAACTCTATAGGAGAGTTTTGAGTTCCGAACTCGCTTAGAAGAGGCCCGCTTTGGAGGCGAGCGGAGTGAAGAGCTCAGCTCTGGGAGAGAGCCATTTGTCAAACGAGTGTGAGGAGGAGCTCTAGGAGAGAGTTGTGCTCCGAACTTGTTGAGAAAAGGTCCGCTTCGGAGACGAGCGGAGTGAAGAGCTCGATTCTAGGAGAGAGCCATCTGGAAGATGAGTTTAAGGAGCAACTCTAGGGGAGAGTTGTGAGCTCCGAACTCGTTGAGAAGAGGTCCGCATTAGAAGGAGCAGAATGAAGAGCTCTGCTCTGGGAGAGAGCCATCTGGAAGACGAGTTTAAGGAGCAACTCTAGGGGAGAGTTGTGAGCTCCGAACTTATTGAGAAGAGGTCCACATTAGAAGGAGCAGAGTGAAGAGCTCTGCTCTGGGAGAGAGCCATTTGTGAGATGAGTGCGAGGAGGAGCTCTAGGAGAGAGTTGTGCCCCGAACTTGTTGAGAAGATGTCCGCTTCGAAGACGAGAAGAGCGAAGAGCTCGATTCTAGGAGAGAGCCATCTGGAAGATGAGTTTGAGGAGCAACTCTAGGGAAGAGTTGTGAGCTCCGAACTCACTGAGAAGAGGTCCTCATTAGAAGGAGCGGAATGAAGAGCTCTGCTCTGGGAGAGAGCCATCTGTAAGACGAGTGTAAGGAGGAACTCTAGGAGAGAGTTATGCTCCGAACTTGTCGAGAAGAGGTCCGCTTTGGAGGCGAGCGGAGTGAAGAGCTCGGCTTTGGGAGAGAGCCATTTGGGAGACGAGTTTGAGGGGAAACTCTAGGGGAGAGCTTCAGCTCCGAACTCGCTGTTTAAGTGAGAGAATCAACGGTTGTAGGAGTAGTTCCGAATGGCGAACCACTTCTAACTTGCTGAAGAGCAAGTTATTTGAAGCGGAATCGAGCCAAGTGTTAGACTCCGAACTCGTCGTTTTAAGAGAGTATCAACGGTTGTGGGAGCAGTTCCGAATGGCGAACCACTTCTAGCTCGCTTGAGAGCGAGCTGGCAAAGCGGAGTCGAGCCAAGTGTTGGACTCCGAACTCGTCGTTTAAGAGAGTATCAACGGTTGTGGGAGCAGTTCCGAATGGCGAACCACTTCTAACTTGCTGAAGAGCAAGTTATTTGAAGCGGAATCGAGCCAAGTGTTGGACTCCGAACTCGTCGTTTAAAAGAGGGCTAACGGTTGTGGGAGCTGTTCCGAATGGCGAACCACTTCTAACTTGCTGAAGAGCAAGTTATTTGAAGCGGAATCGAGCCAAGTGTTGGACTCCGAACTCGTCGTTTAAGAGAGTATTAACAGTTGTGGCAGCAGTTCCGAATGACGAACCACTTCTAACTTGCTGAAAAGCAAGTTATTTGAAGCGGAATCGAGCCAAGTGTTGGACTCCGAACTCGTCGTTTAAGAGAGGGCTAACAGTTGTGGGAGCAGTTCCGAATGGCGAACCACTTCTAACTTGCTGAAGAGCAAGTTATTTGAAGCGGAATCAAGCCAAGTGTTGGACTCCGAACTCGTTGTTAGAGCTTAGTGAGTTGCGGGAGCAGCCATGTAGAAGAAGCTGGATTCTGAACTCACCATTAACGAGTCGTAGATATGACTCAAAGAGATAGAGAAGAGGCAAGAGCAATAATTTTCAATAAAAAATGTAAAGTTTTATTGAGATAAACTAAGTGGCCGCTTCAATAGGGCGAGCCATTATTACATGTTATTGGCCGAGTTACAAGCATCGGCCTTATTGAAAATCAAGATCCTACTTCTACAATAAGGTGAAGACCTCTTGGAAGGAGTTGAGTCTTGAAGCTCGGTAGGCCTTTCTGTTCGTTTGTTGGCTCCTCAGGGGGGAAGCTCGGCCCCCTCTTTTTGGACGAACTTGGTCAGATGCCCCCGCTGTATGAGTTCTTCGATCTCCTCCTTGAGAGCCCGACAATCATCCGTGTCGTGGCCGTGGTCCCTGTGAAAGCAGCACCACTTATCTTTGTTCCTCTTCTTGCCAGGGGAATTCATTCTAGGGGGAGCACGGAGTAGTCTTTCCTTGTCCACCTCCATAAGAACTTCTGATATATTAGCAATGAGAGGGGTGAACTTCTTAAAACGTGGAGTCGAGCGGCGCTGGCCATTACTGTCCTTCTGGGATTTTTGGGACCCCTCTTCACTTGTGTTCTTCCGTTTGTTCCCGAAAGATGTCTCCTCAAGAGCAAGGGAGTTGAGAGCCTCTTCCGCTCGTATGTACTTCTCCACCCTAAGTAGGAGTTCTGAGAAGTTCCGAGGAGGCTTCTTGGCAAGGGATGCCCTGAGGTTGGCATTAGTGACGTTGCGCTCGAATGCGGCAGAGGCTACTGACTGGTTAAGGGAGGGAATGGACCGGGCTTCGGCGGTGAAGCGTCGAATGTAATCCCTTAGGCGTTCACCCTTTTCTTGGTTGAGGGTCACCAGAGATACACTTGTTTTCTCAGCTCGGCGGCTACTCACGAAATGAGTAAGTAAGAGCCCTTCGAACTAATCGAATGAGAAGATGGAGGCCGGGGCAAGTCGAGAGTACCATTCTCGCGCAGACTTCTTCAGCGTGGCAGGGAAGATCTTACAGAGGAGGGCGTCTGAAGCATGGTGGATCATCATGAGAGTTTTGAAACTCTCTATGTGATCTGCGGGGTCCGACTCCCCGGTATACGTCTCAAAGTGAGGTGGCTTGAAGTTTTCTGGGATGGGGGCCTCCATGATGGTGCGGGAGAATGGAGGTCTGCTCGGACGGAGGTTTATCGCCCGTTGCTCTTCTTCCTTGTCAATTCGGCCGAGGCGCCTCTCCATCTCGTGGAGACGGTGGTAGACTGAGTCTTCTCTTTGATCATATCTTGCCGAGCCCTGGGACTCATCTTCATACGAGGATGGACTGGGGCTGCGGCGATGGTAGCTTGGAGAAGGACGAGGACTGAGAGTGTGAAGGCGGTGGCTCCTAGCTGGCTCATGTGTAGGTGGCCTCTGGTCGTTCTTCGGGGCGATACTAAGGGCCCTTAAGACTGTCGCTTGAAAGTCTTGAAGATCTGCCCTTGTGAATGGTGCTTCTCCAGCTTGGCAGTCCCTATGTGTGGCTCGGCTTACTGGAGGATGAGTTCTCCGCCGATGATGCTGAGAGGACTCTCTTCGCCTCCTCGAGGGAGGGGATCTTCTAGTCCTCGGTCGTCGGGGGGTTTGGATTCTTGAAGCGCCTGAGTTCTCGGGTTGATGGACTCGACCAAGTGTTCGCCATCCATTCAGGCGAGTTCTAAGGTCGACCCCCTTTTGGTGGTCGGCAATTACTTGACAAAGATCCCGCTCGGGAGGACTTTGAGAAGCCGTAGATTCAACTGAAGGATTGGGACCCGTGACTTAGTCATGAGGAGGATGTTGCTTCGAATGACTTTGATGGGAGCCCCCCTGGGCAGCCCCCCGAGACCCTTGAGGGGCCTGTTGAGTAGGAGCACCTTGAACCGGAGGAGGGAGAGGAGGAAGAGAAGTGGTTCTTCGGTTGGAGACTGCTGCCTTCCCCTTCTATTTTGGATGCATGGCTTGAAACTAGTATCGTTGATGAAGTTAGGTCAGGTTGTTTTTTCGATTCCCACAGACGGCGCCAATCTATTGCTGCTAATTTTGGTGTGGGAGCAAACAGATGAATTTGTGGATTCTTGGAGAAAATGATAAAGCAAACCTGTTGACCTGTTGACCTTCACCAATCTGTTGACTTGGTCTCTTGCCGCTGCTACGAACTTGCAAAAAGTGCGAGACACCGGGATGGATCCCGGCGACGCACCCTCCGACGCTCTTGTCAGTAATCTGAATGATTAAGCAAGAACTTTAAACTGGAAAAGTATTGATTACCTCTTAATGGTGATGGATGAGGGGTATTTATAGCCGCCGTTGGGATCAGATTAGGAATGTAATCCCTGTGATCAGATTAGGAATGTAATCCCTAATCCCCAGTGAAAGGATATATGTGAATCAGGGCCGTTGATTTGGATTAATCAGAAACCCTAATTATATCCTGCTGGACCGGGTTCATTTCGGGTTGGGACCCGTACCCAGTTGAGGTGGATCTGTTCGTGGGTTATTGGGTCTTGAAGAAAGACCCAGTTCCCATTTCAGACCCGTTTGTAGGTGAAATTACCGTTTTACCCCTGAGCTTTAAGATTCGTGTCCGATTTGAACTGCCCCGATTTAATCCCATTTTTAGTCATATCGGTCACCAATTAGCTATATCACATTTTATGAGGCAAGTCTGTGGTGGGCAGTTGTTAGAAAAATTGCTGTTTCGAGCCGGAGTGTTACAGTTTCTACCCCTCGCGAGAGAGCTTGAGCTTTTTAAACGTGGCCAGGAACATGATATTGACCGAGCTTCCGTTTGTCAACGAGGATGTAGCAGACCTCATAATTCACCATTCTGAGGCTGACTACCAAGGCATCGCAATGAGGTAGTCGGACGCCTTCTAGATCTTCCACGAAGAATGAGACCACCAGTTTTTGCTCCCCGGGGGGCAGAGAGTTGTGGACCGAGTTAACCTCTCGTACGATGGCTTACAGAAGGTGATCGACTTTCCCCCCATGGGTCCGCCATGGACACAGTGAAGAATGGCTGGCCCACCAGCTTCTTTAGTCTCGGGCTCAGGCTCCGAATGCCTGTTGGCTGTTTGAGGAGGAGGCAAAGATTTTGAGTCCCTCAGGTTAGCTCGGGTGAACTCCTTTAGGTACCCCATCTGGATGAGGGTCTCAGTCTCGTTTATAAGGGCCCGGCAATTGTCAGTCCCGTGCCCGTGGTCCCAATGGAACCGGCATTAGAATCTCCTGTCTCTCTTCTTGTTGTTGCTCGATCGGGGAGGACGGCGGACAATGTCCTTATCCTCAATTTCCATGAGGATGACTGACATGCTCTGAGTCAGCGGGGTGAACCTCTCAAAGCGGGGGACTAGAGTAGCACTATCACATTTACCCGATATCCGGACCCGACCCGAACCCGGCATTGGACCGGAACCAACCCGATCTATACAGATCCAGGTCTGGGTCCTAAAATAATACCCGATGCACTTTCGGGTTCGGGTCCGGGTTCGGAGCCAGGTCCGCTCAAAATAGAACTGACTCGGACCCGGACCCGGACCCATTAAAAATATCCCCAAACATATAGAAGTTGAATAATATGGTTATAGGAATATACATATAAATGCAATTGTTGAAGATAGATATGTAAATATAATATTAATTCATGTACTTAAGTGCAAAAATTGTTAGAATCGTAGAGTATCGGTTGCAAAAATACTTGTGCAAATATTTATTCTCTACTACCGGATCCGATGGGTAATTTTTTTTAACTAGGACCCGGTTCTTGGAAGTCCGGGTCCGGATCCAATTTTTGGACCCGTGAGGTACCGGGTCCGGGTCCGGGTAGTAGAGGACCCGAGCCGATAGGACCTGATACCAACTCTAGACTAGAGGTGGTCGTTTCTGGCCGAAATTGTCTTTCAGGGCCTTCTTCGTAGTCTTGGAGTCATGGTTTTTCTCGTCCCCTTGGTTGGGGTTTCTTTCTGGCCTTCTGGGTGCAGGGCCTTATCGACTCGGATATATTTTTTGACCCTGTTGAGGAGGCAGGGAAAATCAACGGGTGGCTTCTTCGCCAGGGATGCCTTGAGATGGCCATGGCGAGCATTGTGCCAAAAGGCCACGGACGCGACGCCTACATCGAGAGAAGATACCGCCCTAGCCTCGGTGGTGAATCTCCACACGAAGTCCCGAAGGGACTCCCCTTCTTTCTATTTGAAGTCCAGAAGGGATACACTTGTTTTCTCGACCTTGGGGCTAGTTACGAAGTGAGCAAGGAAGTTCGCCTCGAGCTGGTCGAATAAGAAAATCGAGCTGGGGACAAGCTATGAGAACCACTCCCGTGCCGGACCACACAAAATGGCTGGGAATGCACGGCAGAGGAGAGGATCCGAGGTGCTGTTAATCATCATGAGGGTTTTGAACCCTTTCATTAGCATTGGTATAAATACCTGAAACCCGGATCCGACATTGGACCGGAACCGACCCGGCATATCCGGGTCCGGGTCCTAAAATGGGACCCGTTCTACTTTTGGGTCCGGGTCCGGGTCCGGGTCCGGGTCCGGGTCCGCTCAAAAGAGACCCAACCCGGACCCGGACCCGTTAATAAAAACCCAAAAAATAACATAAAAATTAAATATTTTATCCTCATCCCTCCCCTCCTTCCTCCTTAATTCTAAATATTCCTCTTCCAAAATCAAAACTCATGCAATTTTCTTCTATCCTCTATTCTAAATCCTCCACTCGCCACTTCCGCTCGCCGCTCACACTCTCGCTCCTACCCGAACGAATAGGAATATTTTAATAGGATCCGGACCCAGACCAGGACCCGGTCCTCACGGATCCGGGTTCGGGTCCAATTTTTGGACCCGTAAGGGACCGGATCCGCGTAGTGAAGGACCTGACCCGACCCGACCCGATACCAATGCTACCTTCAATGTGATCAGAAATGTGATCAGCAGGATCAGACTCTCCATTGTACGTCTCGAACTGAGGCGATGTGAAATTCTTTAGAATCTCAGCGTTGAGAATTGGGGCAGAGTACGGGGTCGGCCAGGCTGATGTCCCGGTTTCGATTGTAACCCGCCCTCGCCGATCCGATCAAGGTGGTTCGCCATTTCTTGGAGGCGCTGAAGGATGGCCCCTTCCCGTCTCGGCGGCCGAGTAGATCCGTGAGACTCACTGCCTCGGGCTTCTTCTTGGTGAGAATTGTCACGTTGACGCTCGATTCTGGGGCCGCTTTAGAGGGCCTGGAGGACCTAGGGGTGTAAAATGAACAGGATGGTCTGTCGTCCGTCCGAGTTCGGCTCGAGAAATGGTCCGACCGTGGACCGTTTGAACTGTTATACGAACCGAACATGAAAAAATTATTAGGTCTGATGTTTTAGCAAGCTCGAGCCGGACATAAGTCTATCCGAGTATTATTGTGGTCCGATGCTTTACCGAATTGAGTCTGGACTATAAAATTTTGTCCGACCTGGACCGAGCCGGACATAAGCCCGTCCGAGTAAAATGTCCGAACTTGAACGTATGACTGTCTGGTCCTGTCCGGTCATATTTACAACCCTAGGAGGACCTCGTTCTTGAAATCCCGGAACTCAGCTCTCGTGACGAGGACCTGTTCATCTTGACCACGAAGGGGGTGGACAGCCTCTATGGGAGTGCCTCTGCTCTCGACCCCGGGAATGGTGAATTCTGTAGGTCGGAGCCTGGTTGAAAGAGGTAGCCCCGACCTTCGATCAGCTAAGTTGGTGTCAGAGGTCATCTACAGGCTGTCGATGATCGATGTCGTGGCGAATGTCATCTGCGACCGAGTGTGAAGCGCTCGGTCTAGGTTCTGACTGACCCTCGGCTGGCAGCATCCGAGACCCCTGTGTGTTTGCATGACTGCGAGAAGGAGAGAGGCCAACCTGACGTCCCACCGTGAAGGCTCTCCTGGCTTTAGGAGCCATAAATGGGGACATCTGCTGGGTGAGATCCGAACCTATGATCGAGTCGGTCTGTTAATTTTCACAGACGGCGCCAATCTGATGCTGCTGATTTAGTGGTGGGAGCAACATATGTGAGTTCTTGTTATTTGTAGTGGAAGAGACAGGCCTGGTACATATCTCAACCACAGACCTGGATCTAAGATGAGGAGCATGAGAGGGGGTGCTGCTGGTAGCCCCCCCCCCCCCCCCCCCCCCCCCCCTAAATACTTGCAAAAAGCCTAGAGACACCGGGGGTGATCCCGGTGACAGGCCTTCCGACGATCTAATCAGTCACTGGAAGAAGGGAAAGCTAGGGTTCGGGTGAGCAAAAAGTCATTATCTGGTAAAAGAGGAGGGGGGGGGGGGGGGGGTTATTTATAGGTAGAGAGTTGGTGCTGTAACCTTAATGGGCTGGGTTGACCCGTTTCTCTGTGGGCCTGAACTAGCAGAAGACCCGTTGGGTCCTCAAGCCTAATGATCTGAGATTAGTGAATTTTGAGGGGATCAGACGACTCTGAACACGCTGGATTATTTACCCACATTAGAACAACTTCTACATATGCTCTTACATGTTCAAACAAAATTAATGTTCAAACGAAACTAAAGCTGAACCAAGAATTCAGAATGCGGGTATTTTCATCATATCCAAAATACGTATATTGCACGTAACATAAAAACTGACAACAAACTAACATCATACCTTTCACGTGGTTATGTGCATTGACCAATTTTGCAAGTGGATTTCTCGCTTTTAACCCAACAAAGAAAATGCTCAAGAACGTCAATATCTCTTCATCAAGTTTGTCACATTGTTTTGTGTATATATATAGTTTTAGAAAGATGCTAATCAAAATTGGGTTCAATAAAACTACTCCAAACTTTGATCTTTTCCAGACAACTACCCCAACGTCAGTATAACTCTCTAGTCTCTAACACTTGACTCATTGCTCCATATAAAGAACATGTCAATCCTACATCTTAGTTGCCATAACGAAACACCAACACCAAGACACGCTTCTTCCTTCTATGCATAATAACATCTACGAATCAATAAGCAGGTGTACAGTGTACTCATACTACTCAGGCAAAGAAACTGCCGTATCAAATGCTCGTGAAGACAGCTCCAGTTCAAGTTAAACCATACAGTTTTTTGCAAATCAACTACTAACATTATTGGCAAATAAATGAGGTCTCACTCCAAATCTCCCCCAACATAGGAGGCTGCAATAACATGAGAAATATCTATAAAACATTTATAAGAAGTATTATGAGTGGGAAGAAGTATAAGCAACAGGTAAGATATAAATTCCTTGTCCATCAGGCATCTAGAGTTAGATACATAGGCTGTCAATTGTGTCAATTGTGCAGTTAATAAAACCTCAAAATTTTAAACTCGAAAATTCCTAATGCAATCCGAAGAAATCAACTGCGATCGCCAGTAGTTGGTGTTGCATTCGGTGCTGCATCTGGGGATAAATTCTGCATTTGTCGTCGTAGTTCTCCTAGAAAGTCCATCTATCAACCATGGTAACTAAGATTAGTATTGTAACAACTAACAGAGGGGGAAAAAAATACTTCATAGGGAACCCCAGACCTGATGAGGAAGTTTGAAGTGTCCCCACGACGAACCACTAGATCCAGAATACATTACAGGTTTCTCTGACATCAAAATAAATACATTACAAGATATTCATGAAATTTATGTAGCAATGGTGACTAATGAAACATAATACCAGCAATATACGACTAAGACGATGCTCGACTGAGAAGCATAATGATTTTAAAAAAAGCTCCCAATACCAGGAGTGCAAAGGGCCACTTGGAATTCTCAAAGATTAACGACTTAAGTCTGTGGATTGTATGTCTTCAGTATGCGTCTCTATCCAATGAGATACTATTAGTCAGAGAGACAATGAGTCAATGAGTCAATGACAATACATTTCAGTGGTATCTCCTACAAATGAACTCTGACAAGAAGACTATTACCAAATCTCTAATCTCTAATATTATAATAGGAGAGTTGGAGTTAAGTTGGAGTTGTCAACTTACATGTAGCGTGCGTACATAACTAAGATGCAGGAGGTCTTTGGTTCAAGGCCAGACTACGTCGCAATTTTTACATTAAAAAAAAATATATATTTATTAATACGTGCATCGCACATGTAAATTACTAGTACTGACAAGGAGACAATATTACCAAATATCTATTAACTTGTACTGAGGTTTTCATTGCAGTTGCTTCATCTACTAGTAAAAGAGAGCTCTCAAAAGCTTTAAGCAAAAAGCACACAGACAACCTATCAGACATACACATATTTGCATACAACCTTCGACTGTTAGGAAAGATCTTAATAAGATAAGAGGTCAATGAGCAAACTTTGTCTCCGCATTCAAACATAAGTTGATTAACATAAATAAATCAAAGACTACAAACACTGACTTATGCTGTTAGTTACTCACAAGCTATTTATAGAACTCTGTTCAGAGGAAGAAGGGGCTATTACCGGAGCCTAAAATGAAGGCAGACAAAATAGGGTTTTGAACCAGTAGAATGAACTATTGAACTATGAAGTGTCAGGAACAGGAGGTGCTCCGGAAGGCACACTTTATTTTGTCGGAGGAAAGATTACACTGGTTTTTGTTCTTCAACCAACATATGTGCCTAAAAGAGGGATTAAACCAACTAGTCAGCAGGCAGTGTGTAAACGTCTCCTTTGGGATCAGATCCTAGCAGGAGTTCAACTAGGTTAAAATCGCAACTAGCAAGCCGATCATATGGTTGGAGGTGATATTACTTTTTTTGGGGATGGGTTTACAGAATGCAAACAAATGGGATGCAATCATGCGAGGAGAAAAGAAAATTACTCTTTGAATATGCATAAAAAATCATGTAAATTCATGTAACAATTAGGCTAACTCAGATGGCCTAAGTATAATTTGCAGTCTGTTGCAGAGAGATAGGCCTCTTAGGGTCCGTTTAGGAAAGGAGTTAAGTTATGATAACTAGAGGTTAGTCAAGTCATCTCATATCTAACTTTGGGCTAGTTATGACATTTTTGGATTTCTTAGCCAAAGTTTGAGATAACTGAGGTTATCTAAACTCCACCCTAATCTAATTTACCTCAGCTCCACTTCTCCAAACACTAAACTTACAAAATAGCTAATTTAACAGTTAGCAAACATATATCTCCCCACTAAAAAATAACTTCAGTAATGCTAACTTTGTTCCGAAAGTCACCCTTATTGTGCAGCTTACTACATTTTCAGCTAACTCCAGCTTAGAAAGCTTCTTTGTTTGATACATGTGGACGGCCTAAGTTGATGGCTTACCCTTTACCAGCCTTAAAATCAACTTTACAAAAGTGGTTGGTGTAAAGGTAAAGTTGGCTGTCAGGCCAACCCATTTGCCTGACTGGAAAAATGGTAGGACCAGCCTGACACAAGGGTAATGGTCCTAATTAATCAGCTTTGCACAACCTCCCCTTGCCTGCAACCTGCGACTCAGTTTGTCTCGACAACCCACCTGCTGGCCAGACCACAGTCCAACAAATGAACTTGTTAGGGGATAACCAAGTCGTATAGGTATTGGTTAAAAGTCGATAACTTATCTAAAGTTAGAAACTTCTTACAGGAAAACACTATTTTTTGAAAGTGAGAAGCTGCTGGGCCTAACTGATTTTCCAAAGTTAATGAATGGTCTTAGCCAAGCATTAGTTGGATTCAATGGATTCAACCACACCGGTGTAAGAGGAGCCTTCAAATTTATCAGGCAGTATGGATCAAACCAAACCTGTCCCAATTGCCCCAGGAATCACTGGCTTTCCCGAGTACCCTCTTCTTTCTGCCTTCCCCCCTTTGGATCTAAAAGAGTCTTTCCCTCTTTGCCATAAAACTAGGCTGTTTGGGCAGTATTAGGGGCACAAAATGACAATTTTGCCCCCTCAAAGAGTTGCTGGAACATAATTATCATTTTCCCCACAAAAGAGTGCCAAATTATTTTCTAATACAATTACCAAAATACCCCTGACAGTCATACTGGCGGGGAACTTTGAACAGTTTTCAATCCATCTCCACCTAAAAAGAACCCTCATCCACACCAACTCATCTCATTTCTTCTTTAAGTCTTCAAGATATCATTGATAACATAATCAAGGAGTGTTGGTAACTTCTATGTTCAACTTCAAGATAGCTGTGATAACATATTCTTGAGATATTGGTAACAGATGGGAGACTATCAGGTTATGAAAGAACGACGTAAAATGATGTTAACATTCAACTGTATGTCTAATTATATTTCATAATTTTCCACATATCGGATAACAACTCTTTTGCTACACAATTATCTAAACCAGAACTCAGTTTCATAATATCCAGCAACATATTTAACTGAACCGTTTAATATTACTAAGTTAATATTATATACATGGAAATTTAATATGAACTTATTCGTATGCGTGTGTGTTTGTATTCATGTCATATCCAAAATTTATCTGTATATATATCCAATATACATATAGTATCTATATCCAATATCAAATTTGGTGCGTCATGGCTTAAACAACAAATTGATCTATTTGCAACACATCCAAATAGCAAGATTTTAAAGCAATTGATATCAAATTTGTACTTCCAATCAGAAGATGCTACCGATTTCAAAATTAACAGTTATACCGATTTGATAGACACTCAGAGTAGTAACCAGATGAACGCAAAAATACAATTGTAGAAGAATAAATGACATATATCTTACCAGATGGATCAACTGATGGGTCATTATATGCATTCATAACAGCTGCCCAACCTACAGAATACATGAACAAAAATCAGTGTTAAAGCTAAAATATATAGGAAATTAGATGGCTAATTTATTTCATATTTTTATCAAGCAACAACCTGCCTGATTCTAAAGACAGTGGTCCATTAACTAGAACGAGTTCAAGTGAGGTAATCTATTAATAAGTTCAAATTCTAACAAGTTAAAGATAAGTCAGACTGGTTTTGAAAGATCGGGGCATCCCTATTCATATCTATTTTCTAGATTTTCTAGATTTTCTGACGGATCCAGATTTACATGTCCGTGGCAACGGGAATCCCAGATTTGGTGCAGTACTATCTTGCTGTCCAGAACTAGAATTTTCGTTGTCTTAGTCCATTTTGAGTCATTTGTCACACGTTCTTGTCATTCTTTCAACTTGTACTTGTCCCTTGTTGTCTTACCATGTTTCTTGATTTGCCTGATTCTAAAGACAGTGGTCCATTAACTAGACCGAGTTCAAGTGAGGTAATCTATTAATAAGTTCAAATTCTAACAAGTTAAAGATAAGATACTGGTTTTGAAAGATCGGGGCATCCCTGTTCATATACCATGGGAAGACAAGTAAAAAGCATATGCACTGCTTGAAAGTGATCCAAGAGGGAGCAATTCACACATAACCTGAGTGACTGCCTTTTTTCCTCTCCAAAGCATGGCCTGATCTAAATATATACAAGTGCATTTTACATGTACATGTATGCATGTATCTAGGAAAAAGTGACCAAAATATATTAACTTGCATTTATCGTATGTCCTTAGACATGCCAATTCATATACCTAAAAGAATGGACATATATAACATTACCATGTAAATTTGCATGGATAGAATTACAAGCATTCAATATCAATTTATATTAAGATTAAAAAAACAGTAGTAGTTGAAACTGCAGACTTACGGTCACTCAACAGTCGTGAAGCCTCACTATTACTACATCCATGGATAGGTATCAATCGTCGAGGAGTAGTTTCATTTCGAATATGATTATTTCCAGCCTCCCCATGATCATTTGCTGGAAAGTTTCTTGAATTTGATACTTGCCCCCTTTCCCCTTCAATCCCATGCGAGTAGTTTGCTTTTTCAAATTTTTCTGCAATGCAAATAATTACTTTGGGGTTTTACGGGTGAATTGTCACATGGAAGCATGCACATATGCATGTATTGGATATATATATATATGCACATATGCATGTATTGGATATATATATATATACTAGGTTTGCCCGTTGACACGTGCCTACGGCACGTCTTCGGAACGGTGCACCTTATTTGATCATATAAAATAGTTTTGAAGGTCCAGCAAATTAATTGAAGTAGTAAACATATTATAGGAGAAACTTTTGGGGGTCCAGCAAAAAACATATTATTTTATTTTTTTGATTTTTTTGAATTATTTTAAAAGTTCTCTAATTTTTAATTTTTTAGTTTTTTTATTTTTTTTAATTTTTTTAAAATTTTATTTTCTTAATTTGTTGAATAGAAGAGAGTGGGAGAGGGGAAAAAAATAATTAAGTAAATATAGGAGTTGTTTTGGATGGGGGATTTGAATTTGAGTTTTGGGGGAAAACTTTTTTTTGGGGGGGGGGGGGGGGGGGGGGAATATGTTTTGTCAGTTTAGATCTGGACCTTTGATTTTGGGAGGGATTGAAAGATAGCCACTTGATAGCTTTCTTTGTGTTTTATTATATAGATATATAGATATATATATAGGGAAAGCTTCGGTTGTGCACTACCTCTAGTGCACACATGTGCACTAGGCCTTCGGACGTTCATATCGACAATCCGAATCGTTCACATTGATCTACACATCTAAATTAGTCTAAATATGTAAAATCAAATCATTTGAAATTCATTTGCCCATCCATCATGTGACTATAAAAAACAATGATTTTCAGCCATACAATTTTGTAACACTTCAATGGATGGGTAAATGAATTTCAAATGATTTGATTTTACATATTTAGACTAATTTAGATGTGTAGATCAATGTGAACGGTTCGGATTGTCGATATGAACGCCCGAAGGCCTAGTGCACACGCCGTGTGCACTAGAGGAGTGCACAACCGAAGCTTTCCCTATATATATATATATATATATATATATATATATATATATATATATGAGAGAGAGAGAGAGTAGAGCTGGGTTACTTTCAAATTATCTAAACTGAAAACTGAAAATTATCTAAACCGCAAATACTACCACTTGAAAACTGAAAACTGAAAACTGAAAGATGAAAGATGAAAACTGAAAAACTGAAAAACTGAAAAACTGAAAACTGAAAACTGAAAACTGAAAATGTTGGAAGTTATCTGCTTCACAAAAATTACTCAGGCGCTAAAAATTTGACTCTTCAACAAGTTTTTCACCTTTATTTAGTGACCATAAAATAAAATGCTTCATAAATGCCTAAAACTAAATAATTTATGATCACTGAAGTGAAGGATAAAATTCGTCAAGAAGTTTCAAATCTTCGGTGTTTTGATGCATACTACACCCAACAGATGGAATTTCATTTGGAATAATCATCCAAATTTAATCACGAGAATCCATATTTCAATGATTTTGAAGTAACCCAGCTCACTTTACATCAATATAGATTTCTGTTACCTAAAATGTACAAACAAGAAAATATTGCATCAATTATCAATTGGGATGTAGTCTAAGGCATGCAAGCTCTTAACTAAAAATGCTTCAATTCATGTACTGATGAAATTACTATGCTAATAAGGTGTATATTTAATGCACTAAGTATCAACACAACGTGAAAGATGCACCATTTTGGGCACAACTGGTACATTCCAAAATAACTCTAATTCGGACATCTTTACCCTTAGCCATGGACCTCCTTTGAATTTTGGATCGACTTAAAACTCTTCTATTTTCGTAACTCTTTATTTAGTTTCTACTTTCTACAGAATTATGTTTGGTAAAGAACAATATCACAGACAAGAAAATCTTAGTTTGAAATTTGAATTATCATAAGTTGACACCTCAACATCACCACCATAATTATCTGAGACAAGAAAGCGCTGTGTGTAAACCAATAGTTTAAAATTAGGGAAACAGAAGTAGAAATTTGGATCAATCAGTGCAAATAGTTCCCTTCATAATGGTGCAAAAGCTTTTTTTTAAACGTAATTATCTTTACAATCCAATAAAAGGGAACTGGGGGAGTAATGTATTCAAGTTTTTTTTTGCAATTTAGTCCCTCAATTAATGGGTATTTGCGATTTAGTCCTCCAAATCATAGCAATTGTGATTTAGGTCCCTTACTCATATAGCAATTACGATTTAGTCACCCAACTAGAACCCATTCATCAATTTAGTCTCCAATTTTAACTACTACAACAACAACAACGAAAACTTTTTTCCAACTAGTTGGGGTCGGCTACATGAATCCTGGTTTTCCATTTTGCTCGGTTTAGAGTAATATCTTCTGTACGGTCACAAGCTATCATATCTTTTTTCACCGTTTCCACTCAAATTAGTTCAAGTCTTCCTCTACCCCTAACTCTACCCTCAATACTTATCAAATCACTCTTTCTAACAGGGGCACTACGAGGTCTACTAGGTCTCCAATTTTAACTGAATCAGCTAAATTCAACTCAACTCGGTCTCAAATTAGACTAAATTATTTAAGCTAAGTTATTTAATGATGTTTGAAGTAGATAAAGTTGAATGTAAAGAATTAAATTTAATGGAAATGACTTACTCTATTGTATACTAAACTGAGTAGAATTTACTAGATTTAGCTAAAATACGGAACTAAATTGATGAATGTGTTCTAATTGGGGGACCAAATTGCAATTGCAATATGATTTGGGGAACAAAATTGCAACTGCTATTATTTGAGGGTTTAAATGGCAAATACTCATTAATTAAGGGATTAAAATGCAAAAAACCCTATCTTCAAATCCTTCCAAAACAACCAGCTCGGCAATTAGCAATTAAGGTCCTGTTTGAATACGAAAGTAAATTTCAGTAACTTGAGTTTTATGTAGAGTTATCCAACTTATCTTCATTTTTTCTTATTTTTCGGTAGTTTAGAGTAAGATGATTCCAATTATCTCAAACATATGTTATCAAAATATTCCATCGTATATCTTTCAGCTACTCGCTCCAAAAATCTGGATAGCTGAAAGCATCTATCATAGATTGCTATTGTTACTTTTTAAGTCCAGGAGTAGTTCTGCAAACTTCTCCAATTGAAGGATAGCTCCAATTTTCAAAACCCTGCAACCATACAGAACTAAATAATCATATAGGACCAGTCTGGATGAGGGAAGTAGTGTCACACAGCATATACAATGGAGAACTCAGAGACCAATAGATGCCAATAAAATGAAAAATAATTTTTGTTATGACTGCTGAGGATCTTCAATATCCAAAATTATCTAGAAAATTCAAATTTGGGACCTCAAAGGATTTTATAGTTTGTAGACCTGGTGCAAAGCATTGTCAGCAGGGACCAAGACACAGAAAGAAACATGAAAAATTCTTGAACATTACTAAGAAATCTGAATGACACGACAAGAAGTGTCATGTGTCGCATATAACAACGTCCAACAGATAGAAGTATTCATGAGAATATTCCAAAGACTCAAATCTTAAGCATTTACTAGTTTTGGGAGAATTAAGCATGCATGAACATAAACCATTGCCCTAAATATGATCTCTAGTGGTTTAGAAATTATTACATTGGGTAAGGGAAGCAGGTGAAATTTCTTCATAGAGTAGTCCCTCTCATGAGTCACGAGCCATGAGCCACGTACTATACGTATCTTTTTTCACTGGAGGGGATCAAATTGCATGAATCCCTCACACAAGTTCCAGGTCGTCAACCCAATAATTGTGGTGGATCAAGACAGATGTTGGAGAGAGCAGTCAAGAAATCTCTCTAGCTTGAAAGATGAGTTGCTTGAGCAAGAGGTATTAATGATGTGTCTAGCTTGGTATTATCTAGTAACCCAAGCCCTCAACCCCCATATATATAGAGAGAAGGGATGCTTAGATTAACAGTGTGTGATCAATATCTGAATGCCCAGTGGCAAAGATCAATATGACTGAGAGGTTTGACCTGCACTCCAACTACAGTTCCGATCTAAGGAATTTATAAGTGAAGTAGAACAAGTATCAAGTCGACCGGTCCACTTAGTCCTATTTAGATCCCAAAACCCAAAGCCGACACCCTTCAAAGATTTGCCAGTTTGGTAGTTCATGGTTCAGGTACTGCCTGGACTTGGATCCAGTTCTGAATAACAATTAGATTCAAGAAATACTCTTCACTCTTTCATATCTAGATATACAATCAACTTCCTCCTCTTTTCTTCATAAAAAAGTAAGAGTAATGCTTTAGCCACTACCAATTTCACTACCATTTCCTTCACTACCTTAGGTGGCATACTCCTATTGGAGAGTTCTCCCACCTACTCTGTCATTTCCTACCTACTGGAATGTGCCACATAAGGTAGTAAAGAGAAATGTAGTGAAATTGGTAGTGGCTCTAGCATTACTCAAAAAGTAAAGTCATGATTGGTTCTTCCATCTTCCCGAGAGTAGTAGGAACTAGGAAAATTGTGAAAACTGATTCCAAATAATCAAAGTTGCCTGGGATTTGAGATTCCCAGGTTTGATTGTTTCATTTAAGGCAATCCAAAATTTAAGAGTAATGCTACATCCACTACCAATTTCATTATATTTCACTTCACTACCTTATGTGGCACACTCCAATAGGTAGAGGAAGATAGAGTAGGTGGGGGAACTCTCCAATAAGAGTATGCCACCTAAGGTAGTGAAGAAAATGGTAGTGAAATTGGTAGTGGCTAAAGCATTACTCAACGGGTAATGCTACACCTACTACCAAATTTACTACCTTTCCCTTTACAACCTTAGGTGGCACACTATTAGTGGAGGTTATTGTAGAGTAGTTGGTACAAACATCTAATAATAGTGTGCCACCTAAGGTAGTAAATGGAAAGGTAGTAGATTTGGTAGTAGGTGTAGCATTACCCTTACTCAAAATTTAAAAACTTTCAGAGTCACATCTGAATTTTAGAATTTGGGCTGTTATCCTACGCTTATTTAATTCAATTTTTAACATCTTAAATTAAATGTAGACCTCACATGAATTGATGATGTATAACTTGCATTAAATTCCTAACTCTTCCAAACCAAACATGGCTAAATTCTTGGTACAAAGAGCCGCCATTTTAGAAAAACTAATGTGCATCTAAACATGGCAAAAAAAAAACAGTTTAAACTCGTAAACATGTAAATTCTCACCTATTCCACTCACAACCAAACTCGGAAAAAACCAAAATTTGAAACCATTTCATCCTTCAAATCTTACAATACCAACATTCACAAAATCGGATTTTTAAAATCCCAACAAATCCAACCAATTTCACTAGTTTTTCAACAACAACAACAACAACAAAATAATAATAATAATAATAATCCTTCTAATTCTCCAAACCCTAACCCTAGTAACACCAATCAAAATAACATCACCAACGAACGAATTCAAGCAAAGTACCTGCGGATTTCCGCCGATTCATCGACCGATTCCTGCAAAACAAAAACAACCGAATCAAGGGAATCAGAATCTCGGTTTCGATCGTAAGGTCAGATTTTTAAGGGGGCGGTGAAGTTACCGCTGCGACGGAGGAGCGTAGCGTTTAACGGCGTCGGGATTGGACTCAGGCATCTTGACGGCGGAGGGGAGGTGAAAGGATGGTTAGGGGGACCGGGAGGTGAGCGGATCGCGGGATTCTCCCCAAACTCCCCGCTTTCGCTTCAACTTACTACTCCGGTTGAAGATAGAATTTATTAGTAGATACTTGGGATCCCGTGCTCCGCTTTAATGGCGCCGTTACTTTACTCCGCTTGTGTATTATTTGCAGATTAGGACAGAGTTGGTGAAGTATTTATTAGCATTTGGTTTTTGTTTTAATTTAACTTAAAAACGAAAAGTTGTTTTTATCGTAATCTCTAAGAGCATCTATAGTCGTTTGGTAAATATGAATAATATGGATATTTAACTAAAAATGACGTTGCAGTCGTTAGCTAAATATGCATATTTTGCATATATTGCTATAGTAGACTGCCATATATGAGATTTTATATAAGAATTATGCAAAATATGAAGGACGAAACTCGAAGTATCGTCGCACAAACAAAAAAAAAAATTTAATCGTTGGACAGAACTTCATCCGACTTGACTTGAAGTGTTGTCCCTCCAAAAAATTGAATTTTTCTAATTAAAAAAAAATTAAAAACAACTAGTTTATAGTATAAATGCATATACTTATTTACTTTTGGTTGGACATCACTTGATGTGCCGTCCGACCCTTTTTTAATATTTTTTTTCTCCGACGCAATGTGAAGTACCGTCTGTTCTCCGATTTATATTATTTTAAATTAAAATGGTAAAATATAGCTTTCGACGACTGCAGCGAAATGATAAATTGCTATATGCATTTATCCATTTATGCATTTTTTAACTATCACGGCTATGGATGCTCTTAGAGCGTCATGAGAGCTAAAATATGCATATATACATAAGTAGAAATAGCATTTCGTTGTTCCGTTGCAGTGCAAAAATGGTATTTTAAAAAAAAAACAAAGTTGTATAAAAAAATAAACAGATGTTTCATCCGTCTAAATTCCTGTGATTTTTAAAGATTTTTAATTTTTAATATTTTTGTTAATTTTTTTAATAATTTTTTTGTGGGACCCACTAATATGACGAAACATGATGTTTCTTCCCACGTCCCAGGGTGGGACGAAACATCATGTTTCCTCCCAATGGTGGGATTAAGTTAATTAAAGTTTAATTTGATTAATTTAAACTAATCTTAATTACTTAACTAATCATCTAACTACATATTTAATTAAACTAACTAAATTTTTAGTTTTTTTTTTTTATTAAAAGATGGTCTAAGCCATCGTTTCATTAACGATTAATTAAGGAAACAAAGTAGGACATACATAAGAGCTTACATAATAGAGGTTACATAAGTAAACATAATCTAAAAGACGAACAAAGTAAGAGACAGATTCATCGATGGCCTCGACTACTCTGATACCCTGACAAAAGCCAAAAGGTGCTGGTGGAAATAAGCATCATCTCCCACCAATCTAACCAACCCCCCCCCCCCCCCCCCCCCCCCTCAAAGTCAACTCCTCTTGGAGTACCACTCCACCCCCACTGTGACTACTCTCCTTCATCGAACCTGAGCCGCTTTTTTGCCTCCATAGCACATGCCCAATCATGAATTAACATAAATATTTTATTCATAAAATGGGGAAATCTGTACGTGACATTGCGAAAAACAAAATCATTTCTTTGAAGCCATAATGACCAAATTAAAGCAGCTATTGCTAAATCCCAAGCCCTTCTATCCTCTGTTTTAATGTATGCTTCTCTATATGACCCCCAGATATCTGTTGTTGAATTAGGAACCTGATTACACCCGAACCCTCTAGTGACAACCTCCCAGGATAGCCTAGCTCTAGGACAATGGAAAAGGATGTGGTTGACATCTTCTTCCGCTTCTGAATAGCTTCCACAACTCGTATCTATCTGCAAGCCTCTCTTTTTCAGGTTAGTTTTTGACAGAATCGCATTATTATTCGCCAGCCAACAAAACACTTTGACCCTGAACGGTGCTTGGGTTCCCCAAATGATCGATTGTACCTGGCATCTAATCCCTTCGTCGTTGATCCATTTATACATTGATGAGACCGAGAAAAGCTTAGAGTTATCTTTGTTCCACCACCTCTCATCTTCTGTCGAATTACCCCTTCCTTCTGTCTGGAGAATAAAAGCGTTTAAAGCCTCGAATTGTACCAAACTCTCTTGGGTAACATTCTGGTGCACAATAAAGTTAAGTTTTCCCCTCTTTCGCACATCTGCCACTGTAAGATCTAGATTTATAGTTGCATCAGCCGCTAAAGGGAATTGGTTTTGAAGTGAGGTCAATCCGCACCATCTGTCTTTCCAGAACCTGGTGTGCCTCCCATTACCTACTTTGCATCTAGTGTTGGAGTGAAACAATAACCCTTGCTTAGCAATGCCTTTCCACATAAGTGAAACTTTGGCCGAAGGGCTTTTACCTCCGAACCAAAATTTGCGTCTCCTCCGGAATTGTGCAAAAGAATAGTTCCACCAACCTCTGTGATTATTCGCGATTTTCCACCACCACTTGCTAAGCAAAGCTCTGTTCATGTCCTGCAGACTCATAATCCCCAAACCCCCGAATTCCCTTCTCTTACACACTCTTCCCCAGTTAACTAGGTTGAATCCTTTGTTACCCTCATCCGATTCTTTCCATAAGAATCTCCGCCTAAGCTTATCAATTCTGTTGATAACCCACTTCGGCAGTTCAAAGATTGACATGAGATACAGCGGGATCGCACTAATGACCGAATTAAGCAGTATGATCCTCCCTCCGAGTGAGAGGTACCTACTCTGCCATCCGGAGAGCTTTTTATGAATCTTATCGATAAGAGGGATCCAATCCTCCCTTGAAAGAGCCCCTGGTCTAATCGGGGTGCCCAGGTATTTAATGGGGTATGCACCAGTCTGGCATTGAAAGATATCCGAAATATCCTTGAGCAGATTTATCGGGAGATCAGACAAGGGAATAATGCTAGTTTTAGACAGATTCACTTTGAGTAGACGGCCTAGCGGAAATGATCAGTAGGGCTATGAATAACAAAACTATCAAAGGGATTCAGATCAAGGGCATCCCTTCCCCAATGTCGATTCTCCAATACGCAGATGATACAATGCTGTTCGGAAAAGCATCGGTGGATGAAGCTGTGGCTATGAAGGCGGTGTTGGCATGCTTCCAAGGGTGGTCTGGCCTCAATGTAAATTTTTAGTTTTAAGAAAAGAAAATTGGGAATTTTCTGAGACGAAATATGATGTTTTGCCCGAGATTTTTTTTTAATTTTTAAAATACACAATATTATCGACATTGGTCCTTTAAAAATATTATAAAATATTACTAAAAAACAAGATGTTTTGTCCTTTATATTATGCATATTGTTATATCCATTCTCATATATAGCAACAACTATAGCAGAAAATGTAAAATGTGCATAAATGTCACAATACTGCAGCACGATTTTTAACGGAAATATGCATAATATGCATAAATGCCTAACGACTGTGGATGCTCTAATACTCTAATGAGAGAGTTTGTGTGGTGTAATTTATAGACAAACAAACTTGATTGATCTAATCTCAACTACGCATTTTTAAGTGTGAGTTATATTAACCTTATATTTACTCAGTAATTGTCAGTTACCATAATATCCTTAAAATTAAAATTTATTGACGACATAATTATTTAGGAATGTGTAATTCATAAAAAATAAAAGTTGGTGCCACTAGGGATTATTTATAAAGAAAAACTACTGAGTTGTATTAGATAAAGAGAGATCTCACGTTCGAGGCCATGTTATATTGTAGTTTTTACTTTTTTAAAAAAATGAAAAAAAGTAGGAGTTTAAAGGGAAAAAAAATGTGCATCGCATGTGCAGATTACTAGTAATGCAAGAATTAGAGGTGTATAATTTGTAGACAACCCAGCTTAATTAATCCAATCTCAACCATATATTTTAAATGAATTATATTAAGCATCATTTTTTGATTAATTAGCCAATTATCATAATATCCTCAAACTTCAAATTTATTTACAACATAATTATTTATAAAAGTATCATTCATATAAAATAAATGTTGATGCTCATAGGGGTAATTCGTGAAGAGTGAGAGCTTCAAAAAAAAACGTGCATTATTATTATTATTTGTAATAAAGGGCTAAACTGTAACATGTAACCTCGTCTAGCGCCAAAGATTACTCTTATCTCATCATATCTCTTAAGAGCATCCACAGTCGTTTGCTATATTTCTCAAATTCTCATTTTATGAGAATAATATGAGAATGGACCATCTGCAGTCGTTTGCTATTTTGTTAAAAAATAGCAAACTAGCTATAGTCCATTCTCAAATATGAGAAATGAGCTAGCAAATTTGGAAATATAGGAGACGATACATGTTGTATCGTCCCAATATTATTAATATTTTTTATTATAATCGGACGAGACAACTTGTCTCGTCCCGTAATTTTTTTTTTTTTTTAATTGGGTCGAACAATACATGTTGTATCGTCCTTCCCAAAAAAACAAAAAAAAAATTTAAAACCCCCTCAAACGGGACAACATGCCATGGGTTTTATTTTTTATTTTTTATTTTTTTAAAACACTAGGACGAGACAAGTTGTCTCGTCCTTCAAAAATATAGAAATTTTTCCCAACCAACCACTGCACAAGTTCACATCTATTCTATTCCTATACTTCCCATTTTGCTAAAAAATAGAAAACTCCATTGTGGATGCTCTAACTATCGAAGCTACAACTTAGTGGTAAAATATTTAGCTATAGTAAGTTGAACTAACCATTAAATTTTTTCAGATGTGGAAGGAAACGTATTATCTCTGTGCAATGCATATTATATTATAATTATAACCATATATTAAGTTAATAGATCTGCTCTCTATTTCCTTCCTCTATTTTCAAATAGAGAAAGGATAACAAAAGCAGGAAAATCATATTTAAACCAACACATGTGGTCTCCATGTTTTCATAAAATTAAAAATAAAAAATAAAAAAATAAAAAAACACCAAACCCTCCTTAGACACGATCCCAACCTTTCCAACTTGCAAAACTATCCCCAGCCCTGTTGGGATTGGGGCATCAACAAATGCCCTTTGGTCGCAGCGGAACTAATTAGAGCAATGGGAAAGTCGAAGTAGACGTGGTGAATAAATTGAGCAAGCAAGTAGATCTACCAAACTAACACAAACACAACAATGATGACTTATCCCAGTTAACTTTTGCTTAATCCGGGAGGAAATATAGGAAGATCTGATATTCAACTAGAAGAGATTATAAGGAGTTACTGATTCACTTGACACAAGGAATTAAACTCACCTACCAAGAACTATCTCTCTCTCGAGCCTCTCTTTGCAATGGAGAAAAGAATCTATGAAGTACTACCGCTCATATTGGAGGAGTTTACAATATATATAGAAGAATAGAGAGCAAACTTAGGTCTAATTTTGATCCTCAGTCGTCCGATAAAACCTGGAAAAGAAGTAACTGAATAGGAGCCGCACGATCTAACTTGGAGTTGAAGATTGGGCTGAATCGACCTAACAAATTGAAGCCCAAAAATGAATCAGCGCCGCAGGCGGTCACCATCCAACAAGACCGATCGACCGTACCACTCTCTGACTTCCCAGTACAACGAGCGGTCGGGGTGCGGTCGACTGTCACCATGACCGGTCAACTGCAACTAGCCTGCACCTGTTGCTGCTGCTGTTCTCCTTTTACTCGCTTCAACGCTTCGATCTCTGTGCTTCATATTACCTTCTTTTAATCTGAACAACGAGTATACAAGACACAATCCTAATAAACTCCACATTGGATTACATACGAGTGCTATCACATGATGTGTTATTCATCTCCAAACTCTAACAAATTCTACTTGCAAAGAAAACTTAGAACAATAGCTTCTTCTTCTAGTTGAAATGATTTCTACCTAATCTCACCGAATCCAGTGTAGCCCCTTAAAGGCCCACCTCCGTAGATGTACTCATGAAGTTGCCAAAATCCGCACGAACTCCACCTACCCTTAGGCTTTCTCCACCTCTCGACGATATTCGAACGTTATGGTCTCGTCTCAATGATTCTAGTTGCGGCAAACTAGCTGAGTTTGCGGCAATAATGGGAAAAGAACTATCAACCCCTGTGTAGGATTTTTGAATTTCCTAAAGCTTGTAGAGATTGTGTTGGCTTGGCCCAACCATTCTCATACCTCCAATCACTTCACGACGACCTTGAAAAACAAACAGAACTCCACCTAGAGTTGTGTACCTGCAGCCCCGTGCATCAAGAGTTCCCAAGGAAATCAAATTCTGTTTCAGCAGAGGAATATGCAAAACATCCTTTAAAGTGAAAAAATTTAGACCTGGCATCTTCAACTCAACTGTCCCCTCACCCACTACTTCACAAATCTCTCCAGTTCCCGTTGTCACACAACGCCCCGTAGTAGACTTATAAGTAGAAAACAACTCCCTCTTGGAGCAAATATGAGAAGAACTCTCTGAGTCAAGAAACTAACTAGAATCCATTTCTAAAGAATTTGAAACAAGAAGACACAAACCACCTGAATCAAAGGCACTAACCACATTTGCAGCTGAACTTCCGTTCTTTGCGCTCTCTTGATTCTGTAATTTCCAATAGTCTTTCTTGATATGCTCTGGCCTCCTGCAATATCGGAAACGGATCGAATCCTTTTGCAAAGCACTTTGTTTTCCCTCCGAATGACCATCCACTGCTAGACAACTTGTAGGAATAGACGATGAAGATTTATGGGTCTCCTTCCTAAGTTGATTTTCCTTCAATACTTTGAGTACACCATCTACCGAAATACTCTCCTTGGCAGATCTTCCGTGTAGCATGGTCGTGAGCAAAGGTTCGTACGAATCCAACAGTGAATATATCAGGTTGAAATCTTTATCTTCCTCACACACCTCTGTGTTGATTGCCTTAAGTTCAGATAGTACCTTATCGAACTCTGTAATGTGGTCTTGAAAATCGGTACCTTCCTTCATAGATAAACGGAATAACTTCCACTTCCAATGCATCCGATCTAATAACGACGAACCAGAGTAGTCAGTTATGAGTCTTTTCCACAGACTCGCCGTATTAGTTTCTTCCAGAAATCTACACTTGACCTCGTCCGCCAAGGATAGTCAAATTAGACTTATGGTTATTTCACGAATATCTTTCCAAATGTCATCCTTTATATCAGTTGGCTTTTCCTTCTTCTTTACTGCTAACTGCAACCGCTCTTGAACAAGAACATCATACATGTCAGTCTTTCAAAGATTGAAATTGATCTTACCATCGAACTGCTTTATCTTCAAAATATTGTGGCTTGTCATCTTAACCAAGGAACTCGGCAACCTGAAGCTCTGATACCAGTGGTTGGGATTGGGGCGTCAACAAACGCCCTCTGGTCGCAGTGGAACTAATTAGAACAATGAGGAAGTTGAAGTAAACGAGGCAACCAAATTGAGCAAGCAAGTAGATCCACCAAACTAACACAAACACAACAACGATGACTAATCCCGGTTAGCTTTTGCTTAATACGGGAGAAAATATAGGGAGATCTGATATTCAACTAGAAGAGATTATAAGGAGTTACTGATTCACTTGACATAAGAAATTAAACTCACCTACTAAGAAATATCTCTCTCTCGAGCCTCTCTTTGCAATGGAGAAAAGAATCTATGAAGTACTACCTCTCATATTGGAGGAGTTTACAATATATATAGAAGAAAAGAGAGAAAACCTAGGTCTAATCTAGATTCTCAGTCGTCCGATAAAACCTAGAAAAGAAGTAACTGAATAGGAGCTGCACGATCTAACCTGGAGTTGAAGATTGGGTTGAACCGACCTAACAAATCGAAGCCCAAAAACGAATCAGCGCCGCGGGCGGTCGACCGTCTATAAGACCGGTCGACCGTACCACTCTCTGACTCCCCAGTACAACGAGCGGTCGGGGTGCGGTCGATGGGTGCGGTCGACTGTCACCATGACCGATCGACCGCAACTAGCCTGCACCTGCTGCTGCTGCTGTTCTCCTTCTACTCGCTTCGATACTTTGACCTCCGTGCTTCATATTACCTTCTTTTAATCTGAACAACAAGTATACAAGACATAATCCTAACAAGCCCTTCACCTCGCCTCGGATGCTACCCCCTCCCAGGCGACCATCCACCTTGCTGACTCACCCCGCAGCCACTTTCAATGACAATCCCTCTGCCTACGACGCCAATGAACTGCGACGTTGTTATCACGCCCCGCTTTCCAAAAACACAGAATACGAGCGCGTGACAAAGTTTTTAGTGGTATCAGAGCCAGGTTTGGCTAATGTGTTAGTTTGACTAATACATTAGACAGGCTTGACTCAGTCAGTATTAACTCAACATTAAACAGGCCATGTAATCACATGAACAATTTGATAATCAACTTGATCTGGACACTAGTCTTATCCCATTCATTTTGATCCTTTCATGTTCAATTCTTTGATTCCTTGTTTCCTTTCATCTCTTACAGTCGTCCTGATCTGTTGATTCCATATTAGGTATAAGTTCATTCTTTCCGTACCCATGTTCTTTTGAATTCTGGTGCAAGCAATCTCTTATTTCTGCTTGCCTCATTGATCACTTCTTATTTCAGCTCGTGTATCATTCATTGCTTTTCGTGCCTCGCATTCATCTTCATTTGTTGATTCAGATTGTGTATCGTACTAGTTGTTTCTTCCCTATCTTATTCTCCTTAAATTCCGGTGCTATCCATTCTTTTCTTCCCGCTTGGTTCGTCGATTGGCATCGGTGGATCGTCAACGACACGTTAGAGGCTTTGTTTAATTCCTATATTACTGTATATTTTTATGATATATTTATTGTGTAAATTTGCTACACTGCATATTTATTTTCTCATCTACACCGCATATGTATTTTCTCATTCACATTGCATTGTGCTTATGCATGTATTTCATTCCGTTTTCTCCCTACTTTTATAAATCATTTTCACTACTACTATTTTGTACTATTGTGTTTTCTATTTGTAATCTATAGATCTATTTTGATATTCCATTGTGTGACTTTCAACTCCATTTCTTACTTTCGACTATTTTTATATCACGAATTTTAAGGCATAAAATCATACTTAAATTAAATGTCCCATAATCGGTGCATATGGAAGGTTACATCTTCCATTTCACCATTTTGGTGCAACCTAATATCGTGATGGCAAATATGCAACTCGATGTCAATGGAGGAAAATTACAATTGGATGTCGGGGAGGCAAAATGTGCAACCGAATATCTAGACGGCAACCTGCAACCTAATGTCGTGAAGACAAACATGCAACTTGATGTTAAGGAGGCAAGATTTTCTACCTATTTGCTAATTGATATTTCAAGACTTTTTGCTTATATAATGAATTAAACTAATGGTAAAAAAATATTTTCTTTATGACATTTTGTTTATACAATTATACTTTATGTTTCCATACAATTTGAACTAGTATAGTTGATTTTACTCTATTTTGTGTTTACAATTTTTTTTTCCATTTATGTTAAGATTGAGTATATCAACTATGATCTAATTTTTCGTTATTTTGTGAATTACTATTTATTGCCGTTGTTTTCCAATTATTTAACATTTTAGATTTCTCACTTACTTTTGTTTTCCACGTCCTAATTAATGATTTGACGGTTACTTTTGTAATATCTAATGAACTCCTTTTAAGTCTTCTTACATACATATATTTTGGCCTATTTTGCTCGTTACCTTTTAATGTGTTTTTCGAGTATTGATTATAATGTCAACATTCACTAATTATTATATATCTTTTACATTCTTTGTTATTAATATTTTCTTTAGCTAAATTTGTACGTATTTTTATGTATCTTGACTGGTTATTTTTCCAAAACTATTTTTATATCACCTTTAAAGTTTGTGTTCCTTTGTTGTTTGTATGTATTATCATTATTATCGGTATTGTTAACATTTTTAATTTTATTATTATTATTATTACCAGCATAATTATGATGATTTTTATTACTGTATTTATTATTGCTATTATTATTTTTAATATCATTGTTATTATTATTTTATTATTGTTATTACTATTCTATTATTATTGATATTTTTTCATTATTATTAATATTTGTTGAAGCTCATTAGTTTTGATCTATAGCATATCTTTTAATTATTTAAATTGAAACCAAACTTTATATTCTTTTTGCATTATTTATTTATATCCATCTTGAGCCCATACTCTCCTTGATCCTGGTGTCTCACTCTTGTCTTCCTGCTCGGTTCGTCGTTTGGTGTCATGTGGCCTATAGCGACATGTATGTTGCTTGGGACATCACCATCGGAATAGCGCAACGGAAGCGTGGTGGGCCCATAAACCACATGTCCCAGGATTTCCTTGTTGCTTCTTCTTCCTTGTATTGTTTGCTTTCCTCTATTCCTTGCATTCGTCCTCATCCATTGACTCGTTGCTTGGTTCATCTTTTCCTTGTCCATCCCTTCTTCGATTCCAGCTCTTTCTATTTCTTCATCTCCTTACCTTGTTATCTTTCAAGTCTTGTGTTGTTTCTTCGTCATTTTTGATACCGATTATTTCTTTCTTGCATTCCATTTTGCCATCATGCACCCATTCATTATTTGATTCAATTCTTCCCTATTCATTCTCTCCTTGATTCCAGTTCTGCCTACTCCCTTATTGCTTTGTTATCTTGTGTTGTTTCTTTCCTTTTGATACTGTTTGTTCCTTTTCATTCATTCCATTTAACATCCTGGTTATCCATTTTCTTTTTTTTTCTGGTGTTGCCACAGCTTTGTTCCTTTCCCTTTAACCCTCTGTTTTGTTACCCCCAACTTGCTTTTGCCTTGTCCTATGTACCGCCTAAGTAAATTTCGAGGACGAAATTTTATTGTAAGGTGGGTAGGATTTGTAACCCCTGTTTCCCCAAAAATGTATTTTCTGTGAATTTTCTGTATTTTAAATTTCTGTAAATTATTTTCCCGCTTTCAAATTCTTTTTCTTGAAATGTATTGTTGGACCTTCTATTAAAATATATTTTCAATCTATAATTTTATTGTAACTATTTTTATTATTATTTATTCTTATTATTGTTAGTACTACTTTTATTTCTATTATTATTTCTATTACTATTTTTATCATTTTTCTCATTATTGTGATTGTTCTCAGTATTGTTATTAATACTGTTATTTTTAATACTGATATTATTATTATTTTTATTGGTATTGTTTTTATTATTATTAATAAAATTTCTATAAATCTTAATTTGTATATTTTTATTAGTTATTGTATTTTCCTAAAACCCAAACCCATTTTATCCCTTATTGGATTTTGGATCCACTACCCTATAACCCAATTCACTTAAACCCATTTAAACCCAATTGCTTTTTACCTAAACCCAACTACCCTATTATACAACCTAATACCTCAACCCGTTTGCAAGCCCAACCCGATTACCCAAGACCTAACAGCTTAACCCTAATAATATCCCATCCCTACATATTTAAACCCATAAACACCTATACCTATTCATCTTCTAGCCGCCAGCCTCCAACCCGAAACCCTGCTCTCATCTCTCTCCATGTGTGCTCCTCTCTCTATTGCCGTCCATCCTTCCATTCTGCCACCCCGACGCACCCCCACCTCGCCACGACTACACCAGCACCCCGTCCTCCCCGTCCTCGACTGCGCAGTCGACTGCGCTAGCCCCGTGCGACACCCCGTCGTGTGCCCTGTGCCCTGCCACCCCGACGCCCCTCCACAGCATCTTCGCGCCTCTCCCCGCCTACAGCGCCCTGGTCTCCTTCAGCCAGCAAACGCAGCGAGTTGCACCACCCTCGTCGGCACTGCCCTTTGCCGCCGCCCTCGCCACTGTGCCGACCCCCGTCCGACGTGTCCCCTAGCCGACGTCGTTGTCCCCAGGGCCAGAGCTCGCTGTCTTTTTATGGATTCTTGGTTATTTGATTGTGAGCCGTCAATCGTCGTGATCATCTTGATCATCATGATCATGTTTCCTTGGTTTTGATTCTGGCCGTCCGTTGGATCTTGATCATCATGCTTGATTGGATGTGGGCCGTCGATCTCCTCTTGATCATCCGATTAGATCCTAGCCGTCCGATCTCATCTTGATCGTCACGATCATGATGATCATCAATTTCCTTTGATTGCAACCATTCGATCGATCGATCTTGATCTTCATCATTATCTTCATCATCAAGAGATCTGACCGCCCGATCTGATCCGATCATCTTGATCTTGATCTTCGATCTCAACCGTCCGATTATGTTCGTGATCTCGATCGTCTTCATCTTGTTCGTTGTTCGTGTGATCGTGATTGGTTCGAGATCCGTGCCGATCGTGCTCGTCGCCCAGGATCCATTCCCGTTATTCTTTCGTCGTATTCAGCATCTACACTCCAAGGCAAGTATTTTCTTGTACAGTTCGTTTTCTAGTACAAGCTTTTCATTGAAAATACTGCAAGTAGTTTGTGAATGTGACTCCCCTTTGTTTATCGTTGATAATCTCATATTTCGCCTTATCTATCACATGATCTAAGAGTCACAACCCTTCGTTGATACATTTGTTCACAACTACTATAATTATGATACATTTCATGCAAAAAGTGTTTTATTTGGTTTCTGTTTTTGTCTTTCGTTGTTGTTTAGACCCCTATAAAACCAAAATCTGAACTTGAGTTCTGAATATGAAATGTAGCCCTAAGTGTGTAGTTGCCAATAACATCCATAATTTTTGAATTTCGAGTTATGGTCTAGGTGATATTGCAGTTTTACTGCTGCTGTGTCGGTAGTCGCAGATTCACAAAAATTGATGCACCTCTTTGGTTTATAATTATTTTAACTATGCTACCAGTAAGTAAATGACTTGAGATTTCGCATGCTATTACTGGACACCCTAGAGAACATTCCCAAATTTTCTCAGAATTAATTAATGATGTTTCGACCCTGTTTCATATGTATAAACTCAGTTTTACCAATTCTGACTGAACACAAATGTTGTATAGTTTGCTGTTTTGACACATGTTACCACAACTTTTATGTACCTTAATTATTTGTGTTGGAACTGGGCAGGAGTCTAGTTTCTAGACCTTCTGACGGATCCACATTTGCTATCTTGTAGCAACGGAAATCGCAGTTTTGGTGCAGCAACGTCATGCTGTCCAGAATTGGAATTCTCGTTGTACTTGATATTTTGATTTGTTTTGACCCTCGAACATGTATCCTACTTAGCATAGACTTGTTCCATGTTCTTGATTATGTTTACTTGACTTGTTTTGCACATTTTCATGCTTACTTGATGATAATATTAAATAACAAGATGGGGTTTAAGGGAAAGACCATAGTAGTGTACAATATAGGTAAGTGTACTCGGAAGGGGGCCCGTGTTTCCCAGTACTTGATTCATGAACTTGTTGTACCTTGATGGATTCATGGAGCCATTACCTTGTTGGATTCTTGAACCCACTGTGTGGTTCTTGAACTTGTTAGTCGATTCACGAACTTGTTTCGTGAACTTAGTTATTTTATTTTCCGATTCATGAACCATGCTTGCTTGATACTCATTGCCTAAGTATACCGCCTTATAAAATCCACCAATAGGCCTAAACGAAATTGCATTGACTGAAGCAACCATGTGATAAAAGGATAGCACATGAAGTGCTACCTAAATAGTAATAACTACAAGACTTGATACATGATACTTGAACATGATACATGCTTACTCGATACTTGATTACATACATGAGACTTGATACTTGAACATAATACTTGACACTTGCTACTTGATACTTGTACTTGACAACTTGACACTTGAGACTTGTTACTTGACACTTGTACTTGATATTTATTACTTGATGCTTGACACCATTACATGTTCACTCACCACTTGTTCTACTACTGATACTTGTTACCCAATCTTGTCACTCGAGTTGTCTTTTCTTGCTAGTTAGTTTCTTGAATCCCACTACTTGTTATATCCCTATTATATTATACATTCTTGATTCCAAATCTTGTTTCATAATCCTTGCACTTATTTTTATACCCTTGCTTGTACTATTTGCGGCCCTAACTTGCACTAAGGGCGTTTGTCTTGTTTTCTCTATTTTCTCCTTTTTATATTTTTTTACAAACAGACTTTGGAGATGAATTGCCTGCTGGAATTGGTGAGTAGACATTCTCGGCTTCGCTTGGAGTAAGGACTTGCTTAAATATTGTCTTCTTGAGTTAGTTATTTCTTTTAATACTTAAAACTTATAACGGGCTTATGTTCCCGAGTTTTATCTTTTGATATAGAGTTGAAAACTATTTGGGATATTATTATTTGTTTCAATTATTTTCTGTTGCTTAATAAATTATTCATGCATGCGTAGTTGTGTACATTTTGTTATATTCTTGTTATGATGTTAAGTCGATCCTACAGCTCATAAATGATGAAAATCATTCGCTGGGCTTTGTCACGCACTCGTATTCCGTGTTTTTGGGAAGCGGGGCGTGACAAGGTTTTTAGTGGAAATAAAAGTAGTACCAACAATAATAAGAATAAATAATTAAAAAATAGTTACAATAAAATTATAAACCGAAAATATATTTTAATAGAAGGTCCAACAATACATTTCAAGAAAAAGAATTTGAAAGCGGAAAAATAATTTACAAAAATTTTAAATACAGAAAATACATTTTTGGGGAAACAGGGGTTACAGTCGCCCTCCCCTCGAACTCCCTTCCACATCCACCTCGCCTCCAACGCTGCCCCCTCACCTCCCATGCGGCCCTCCTCAAAAACACGACCTCACCTCTAATGCTGCCACCTCCCATGCACTGCACTGCCTTCTTCGCCATTTCTGAATAACCGTGTTCATCAATGCAGTATTTCCGGTGGAAAAGGGAAGAGTATGAGTTGAAGATAGTGATGATTGCAGTGCCAGATTCAAAAAAAAAATGTTATTTGGTAAGGTTTATTCTACTTTTCCCTCTTTGCTATTGCCACGTGCATATTTGAATAAGAAACACTTAAAACCTATAAATATGTTACTTAATTTCTAGAACTGTGCTTTGCTCATCAACTGCTCGATGAAATGCCTATGTAGCACATAAAGTGTTTGTGAAAATATTTTTGAGAAATTTTGCTTAATTAATCAATTGTATCTATGTGTGGTGTGTGTATTAATTTCTAAAACCCTAATTTAGTACCTAATTTCATTTTCAATTTCTATTTGTGTTTTATGGATTTGGGGAAGAATACAGGTTGAAAAAGATGATGTGAAAATGATGATGATTGCGGTGTCGGATTCAATAATGAGATTTGGTAAGGTGGAAGGTGATGGAGGGCAGGGTGAAGTGGGCAAAGAGGAGGAAGGGGGGACGTCGCGACGGTCGAGGACAGCAGAGACGCGAGAGTAGAATAAGGAGTGGACGGTGGCGCTAGAGTGTGTAGATTAGGAAGGAGGGGGGGGGGGGGGGGGGGGGGGGGGGGGGGTCAGGGCGTACACAAAGATCGGGTTGTGTCCATCTTTTTTAGGATAAATTTCACTAAATTATACCCTTGAATATGTAATTTATCCTAATTCTCTCACACATTTTTGGAGTTCCATATAATTTTATGTGTCCCTCAAAATTATTTTTGTCTGTGCAATTTGCATCAGGTAACACTAGTTTTGTGTATGAAGAAAATAATATTTTTATTTTGGGATAGCAGGTGTTCAAGTGATACCTTGAGGCTTGGAGGATGGTGGTATTTTTTTAGTACATGACTAATCTTTTGTGTCATGCCAATTAAGTATTTACAATTCAAAATTGCTTTTTTTCTTTTTCTTTGTTTTAGTTCTAACTGTATTTTTTGCTCAACAGTAATGGATTTTTTTCTATTTTTGACCAGAGAAAGGTAGGGAAGCCATACCTCAAAATATAACATATATTTAAAACAAATATTTACAAGCAAGAGAACCCTATATAGGAAGCTTGCCTATAGAGACTGAGTTGAACACCAAGAGAGATGCTCCCCAAGGCAATTAGTGAAGAGAGGGAATAGAGCTATTGTCAGACTACAGAGGGTTCATAGATAATACAGATAAGGAAATAGTAGTGGAAAAGGAGTAGCAATTTAAGAAAGAGTAAATAAAACAACACACAATACAAAATATGGTTTGACAAACTGATATGGCTAAAAATAGGATTAAATCAGGACCGTTCACATCGGACACGAATCTTAAAGCTCAGGGGTAAAACGGTAATTTCACCTACTAACGGGTCTGAAATGGGAATCGGGTCTTTCTTCACGACCCAATAACCCACGAACGGATCCACCTCAACTGGGTACGAGTCCCAACCCGAAATAAACCCGGTCCATCATGATAGAATTAGGGTTCCTGGTTAGTCCTAATCAACAGCCCTGATTCACAACTATCCTTTCACTGGAAATTAGGGATTACATTCCTAATCTGATCACAGGGACTACATTCCTTATATAATCACAGGGATTACATTCCTAATCTGATCCCTAAGGCGACTATAAATACCCCCCATCCACCATCATTAAGAGGTAATCAATCTTTTGCCAATTTACGCTCTCTCATAATCATTCCTGATTACTGACTTGAGCATCGGAGGGTGCGTCGCCGGGATCCATCCCGGTGTCTCGCACTTTTTGCAGGTGAACGACGGGAGTCAGCGGTCAAACTCCGACGGAACAGGTTTCAGGTTTGCTATTCAGATTTTCCAAGAATCCACAAATACTGTCTGTTTACCCCCACACCAGATTTAGCGGTAATAGATTGGCGCCGTCTGTGGGAAACATACGAATAGCAGCCTCTCCTCTTCCCGTTGGTCAGATCTTCTCCAGCCATGCCTCCTAGAAAAGTAAGATCCAGAGGGTCCAACCGTGGACCCAACCCCGTTGATCAGCAACAGAAAGTCTCCATCCAACCCGCTCAGCAGCAGGGGCAACTTCCTCTTCAAGCTGAGGACCCTCTCCAATAGGACCAGCCTCCTATTTAGAATCAGCAACCCCCTAAGGGTCCCTCCGGTCCTCAGAATGCCGGTGCGGGGGCCTCGCGCCCCAACCCGCAGAAGCAACCTCTCCATTTGGACCGCATTTCAATACACAATGCCTCTACGGATTCCATGGCCTCCCACAATCCCCGAGTTTCTGACCTTCGCAATACCATCCTCAATCGGCAGAAGGATGAGGATCTTCGCCGCCGTTTGGATAAAAAGCGGGCCCGAGAGGGAGCTTCCCGCCAACAACGTCTGAATGAGCGATCTCCTCATCGCCGAGACTACAGAAGGTCCCCTGCCCGAAAAGGGAGGAAAGAGTCCCCCGAGCACCATAGGAGAAGACCTCATTCTCCTGCTGGTCAGCAACATCCGAGGAACGATGAGGCACCCATCACTCGTGCCGAGTTCCAGCAGTTCCAGACAATTGTTTTGCAAGCCGTCAACCTCCGACCCAACAATAACAATGCTCAGAGGGCTCCTACCCCTCCACGGGTCCAAAGTCCTCGCCATCGGTCCATAACTCCTCCTCCGGCCCCTAGCAACCAACAGCGCATGCCTAGCCCTCGTCGCTCCCAGAGCTACCGTCGTCGTAGTCCCCGCTCCCCTTCCTATGAAGACGAGTTCAGAGGCTCGTTTGACTACCGTCGAAGGGACGATGCTCTCTACCTCCGTCTCCACGAGATGGAGAGGCGCATCGGCCGAATAGACAAGGATGAGGAGTTGAGAGGAAGGACCATCCGCCCGAGCAGACCTCCCTTCTCCCGGACCATCATGGATGCTCCTATCCCAAGAGGTTTCGAACCCCCATAGTTCGAAACTTACTCGGGGGATTCGGACCCCGTGGACCACATCGAAAGCTTTAAGACCCTCATGCTAATCCACCAAGCTTCCGATGCTTTGCTGTGCAAAACCTTCCCCGCCACTCTTAAGGGTTCGGCTCGGGAATGGTACTCCCGCCTCGCCCCATCTTCCATATTCTCCATCGAACAGTTTGAAACCCTCTTCATCACCCATTTTGTGAGTAGCAGACGCACGGAGAAGACCAACATCTCGTTACTCCAGCTCCGCCAGGAGAAGGGAGAGAAGTTGAAAGACTATGTGAGGAGGTTCACTGCAGAAGTGAGATCCATCGCTTTCCTTGACCAGCCTGTTGCAGCGACCACCTTCCAATCGAATGTCCTCAACTCTAGCCTTCGCTCCTCCTTTGCCAAGAAGCCCCCACATAATTTTGCCTACCTCCTTCTTAGGAGCGAAAGTACATTCGGGCCGAAGAAGCCGAGAATCTCCTGGGCTTTGAGGAGTCATCTTCCGGGAACAAATGGAAGAGCACAAGCGAAGAGGGGTCCCAAAAATCTCAGAAGGACGACAATGGACAGCGTCGCCTGACTCCTCGGTTTGAGAAGTTCACCCCCCTCGTTGCCAATATATCAGAAGTTCTTATGGAGGTGGACAAGGAAGGGCTACTCCGTGCTCCCCCGAGAATGAATACACCTGGCAAGAAGAGGAACAAGGATAAGTGGTGCCATTTTCACAGGGACCACGGCCACGACACGGATGATTGTTGGGCTCTCAAGGAGGAGACCGAAGAACTCAAACAGCGGGGGCACCTGATCAAGTTCGTCCAAAAAGAGGGGGCAGAGATTTCCCCCTGAGGAGCCAACAAACGAACAGAAAGGCCTGCCGAGATTCGAGACTCAGCTCCTCCCAAGAGGTTTTCACCTTATCGTAGAAGTAGGATCTTGATTTTCAATAAGGCCGATGCTTGTAACCCGGCCAATAACATGTAATAATGGCTCGCCCTATTGAAGCAGCCACTTAGTTTATCTCAATAAAACTTTACATTTTTTCATTGAAAATTATTGCTCTTGCTCTCCGAGTCATGACTCGCTAAATGGTGAGTTCGGAGCCCAGCTTCTTCTACATGGCTGCTCCCGCAACTTACTAAGCTCAAACAACGAGTTCGGAGTCCAACACTTGGCTCGATTCCGCTTCAAATAACTTGCTCTAAAGCGAGTTAGAAGTGGTTCGCCATTCGGAATTGCTCCCACAACCGTTGAATCCCTCTAACGACGAGTTCGGAGTCCAACACTTGGCTCGATTCTGCTTCGGATAACTTTCTCTTAAGCGAGTTAGAAGTGGTTCGCCATTCGGAATTGCTCCCACAACCGTTGAATCCCTCTAACGACGAGTTTGGAGTCCAACACTTGGCTCGATTCTGCTTCGGATAACTTGCTCTTAAGCGAGTTAGAAGTGGTTCGCCATTCGGAATTGCTCCCACAACCGTTGAATCCCTCTAACGACGAGTTCGGAGTCCAACACTTGGCTCAATTCTGCTTCGGATAACTTGCTCTTAAGCGAGTTAGAAGTGGTTCGCCATTCGGAACTGCTCCTACAACCGTTGATTCTCTCACTTGAATAGCGAGTTCGGAGCTCACAACTCTCTCCTAGAGTTGCTCCTCAAACTCGTCTTCCAAATGGCTCTCTCCCAGAGCCGATCTCTTCACTCCGCTCGCCTCCAAAGCGGACCTCTTCTCAACGAGTTCGGAGCTCACAACTCCCTCCTAGAGTTGCTCCTCAAATTCTTCTTCCAGATGGCTCTCTCTTAGAGCCGAGCTCTTCACTCCGCTCGCCTCCAAAGCGGACCTATTCTCAACGAGTTCAGAGCTCACAACTCCCTCCTAGAGTTGCTCCTCAAACTCGTCTTCCAGATGGCTCTCTCTTAGAGCCGAGCTCTTCACTCCGCTCGCCTCCAAAGCGGACCTCTTCTCAATGAGTTCGGAGCTCATAACTCCCTCCTAGAGTTGCTCCTCAAACTCTTCTTCTAGATGGCTCTCTCTTAGAGCCGAGCTCTTCGCTCCGCTCACCTTCAAGGCGGACCTCTTCTCAACGAGTTCGGAGCTCACAACTCCCTCCTAGAGTTGCTCCTCAAACTCTTCTTCCAGATGGGTCTCTCTTAGAGCCGAGCTTTTCGCTCCGCTCACCTTCAAGGTGGACCTCTTCTCAGCAAGTTCGGAGCTCACAACTCCCTCCTAGAGTTGCTCCTTAAACTCATCTTCCAAATGGCTCTCACCCAGAGCCAAGCTCTTCGCTCCGCTCACCTCCAAGACGGACCTCTTCAAAGAATAGGTCTTCCCATTGCTTTTACGAGGATCTTCCTAGCACCTCTTCTCCACCCCTAGGAGTGGAGCTCCTCTTCAAAAATCTCCAAAACCAAACAGTACATCACCAAGCTTCGGAGCTCTTCACCTCTCCCATATGGTGACCCCCTTCCCCGTCGAGCTCCGACCCCTCCTCTATGCCGAGCTACTATGGGCAGAGGTGGAATTACCGAGTCACCGAGCCAAGTGGATGAGGTACCGACCTCCACATATGGAGAAAAATTCTGTCGATCCCATCTCACCGTCGGATCGTCTCAAAATTCGTGCTAGAACATGATGAACGGCTCAGATCTCGCCACGTCTCCACAAAACGACAAGATAACGTTTTCTCGAAATTTGAGCCTCTTGTCTCGTGATTTGCGCCACGATCGTGATCAACCGTCCAGATGGAGCCACGTAGCTCGGATCTGAAATCCGAGCTACCGATCTACCGAGCAGCAAAGTGGAGAAAAATGCTTCTCAAAATCCGTGCACGGATTTGCCGAACAAGAAGCAGAGGAGAGAAGAAGAAGAAGAAGAAGAAGAAGAAGAAGAAGAAGAAAAAGGGGCTACTGGGTCGGGCTCAGACCCGATATGGGGCCCAAACCCACAACCCACTTCAGCCTCCTCTCTTCTTCTTCTCCAATCTCCTGCCAAAACAGCACCGAAGAAAAACCCAACCTCTTCTTCGAAGCTCAGAGCCAAAAACTTCCCCTTCGTCGAGCTCGAGGCCATTTCGACGAGTCTCCGAGCTCACCGTCGAAGCTTGCTCCTTCGATGGTCCTCCACGCCTCTACTCCGACGAAGCCCATCTCCACACAGAGCTCCACTCCTACCTGCACAAGCACCATCGCACTGACGAACCCATTAACGAGCTCCACTGCCGAGCTCCCCTGCAGTCGAACGTCGTGCTCTCTTCCTCGACGAGCTCCGAGCTCCGCTCGTCGACCACCTCCGATGTGCTCCACTCCGCACAGCGAGCTCCATCTCATTCTTCGAAACCATCATCGCCTCGCCTTCATCAAGCTCCGAGAGCTCCCGACCTCGACTCCAAAAGCCCGAGCTCCAAGCTCTACTCCGCCTCTGAGCTTATGTGTCGAGCTCCCCCACGGTCGAACGCCGAGCTCTCTCCCTCGACGAGCTTCGCGCTCGCGACCATGCTCTGCCATGGCCGAGCTCCAGCACCTTCGTCAGCCTCCCCCCTTTGCTGGCTCCCCTCATATCTCCGAGCGCCACCATCTCGAGCTCCATTCGTGCCGAGCTCACCGACGAAGCTCCCTTCCATCGCGTCTTCTCCGTGCCACGGCAGCCAAGCTCGAGCTCCGACGTCCTCTTCGTCGAGCTCCGAAGCATCGAGCTCTTCAAAATGCCGAAGCTCCATTCCGTTGGTGGAGCTCCATTCAATATGCCGAAGCTCCATTGAATATGCCGAAGCATCGAGCTCCGACGTCCCACTTCGCCGAAGCTTCATTCCCATCGAGCTCCTTCTCCAAGCTCGTACCCACCTCCATGGTCGAGCTCGAAACTCCCCTTCCTCGTCGAGCGCCTCCAGCGCCGAGCTCCTCGTCAGGAGAGGTCAGAGACGGGATGAGGCCTAGGTCGAAGACGGGTGGGATCGAAGGATTCAGTCGGAGCAGAGGCGAAGAGAAGAGGCGAAGAGCACAAGCGAAGAAGAGAAAGAAGCAGCGAAGGAAGGAAGAAAAAAAAAACCGTCACGTGGCATCGTCTCGAAGGGTCGGCAGATCCAAGTTGCCGAGCCGAGGTGCCGAAGCACCGACCTTGTAATTGGAGAAAAAACCCGCCGACCCATACAATCCGTCTGATCTTCTCAAAATTCGCGTCACGACACGATCGACGCTCAGAAACGCGCCACGTGTCCAGAACGTGATCTGCCTTACGATGCACGCACATCTGATCATGATCGACGCTCAGAAATGCACCATGTGCCCAGGTAATATTTAATTAATTAATTAATTTATTTATTTGTTTTAATTATTTAAAAAATCCGAAAAAATATTTAAAAATCAAAAAAAATTAATTAAAAATTCTAAAAATAATTATTAATTCAGAAAAATAATTTTAAAATTCTGAAAAATATAATTATTTAATTAGAATAATTAATTAATATTTTCGATAATTAATTATTTAATTCGAAAAATGAATAAAAAATTCAAAAAAATGAATAAAAAATTTAGAAAAATCTGGAAAAGTCACCAAAAATCCAGAAAATTCTGAGAATATTTTTGGGCATTTTACAAGCCCAGAATAACACCGTTACACCGCGAGAAAGATCCAAACTCCCTTAAGAACACCGATAAAATCCCGTACGCCATTAGAACAGTAAAACTACTCCTCAAAGGCTGATCAAACTCAGTCTTCGGGAGTGGGAGGCTCGTGATATGGCTAAAAATAGGATTAAATCGGGACCGTTCACATCGGACACGAATCTTAAAGCTCAGGGGTAAAACGGTAATTTTACCTACTAACGGGTCTGAAATGGGAATTGGATCTTTCTTCACAACCCAATAACCCACGAACGGATCCACCTCAACTGGGTACGGGTCCCAACCCGAAATAAACCCGGTCCATCATGATAGAATTAGGGTTCCTGATTAGTCCTAATCAACAGCCCTGATTCACATCTATCCTTTCACTGGGAATTAGGGATTACATTCCTAATCTGATCACAGGAATTACATTCCTAATCTGATCCCTAAGACAACTATAAATATCCCTCATCCACCATCATTAAGAGGTAATCAATCTTTTGCCAATTTACGCTCTCTCATAATCATTCCTGATTACTGACTTGAGCATTGGAGGGTGCATCGCCGGGATCCATCCCGGTGTCTTGCACTTTTTGCAGGTGAACGGCGGGAGTCAGCGGTCAAACTCCGACGGAACAGGTTTTAGGTTTGCTATTCAAGTTTTTCAAGAATCCACAAATACTGTTTGTTTACCCCCACACCAGATTTAGCGGTAACAACAACAAAAGACTTCAAGTTCCAAAAGTAGTAGATCAAGGCAGTAAGCAGGGTGTAGGGCAATCTTCAATGAAGGATAATGTCCTCTCCTGTCTCATTGATCACCACTAGAGCTGAAGGGATGCCCAGGGGTGATGTTGGCTGCTGCTGTGTCGGTGTTGGCTGATGCTGTAGGGGGCTCTGTGTCACTACATTTTTTGTCACTGCTTCCAGAATTTGTCGCTTGTTTCGACCTTTAGGGATTGTGTTTAACAATGAATGAAAATAGAAAAATACATTAGTAACAAGTTTAGAAATATCATAAGTACATTTTTTAAAGGTCATATTGTTTCTTTCTAGCCATAATACTCAACATATTGTAATAGATAATAATTTCCAGAGAGCTCTAATGCAGGGGTTGGAGGGTGCAAAACACCAGGAGGTAAGGAATGAGTGAGGTGGGGAGGGAAGGAATATGGCATAAGTCACAGAAATATATCCATGGTAAAAGTGCGAATGGACAATAAAAAAATAAATGGAAGTTTGCCTTGGATGATCATGCACAAATTATGCATGTATCATCACCGAGCCATCCTCTCTTCTTCAAAATGCTTTAGAATTAAGCTTGTTCCAGCTGAGAAGCCAAATGAAGACTCTGCATTTCAAGGGTGCATAGGTATTCCAGGTTGCAGTCATGTATGGAGAGGATACTCTGCCATTTAAAAAAAAAGCAATATGCACTCTTCACTGAATATGAATCAGTAGGGGATAAGCCATGAAGGGGTGTCTATGCTTTCAGAAGGATTGCGATCATTAAGTGTCTCCAACAAATTATTCTTGTCCTCTTATTTGTGCCCCAATTGAAGTCTCCTTAATCTCACCCTCCATCTCCAAACTCCCTCCTCCCAATAGCCTTGAGGGAGTAGGGTGGCATTCTAATCCCATGCAGCAACAGCCAGGCTTCGATATAAGTGAGATAAACTCACTCTATCAATCCATTTAGATTTCCAGAATATAAGGACCCCTCTCCCAATTTCCATGAGATACTAGTAAAGAATTGGTGTTTGAGTGTATATAGAACAATCCCCCCCTTCTGTTGATTCTCGATTACAACACAATTCAAAGTTGTTGTGCTACTTCTTATATATTACAGGATATACACAAAGGTAAAATATTCTAACAAGCTCTACAAGGTTCTTAAAGCAAGTTGATCAAGCAAAACTACAAATAAAGCTCTTATAGCTAATTGATCAAGAAAGCTACAAGGTTGTCAGCTTCAAAGAGAAAGACAAAGGCTAAAGCTCCATCTCAAAACTCAAGACTCAAGACAAGACCTACGCTTCAATGTGTTGTATTAAGTGTCTTGTGACAATTGTAACTTTTTATTTCTTTGAGTCTTAGAAATTCTGTAATAGCCTTGTCACACACACTCACACATATCTTTAAATAATTGAGTATTTTACAAACTTAAAAAGATCGAAACAAGATTGAAAAGGCTCAGCTGTTAAGTACCAGTCGACCGCCATTTGGCACCAGTCGACTGTCCTAGTACGAAACTGGCTGAACTTATTCAAACTCTGACCAGTCAACTCATTATGGCAACCCAGTCGACTGATCAAGCCGTTTCGACAGTTTTCTGTTTTTTAACTTGTTTTTCAAAATCAAATCTTTATACTGCCGTTGTATGGCAGTTGGGACTCATCCTTTCAACGTTCAAACATCTCTAACTCTATAAAAAGAGTACAGAGATCATTTGACAAAGTGAACAACTTTCTCCAAGCATTCATTTTCTTAAGTTTTCAAGGTTTTGGTTTTGACAAGAAAAAGCATTCTAAAAGCATTCATTTTCTAAGTCTTGGTTCTCTGAAATCAGTCTAGTATAACAGTGATTTCGTTTTAGACTGATTTCGGAAGTTGACCTATTAGACACCATACAAAGATCACAAATCACAAACAAGACTATTGGTTGTTGTAACTATTTTGTTATTGTTCTTCACTGTCGGTTGTGAGTGTGGTCCTCTCGGTTGGAGAGTAGGGCTCTAGGTTGTAGAGTCAGTTTTACACTCTTGGTGGAAGAGTGGTTTTATTTTCTCTAGTGGTGAGAGAAGACTACGGGTTGGACAAGATTGTTGTCTAATGCCATAGGGGTATTCTTGTACATTTTTCAAGAATAGTGAAAAATCTCAAATGGGTTGTTTGGGGACTGGATGTAGGTCGGGAGGACCGAACCAGGATACATCGTGTGTACTATGTGGTGGTACCTCTTTGAACTTGCATTTCATTTACTTGCTTTTTAAGTTCTCTGTGAAACTTGTCTGGACAGTCGACTGCGTCTCCTTTTAAGTCGACTGGTCAGACTTGTACTACATACTCTCTGAAAACTTGTCTGGTAAGTCGGCTGGTTCTTCTATAAGTCGACTGGTCAGACTCGTCTTAAAATACTCTTCTTAACTAACGCCCCAGTCGATTGGTTTCTCTTTTCAAGTCGACTGGTCAGAAGACAAGTTCAATTCCACAATTATTTTTTATAAAACACTATTCACCCCCCCTCCCTCTAATGTTTCTTGCCTTGCCTACAGGATCCAACACTTGGTATTAGAACCTGGTTAAGTGCAATGTCAACTACTTCTAATGCAAATCAATACTATGAAGGCCAATCTATACAAAGGCCACCCCTCTTCGATGGAACCAATTACAAATATTGAAAGTATAGAATGAAGATCTACCTTCAGTCCATCAACTATGAAATATGGAACATGACAAAAACCGAGTACACCGCTCCTACCATTCCATATGCACAATGGAACAATGACATGAAGAACCAAACAATGAACAATGCAAAGGCGATGAATGCGTTGTTTTGTGCCCTTACAAAGGATGAGTTCAACCATGTGTCCAATGCAACAACTGCACATCAAATTTGGCACACACTCGAGGTAACTCATGAAGGAACAAATAAAGTAAAAGAATCTAAAATATTTATTCTTGTGCACAGGTTTGAAATGTTCCGCATTAAGGAGAATGAGAATGTGTCTGAGATGATTACAAGGTTCACGGACATTACCAATTCACTTGTGGCACTTGGAAAGATGTATACTCAAGCCGAGATGGTGAGGAAGGTACTTCGTGCACTAACCCCCGAATGGAAAAAGAAGACCACCGCCATAGAAGAGGCTAATGATTTAACACAACTTTCTCTTGAGAATCTTGTAGGAAATCTTATGGCTTATAAGGTACAACTTGAAGAGCGCAAGAAGGATGCCGAACCACAATAATCAAAGAAGAAGACATTAGCATTCAAAGCCATGTCGGACTCCAAGGATGAAGAAGATGAGGAAGAGATTGCCATGTTCACGAGAAAGTTCAAAAAGTTTCTAAGAAAAGGTAAGTTTAATTCAAAATCTAAGGAATCTAATGAACTTCCAACTTGTTTCAGGTGTAACAAGACAGACCATATGAAGAAGGATTGCCCACTAGAGAACGCAAAATCTAAGGAAAAGGCGTCCAACTTCAAGAAAGACAAGTACACTAAGAACAAGTTCGTGAAGAACAAAAATGCATACCAAGCAACTGGGGATGATAGCAATTCATCACCGGAAGAAAAAATTGATGAGACAAACGAGGTTGCAAACGTGTGTTTTATGGCATCTCAAAATCAAGTAAGTAATGACTATGATTCTAATGATTTACTTGATGCTTTCAACGAGATTTTTCAAGAACTTAAAAAAGAAAAGATTAGAGTTAAGAACTTAGAGAAAGTTAATCAAACACATTCTCAAGAGAATCTTAACCTTGATAAAGAAGTAAAATCCTTAAATTCTCGTCTTTCTAGTTTAGATATGGATCTTGAGTCTCTAAAGAAAAATTATGAAGAGATATCCAAGAATATATCTAAATTTAATAAAGGAAAGGAGAATTTAAATGATATTCCTCAAAATCAAGTGCAATCTAATCAAAAGTTTGGACTTGGTTTTAAAAAGTCCCTTGAAAAATCTTGTTCTTCTAAGAACACTAGTGTAAACAAATCTGTATCTATTTCTAGTGTTAAGAATAAACTTTATGAGTTTTTTGAAAAACCTAAAACTGTAACTTTTCATGACCAGTCGACTAAATCCACATATCAGTTGCCTGTCCAGAGGTACTGAGTCTCATTCAATAAGACAAATACCTCAGATAAGTCGACCTATACTACCTCCCAGTCGACTGAATAACAGTAACAGTCGACTGAAAGGTACTTTAAAGTCGACTGGACAGAGCAATATGTATGGGTTCCAGTCAACCAGAGTTCGAAAGATATAATTGCTTATATTAATTCATATATGCTTACTGTATGTAATTTTGCTGATTATATTTCTGCTTATGGTGGAAAGTCAAACTCTTCATGGGTTTGGTTTCCCACAAACTAATCTATTTTGGACCCAATGAAAAGGGTACCATATTCACATTGAATATTTTATAGGTACCTAAGAGAGATCGTTGGATACTTGACAGATGATACTCGAAGCACATGACTAGTCATGCCAACCTCCTATCTTCCATACAAAACATTGATGGAGGAACAGTAATATTTGGTGAAAACAACAAAGGAAAGGTCATAGGAAATGGTATGGTCGGTAAGCACACTAACCCCTCTATAGAAGACATCTTATTAGTTAGTGGACTTAAGCATAACCTGTTAAGTATTAGCCAACTATGTGATAAGGGTTATAAAATCATGTTTGAAAAAGATGCATGTTTAATTTATGATTCTACCATGCAAAATATAAATTTTCAAGGATTTAGGAAAAATAACATTTATGAATTGTGTTTAAAAGCATATGAGTTTTTGAATAATTTTTGCTTAGTCGCTTCTAATAATGATTCTTGGCTATGGCATAGACATTTTGGTAATGTGAATATGAAAAATCTCTCTAAATTTTCTAAGTACAACCTAGTTAAAGGGCTGCCAAGACTATCCTTTTGAAAAGATAAGTTATATGATGCACGTCAACTATGTAAACAAATTAAATCTACTTTTAAAATAAAAGAAGTAATTTCTACAGGTAGGCCGCTCGAATTAATCTACATGAATTTATTTGGCCCTACTAGAGTTGCTTCTTTAAATAAAAGTAGGTATGTATTTGTTTTAGTAGACGGTTTCTTTTTAAAACATAAGAATGATGCTTTTGGAGAATTTGCTAATTTTTGCAAACGAATTCAAAATCAAAAGTCTCTAACCATAGTCACTATCAGAAATGATCATGGTGGAGAATTTGAAAATGAAACGTTTGCAGAATATTACAACAAGAATGGTATAACTCATTCATTTGCATTTCCTAGAGCTTCACCACAAAATGGAGTGGTTGAAAGGAAGAATAAGACTTTGCAAGAATGTGCACGCACCATACTTGTTGAAAGCAATCTACCTAAGTATTTTTGGGCTGAAGCCGTTGCTACAGCTTGTTATGTTTTGAACAGAATTTTGATTTGGCCTAAGCTAAAGAAAACATGTTATGAGCTATTTTTGATAGAATTCCTAAGGTCTCTTACTTTAAAATATTTGGATGTAAGTGTTTTATTCTGAACACTAAGGATAATTTAGATAAGTTTGATCCTAGATCTAATGAGAGTATCTTTGTAGGATATTCAAATAGGAGTAAGGCATATAGAATCTTCAACAAGTCAACAATGACTATTGAGGAATCCATGCATGTTGCATTTGATGAATCTTTATTTTCTTCGACTTTAATAGAAGATGATGAACCTGATTCATCAGCTTTAAATAAAGTAATTACATCTTTAGAGCAAACTAGCCTTGTGGATAAGTCGACCGATAAAGAAGTCAAGTCGACTGATGTAAATCAGTCGATTGATGGACTGGTCAAGTCGACTAATCCTGTTGTGATGTCTCCAACTTTACCAAAGTCTTTTGTTGAAGTTAGAGATCATCCGCATAACTTAATAATTGGTGACATTTCACATGGTATTCAGACGATATCACATGTTAACATGATATCTCACACAGCTTTCTTGTCGGATTTTGAACCGAAGAATATACAAGAAGCGTGTGAGAATGAATTTTGGATGAATGCCATGCAAGATGAGTTAAACCAATTCTTTAGGAATGATGTATGAGATTTAGTTCCACGACCTCCTGATCATACTATAATTGGTACAAAATGGGTATTCAAGAATAAGTTAGATGAATCATGACAAGTCGTTAGGGACAAAGCTAGACTAGTTGCTCAAGGGTATAATTAAGAAGAAGACATAGATTTTGATGAAACAAATGCTCCTATTGCTAGATTAAAATTAATTCGTATCTTATTATCTTTTGCTTATTTTATGAATTTTACACTCTTTCAAATGGATGTTAAAAGTGCTTTCCTTAATGGTTTTATAAAGAAAGATGTTTATGTTAAACAACCACCAGGTTTTGGACATGAACAATTTCCAAATCACGTTTTTAAATTGAAAAAGGCTTTATATAGTCTTAAACAAGCACATCATGCATGGTATGATCGATTGAAGACTTTTCTTTTAGAAACAGGTTTTGAAATAGGTAAAGTCGATACTGCTTTGTTTATTAGAAGAATTAAGAATGATATTTTAATCATACAAATATATGTTGATGACATAATTTTTGGTTCTACTAATAGTAATCTATGTCAAGAGTTTGCTAACACCACGAAAAACGAGTTTGAGATGAGTCACATGGGTAAACTCAATTATTTCCTTGGACTACAAATTAAGCAGTCACATAATGGTATATTTATTAATCAAGATAAATATGCTAAGGAATTACTCAAACGGTTTAACATGGATAGCACGAGTAGTAAGACCACACCTATGGCTACTACCACCACCCATGACAAAGATGAATTAGGTAAAAGTGTCGATCAGAAACTCTATCGAGGTATGATTGGCTCACTCTTATATATAACTGCTAGTAGACCGGACATTATGTTTAGTGTATGTTTTTATGCTAGATATCAGTCAAGTCCAAAAGAGTCTCACTTAAAAGCTGTGAAACGTATTTTAAAATACCTTAAAGGCACATCTGAATATGGTCTATTTTATCCACGCACCGATAACTTTCAACTTTTGTCATATAGTGATGCGAATTTTGCCGGTAGTAAAACTGACTGCAAGAGTACTAGTGGGACATGTCACTTTTTGGGACATTCACTAGTCTCCAGGTACAGTAAGAAGAAAAATTCAGTATCCCTATCTACTACACAAGCTGAATATATTGCTGCAAGTTTGCTTGGGCCCAAATTTTGTTGATGAAACAAACCTTATTAGACTATGGTATTTCATTTGCAAAACCTGCTATAATGTGTGATAATACCAGTGCCATTAACTTATCTAAAAATCTGGTTCAACACTCACGTACGAAACATATTGATATTCGACATCATTTTTTACGTGATCATGTTTTAAAGGGAGACATTTCTTTAGACTTTATTTCTACTGGTAAACAAGTAGTTGACATCTTTACCAAACCTCTTAAGGAAGACACATTTATCACCTTAAGGAGAGAACTAGGGATTTGTAGTTTTCATGATGTTTCTTGAATTTTTTTTGGTAAGTCGACTTAAAAGTACTTTTCAGTCGACTACCAAGTATCTTTATTTTTCTAAATTTTTGTCTGAGTTTTATGTTCTGGACAGTCGACTGTGCAGAATACCCAGTCAACTGACCCGTTGTATTAATGCTATGTTCATTTTTTTTATTTTTGCTCTTGACTAAGTCGACTGCCCTCTAAGACCAGTCGACTATCGCGAATCAGTTTTCTTCAAATTCGAATTTTGGCACACCTTTTTAGGCGACCTTTTCACTTAACTGCTACCATTTGACCGATCTGAGCCTTTGAAACTCCCTAACCTTCATCTCAGTCGTCCAAATCAATGTAAAAACCCTAACTCTTTACTATCATTTTTTCACTTTTACCCGAACTCTCTCTCTCTCTACCGAGCTCTCAAGTCGGCTGCTGCTACTTGGCGATTTCAAGGATTTTGGCACCCCAGACTGAAGCTCTCTTTCAATTTCCAGTGGTTCTCAAAAGATCTCTTGAAGTTTTTTACTTCTCTTTGCTACCTCTTTGTCGGTATATCTTCTTAGAACTCTTTCCCTCTCTTGATTTTTAGGATTTATTTTTTGTTATGGCCCCCAAAAGATCTCATTCCTCTAATGCAGAAGAAGGACAAGGATCTAGAAACTATCTTCAATATTTGAGAAATCCGAATCTCGTTGATAAATGGTACATTATTTGTTCCATTATCATTTTTTCGGGTAGATTTGTGAATTTTCCGGATTTAGATAGGTTCCCTTTAGCCCCATTGTTTGAGCAATGTGGGTTATTTGATCTATTGTCTCTTGTCAATCAACCATCTTACCATCCTCACCTAATATATTTGTTTTACACAAATATGAAGATTACTACTTCGGAGGATGGTAATGAGATTTTTATTTTATCGTCTGTCAAAGATAAACATATGAAAATCTCCCCTGCTAGACTAAGTCTTATTTTGAGTCTGTCTGATGAAGGATGTGACTTAGGAGATGTTGATATGGATGATGACTCAATTTTTTTTCAAAAATATCTTTGCCAAATCATGGTCCTCCTATGACCAATCGATCTATCACTCTTATTGCTAAGCTAGTTGCACGCATACTGTCATATAACATCATTCCCAAAACTAGGAGCTATGATCAGTATTCTCTTGAGTTGCAACAAGCTGTTTATGCAATATTCGGCAATATTAAAATAAATTGGGGTCTAATCATCTTTAAACGTCTTGCTAAGGCTCATACTTCATTTCTTCCATTTGGTGCTTTATTCACTCACGTCTTCTATGCTTATGATGTCGATCTCGAATCGGAGACAGATGTTGTAAAACACTTTGACTCATTTGATCGTGCTAGTTTAGCACGTATGAAGTTGCTAAATTCTCCACCTAGGAATGTACCTCATATCCCCTTAGCCACTTCAGCTTGTCGGTCTTCTGCTTCTAGTTCATCTCGTCCTCATGCCAATTTTGATGATCCAAGAAGTCTTTACACTTCTGTGAATTATATTATGGATCGTCAAGACATTCTCATAAATCGTCAAGATGCTCTTGAAGCAAGTATTTCTCATCTTACCAACATGTTCACCACTCAGTTTCCTCCTCCCTCTCATGGTGGCCAAGATGACGCTGATGAAGATTGCTGAGCTATTGTTTATATATTTATTTTTTCTTTCTCTATGTATTTCCTACTTATTGTTGCATTTTCTATTTGTTATGTAGCTGTTTAAAGTATGAATATTCCCTTTCTATGTATAAATTTGTCTTTGTTTGTCATTTTGCTATGTACTTTTTGTAGTTTATTTTTTTCTCCATTTTTTTGTTGATGACAAAGGGGGAGAAATATAGCTATAAGCTGTGTTGCTTTGTGTTATTTTGTGCATGTTTTGTGATGCATATCTTTGTGTATATCTTTGTGCATGTTTTTGTGTATGTTTTCACACATATGCATGTTGTACATTTGATAGGAGGAGCATGTGAGCATTTGTAATATTTATTTCCATTATTGTAAGCTATTGTGTTGTCATCATCAAAAAGGGGGAGAATGTTGATTCTTGATTTTGATGATTACAACACAATGCAAAGTTGTTGTGCTACTTCTTATATATTACAGGATATACACAAAGGCAAAATGTTCTAACAAGCACTACAAGGTTCTAAAAGCAAGTTGATCAAGCAAAGCTACAAACAAAGCTCTTATAGCTAATTGATCAAGAAAGCTACAAGGTTGCCAGCTTCAAAGAAAAAGACAAAGGCTAAAGCTCCATCTCAAAACTCAAGACTCAAGACAAGACATATGCTTCAATGTGTTGTATTAAGTATCTTGTGACAATTGTAACTTTTTATTTCTTTGATTCTTAGAAATTCTGTAATAGCCTTGTCACACAGACTCACACATATCTTTAAATAATTGAGTGTTTTACAAACTTAAAAAGATCGAAACAAGATTGAAAAAGCTCAGCTGTTAAGTACCAGTCGACTGCCATTTGGCACCAGTCGACTGTCCTAGTACGAAACTATCTGAACTTATTCAAACTCTGACCAGTCGACTCATTATGCAACCCAGTCGACTGATCAAGCCGTTTCGACAGTTTTCTATTTTTAACTTGTTTTTCAAAATCAAATCTTTATACTGCCGTTGTATGACAGTTGGGACTCATCCTTTCAATGTTCAAACGTCTCTAACTCTATAAAAAGAGTACAGTGATCATTTGACAAAGTGAACAACTTTCTCCAAGCATTCATTTTCTTAAGTTTTCAAGGTTTTGGTTTTGACAAGAAAAAGCATTCTAAAAGCATTCATTTTCTAAGTCTTGGTTCTCTGAAATCAGTCTAGTATAACAGTGATTTCGTTTTAGACTGATTTCGGAAGTTGACCTATTAGACACCATACAAAGATCACAAATCACAAACAAGACTATAGGTTGTTGTAACTATTTTGTTGTTGTTCTTCACTGTCGGTTGTGAGTGTGGTCCTCTCGGTTGGAGAGTAGGGCTCTAGGTTGTAGAGTCAGTTTTACACTCTTGGTGGAAGAGTGGTTTTATTTTCTCTAGTGGTGAGAGAAGACTACGGGTTGGACAAGATTATTGTCTAACGCCATAATGTATTCTTGTACATTTTTCAAGAATAGTGGAAAATCTCAAATGGGTTGCTTGGGGACTGGATGTAGATCGGGAGGACCGAACCAGGATACATCGTGTGTACTATGTGGTGGTACCTCTTTGAACTTGCATTTCATTTACTTGCTTTTTAAGTTCTCTGTGAAACTTGCCTAGACAGTCGACTGCGTCTCCTTTTAAGTCAACTGGTCAGATTTGTACTACATACTCTCTGAAAACTTGTCTGGTAAGTCGGCTGGTTCTTCTATAAGTCGACTGGTTAGACTCGTCTTAAAATACTCTTCTTAACTAACGCCCCAGTCGACTGGTTTCTCTTTTCAAGTCGACTGGTCAGAAGAAAAGTTCAATTCCGCAATTATTTTTTATAAAACACTATTCACCCCCCCCTCTAGTGTTTCTTGTCTTGTCTACATGATCCAACACCCCCACTCCCCCCTTCTAGTGTTTCTTGTTTTGTCTACATGATCCAACACCCCCCCCCCCCCACACACACACAAATGCTGAACAGGAGCTTGGAAGATGAAATTGACATAGTGTTGTGTTGAAGTAGAGGCTTCTGAGTGGCCGACTGACAATACTAAATTGATTAGCAACAAGCTTCCACCACCATTTCATTAGGAGTGTCTGGTTGGAGGTAGGAAGATCAAGGACTCCCAATCCCCCCTAAGTCTTGGGTTTGCATACTCTACCCCACTTGATGCATGCTTTCCCACGACAGTCTTCATCTGCTCCATCCCATAGGAATCTGCTTCTAATCTGATCAACTTGCTTCACCACCCAGGTTGGCAGTTTGAAGAAGAAAGCATAATACATGGGTAATGCAGAGAGAACTGAATTGATACGAACAAATCTGCCACCTTTTGAGAGCAGTTTCTCTTTCCACACAACTAGTTTTTCTCCATCTTGGCTATTACAGGCATCCATTCTCTTCTTTTAGGTTTGCCCTTGGACAAAACATACCAAAGTACCTTATAGGAAGCTTTTATGTTTGACATTCCAGTATTTGAGAGAAAACAGCCTGTTTCACTCTAGATTTGCCAAAATACACTAGGGAGAATTTGGAGAAGTTAATATCCAAACCAGATATATCTACGAATAAGTGTAACATAAACTTAACCTAGTTCACCTCGTCTTCATTGCATGCACAAAATAGTAGAGTGTCATTAGCAAATTGAAGGACTGAAAGTTCCTCTAAAGGCCCTAAGATGTTGAGTTGGGAGAATACACCATTTTCTCTACCTAATCTTAGCATCTGGGCCAGCACATCCACAACCAAAATAAAGATCATGGGAGATAATGGATCACCTTGTTTGAGTCTTCGGTTGTTGTTGATGATATCTCCTCTTGTGCCATTTAGTAGAATAGATGATTTTGCTGAATGAAGTATCATATGGATCCAGTGTCTCCATTTCCTTCCAAAACCTCTGGCAGTATCTCTTTAATGAAACCCCAGTGTACTATGTCAAACGATTTTCTAAAGTCTATTTTGAACATCAGGACATTATTTATCCACGTGGAGCAAAGAATGATAATTTTATGGGCCACTAAGAAGCAGTCTAGGGTAAACTTTCCTCTGAGAAAAGCACTATGTGAAGAGGAAACCGGATTAGCCAGTAAAGAGTTGAGTCTGTTTGCAAGCACTTTGGTAAAGATTTTAAAAGAACAATTGATTAAACTGATGGCTCTGAATTCTTCTACCAAGTTTGCTCTCTCACATTATGAATCAGTAATTTAGCCTGGCTAAGTCCCCATTTCCTGCATGGATACCATTCAACATTTTCACAATGTCATGTTTGCTCAAATCCCAGAATATATGGTAAAAGCTCATTGAAAACCCATCAGGCCCAGGAGCTTTGTCTCCACTCATTGAGAACACTGCATGTCTGATCTCCTCCATTGTGAATGATTAATCAAGGTGGATAAGTTCCATGATTGTTGGATAAAGACTCGACCAGTTTGTAGAAAAACTAGGAGTACCGATGACTCCACATATCGATCTGAAATGGTTATCAAATAGCTCTTTAATTTTCTCCTTATCAGTTGTAAGATCATCTTCGTCTTGTAATGAATAGGTGAAATTTCTTTAGCATCTTCCATTTGTTATACAATGGAAGAATTTGGAGTTGGCATCCCCTTATGTAAGCCATCTCTCTCTTGCTCTTTGCCTCAAATAAGTTGTGTCAGCACTAACCAGCCTCTCATACTCTTCTAACAATGTTTGTCATTCAGCAGTTTCATCATCTGATGGGTCTATGCTATTAAGAGATATATCTATGGAATGGATTTTTATCAAGGAGAGCATGTTTCTTCAACTTCATGCTTCCAAAGAATTTATAATTCAAGTATCTAAGTTTTCTCTTAAGAAGGACCAGTTTTTTTTTCCAATATATCAACACCATTTCTTATGGAGTGGAAGGAAAGCCACCGATCTAACATGAGTGTTGGAAAAGTAGGAGCTGAAACCCAGGATTTTTCAAACATAAAGAAGTTCACTCTTGGTGGGACTGCTTGGGTGTCTAACACAATAAGGCAGTGGTCAAAGCTGATTCTGGGCAGGGAGTGTTGGATGTTGTTTGGAAAGACAGAGTCTTATTCCTGCGTAATGAAGAATCTTTCTAGCCTAGTCATGGATGGATTGCTTCGAAGATTAGACTGTGTACTTTCTTCCTGACAGGGGGATGTCAATCAGGTGTAAGGTTGGGATGGTATCAAAAAACACTCGCATATCTCTAAGGGACCCTCTTCCTTTGTATCTTTCACGATATGAGAGTTTGACGTTGAAATCGCCACATAAGCACTAGCAGGGATTTGAGAAGGGCCCTCTCAGGATGATATCCCCCCAGTAAATGTCTGTGTACTTTTGTTCAAAGGGAGTATAGACTGAGGTGATCGTTACTTCCATACCATTCATTCTATATTAAAGTACGATAAAAATAGAAAAAATGTCAATATCAGAGTAAATTTCTTCAAATATATTTCCATTCCATCCAATCATAACTCCACCACAGCTTTCAGTTACATATAATATAGCCCAGTGTGAAATTATTGTTCTGCCAATTAAGGTCAGATTCTTCCTGCTTGGTTTGGATAATTTAGATAGATAATGTCCAATTTCGTCATTTGAATCCATCTTTTGTAAACTCACATTTATTAGGGTTGCCTGACCCTTGAACATTCCAGCTTTCAATCCTCATTTTTCAAATAAGAAACTAGAGCAATAATAGTGCCACACACATTTCAAAGGGCAGGAATTTCAGTTTGAAGGAGCAGTTGGCCATAGCCTGATCTTTGGCTCTGTTGTTTGAGGAAAGTACTGATGCAGGGTTAGCTGTATTAACGGTTGGGGTTGTTGCTGGAATCATGGGATTTGGTTTGGTAGAATCTCCCCTTGATTGTTGCTCATCAAGAATAATATGCCGTTTTCCATCCCTGGTTTCCCGCCTCTAAATCTCCGTTTCTTATTGGATTTGATTTTCAAATTTTAAATTTGAACTGGGTTTATTGCCGCCGGCGCCGGAGTGGGTTTGGGTGCATGAACGGGGATCATGATGATATGGGGGTTTTCTACCGGAGAGTTCATATCGGACCTTCTCAGACGCTAGAAAGATCCCTGGTTGCTTCCCAAGCTAGCATTGCTCGTAGTGAATAGCTGAACCTTTCCATTCTCCACATCCGCCACTAGGATGGGATGGCCAAGAAGGAGAATTGGAACATCATAAACCAGGTTTTTGTTGCTCCACTAAATGGTATACCTCACTGTGATGGACTTTGGAATGTCAGCCACATCTTGAACTTCAGTAAGGACTAGCGCTTGATCTCGCCTCACCTTCCTGCATGTCTTTGCTCATGGAAATGTACTTGCGGGAGAGCTGAATGTGGTTTTCGAACGAGTTTGTTCTAGAAATGGAATGTCAACATGGCCATGTTGATCCATATATAGCTAGGTTTAGGTTTAAGTTTAGCCCCAAACTCCATAGACCACAGTGAGAATGTAGCTCTGAAGCCAGAGAAATGAAGCATCCCGTTAGTCCCTGCCTTCTACACACTTTGGAGGGGCAGGAAGAGGACATGGAAGATGCCTCTCCCACCTTCTGAAGTCGCCACCACCATTCAGATCTGTGGCAATGAAAGTTGAGAGCATATTCTAGATCTGTATGGAAGGATGGGTTTGAGGGTTGATTAAGTGTAGAAAAGCACATGCATAGAGGGAGGGTTGGTGTTTGGAAACGTCGGGGTTGTGGGGGAGATCCACCTCAAGGTGTTCATAGTGATTATGGATAGGACAATTGCGCACCCGATGGCCGAAGCGCTCAGTGGAAGCTGAATTTTCTACAATCTGTCGCCATATGCTCGTTCTCGCTACACTTCCTGTAGCACATCTTCATTTGTCGGTGAATCGTAGGATTTTTTGTGGGGTTTTTGGTGGTGTGTGTGTGTGGGGGGGGGGGGGGGGGGGGGGGGGGGGGGGTAGAAGGTGACATGTGCAACTGTGCATAAGATTGTCTCGCACTCTAATGTCATTGCTTATGTCTCCTACATTCTCTTGGCTCTCTCCTCTCTCCCCTCATATTATCACCTACCATTTTTCTCTCCAAGTTACTTTCTTAATTTGGGTTCCATAAAGCTCTTGGATTTTAATTTTAATTTTTTACCTTATAATATATGTGATGCGGCTTATTTTTGGGGTGTGAGAGCAATAGGTGTGAGTTCTTATAATTTGTATAGTGGAAGATACGGTACTGGCTACGGTCCGGTCTGCAGCTGTAGGACCGGCTCAGGAGTAGCAGGAGTGAGGTAGAGGCCGGATGCTCAGCTCGAATCCAGTAGCTCGGCTAGGTCTTATGTACCTGCACACTGCCTAGAAACACCAAGAGAAGTTCCAACAACAGGCCCTCCGACGATCTAGTCAATCACTGAGAAAGCAACGGTAGCTAGGGTTCAGGTGGGGAAAGAGTTGATTACCTTTGAAAGTGAGGAGGGGGTGAGGTATTTATAGGCAGGGATAAATGGGTCTGAGACCCTAATGGGCCGGGTCGGACCCGTTTGCCTATGGGCCTGAGGCAGCAGAAGCCCGTTAGACTTTAGTTGACCTGATGATCATGAAAGAGAGAGAATTGAGGGTATCTGATGTCCCAGGAGGGGCCACATCATCTATACCACATCATAAGCCCCCCACTTCTGGAGGGCTGTGTAAACTAGCTGTGGAGGACTAGTATGTCTCTGTAGAAAAAGCGAGGGAGGGAGGGGGGGGGGGGGTATTTGGCAAAGATAGGTTGTTGAGTTCCTGAGGAGTGACTGGAGTTGGCACTAAGCTAATCACAATATAGTCCGTGCCGAAGGCCGACCCCCTAGTGCCGAGCCTGGCAGGACCGAGGAAAAGCCAATGGGTGGCTTGGAGTCAGTGTCGAGCCCCGAGCGTCGAGCCTGAGTAAGGCTGTGAAAAAGCCAGCAGGTGGCTAGGAGTCAGGGCTGAGCGCCAATCCTGGGTAAGACTGTGAAAAAGCCAATGGGTGGCTTGGAGTCAATGCCGAGCACCAAGCCCGGAGGGCCAAGCCACGAGCACCGAGCCTGGACAAGACTGAGAAAGCCAACGCGTGTCTCGAGGTCACTACCGAGCACCGAGCCCGGAGGGCCGAGCCCCGAGAGCCGAGTCTGGGCAAGACTGAGAGACAGCCAATGGGTGGCTTGGAGTCACTGCCAAGCGCTGAGCCCCGGAGTGCCGAGCGCCGAGCCTGGCCAAGACTGTGAGAAAGCCAACGCATGGCTCGAGGTCACTGCCGAGCCCCAAGCCCGGAGGGCCAAGCCCCGAGAACCGAGCTTGGGCAAGACTGAGAGATAGCCAGTGGGTGGCTTGGAGTCACTACCGAGAGCCGAGCCCCAAGCCCGGAGGGCCGAGCCTGAGCAAGACTGTGAGAAAGCCAGTAGGTGGCTAGGAGTCAGTGCCGAACCCCGAGCCCAGAGTGCCGAGCACCGAGCGTCGAGCCCGGAGGGCCGAGCCTTGGTAAGACTATGAGAAAGCCAGCGCGTGGCTCGAAGTCACTGCCGAAAGTCGATTCCAGAGGGACGAGCCCCGAGAGCTGAGCCTAGGTAAGACTGTGAGAAAGCCAATAGGTGGCTAGGAGTCAGTGCCGAGCGCCGAATGCCGAGCCCGGAAAGCCGAGCCTGGACAAGACTATGAGAAAGCCAGCAGGTGGCTAAGAGTCAATACCGAGCATCGAGCCTGTGCAAGACTGTGAGAAAGCCAGCAGATGGCTAAGAGACAGTGTCGAGTGCCGAGCCCAGAATGCCGAGCCCCAAGCCCCGAGGCCCAAGCTCGGAGGGCCAAGCCTGGGTAAGGCTGTGAGAAAGCCAGTGAGTGGCTTGGAGTTAATGACAAGCGCTGGTCCCAGAGGGCCGAGCCCCAAGCGCCGAGCCTGGGCAAGACTGTGAGAAAGTCAGCATGCGGCTCGAGGTCACTGTCGAGCATCGAGCCCCGGATTGCCGAGCCCCAAGCACCGAGCCTGGGAAAGAATGTGAGAAAGACATCAGGTGGTTAGGAGTCAGTTCCGAGTGCCGAGTGCCGAGCGCCGAGCGCCGAGCACCGAGCGTCGAGCCCGAAAAGCCGAGCCTGGACAAGATTGTGAGAAAGCCAGTGGTTGGCTTAAAGTCAGTGTCGAGCCCGATGGAGTGACTAGAGTTGGCACCGAGCTAATCACAATATAGTCCGTGCCGAGGGTCGACCCCACAGCTTTGAGCCTGGCAGGACCGAGAAAAAGTCAATGGGTGGCTTGGAGTCAGTGTCGAGCACAGAGCCCGGAGTGCCGAGCCTTGAGCGCCGAGCCTGAGCAAGGCTGTGAAAAAGCCAGCAGGTGGCTAGAAGTCAGGGCCTAGTACCGATCCTGGGCAAGACTGTGAGAAATCCAATGGGTGGCTTGGAGTCAATGCTGAGTGCCAAGCCCGGAGGGCCGAGCCCCAAGCACCGAGCCTAGGAAAGACTGTGAGAAAGCCAGTGCATGGCTCGAGGTCACTGCCGAGCGCCGAGCCCGGAGGACCGAGCCTCGAGAGCCGAGCCTGGGCAAGACTGAGAGACAGCCAGTCGGTGGCTGGAAGTCACTGCCAAGCGCCAAGCCCCGAAGTGCCGAGCACCGAGCCTGGGCAAGATTATGAGAAAGCCAGCGCATGGCTCAAGGTCATTGCCGAGCGCTAAGCCCGGAGGGCCGATCCCGAGAACTGAGCCTAGGCAAGACTGAGAGACAGCCAGTGGGTGGCTTAGAGTCACTACTGAGAGCCGAGCCCCGAGCGCCGAGCCCGGAGGGCCGAGCCTGAGCAAGACTGTGAGAAAGCCAGCAGGTGGCTAGGAGTCAGTGTCGCCGAGCACCGAGCACCGAGCCTCGGTAATATTGTGAGAAAGCCAGCACGTGGCTCAAAGTCACTGCCGAACGCCGAGCTCGGAGGGCCGAGCCTGGGTAAGACCGTGAGAAAGCCAACAGGTGGCTAGGAGTCAGTGCCGAGCACCGAGCGTCGAGCCTGGACAAGACTGTGAGAAAGCCAGCATGTGGCTAAGAGTCAATGACGAGCACCGAGCCTAGGCAAGACTGTAAGAAAGCTTGCAGGTGTCTAAGAGATAGTGCCGAGCGTCGAGCCCAGAATGTCGAGCCCCGAGCCCCGAGCCCCGAGCCCCAAGCCCAGAGGGCCGAGCCTGGGCAAGACTGTGAGAAAGTTAGTGGGTGGCTTGGAGTCAATGCCGAGCGCCGATCCCGGAGGGCCAAACCCTAAGCGCCGAGCCTGGGCCAGACCGTGAGAAAGTCAGCATGTGGCTCGAGGTCACTACCGAGCGTCGAGCCCCGGATTGCCGAACCCCAAGCACCGAGCCTGGGAAAGAATGTGAGAAAGACATAAGGTGGCTAGGAGTTAGTGCCGAGCGCCAATCACTGAGCATCGAGCCCAAAAAACCGAGCCTGGACAAGACTGTGAGAAAGCCAGTAGGTGGCTTAGAGTCAGTGCCGAGCGCCGAGTGTCGAGCCTGGAGCACCGAGCCTGATCAAGGTTGTGAGAAAGCTAGTGGGTGGCTTGGAGTCAATGCCGAGCACCGAGTGCCGAGCCCGGAGTGCTGAGCCCAGAGCGCTGAGCCTGAGCAAGGCTGTGAGAAAGCCAGCAGGTAGCTAGAAGTCAGTGTCGAGCACTGAGCCCGGAGTGCCGATCCCCAAAGAGCTGAGCCTAGGAAAGACTGTGAGAAAGCCAGTAGGTGGCTTGGAGTCAATGCCGAGCGCCGAGCCCAAAGAGCTGAGCCTGGGCAAGACTGAGAGATAGCTAGTGGGTGGCTTGAAGTTAATGCTGAGTGCCGAGCGCCGAGTGCCGAGCCCAAAGAGTCGAGCCTGGCAAGACTGAGTGAAAGCTAGTGAGTGGCTTGGAGTCACTACTGAGCGTCGAGCCCCGAGCATCGAGCCCGAAGAGCCGAGCCTGGGCAAGACTGAGTGACAGCCAGTGGGTGGCTTGGAGTCAATGCCGAGCACCAAGCCCGAAAAGCCGAACCCCGAGCGCCGAGCCTGGGCAAGAATGTGAGAAAGCAAGTGCGTGGCTCGAGGTCACTGTCGAGCACCGAGCCCGTAGGGTCGAGCCCCAAAAGCCGAGCCTGGGCAAGACTGAGAGACAGCCAGTGGGTGGCTTGGAGTCACTGCCGTGTGCCGTGCCCTGGAGTGCCGAGACCCGAAAATTTGATAGAAGTCTCATGTAATGAGAAGTCTGAACCCAGGGGCAAGGGTTTGAGAGGCCGAGAAGTCTCCCGTAGTCGAGCCAGGGCAAGACAGAGAAAGCTAGTGCGTGGCTCGAGGTCACTGCCGAGCGCCGAACCCCGAAAGCCGAGCCTGGGCAAGACTGAGAGACAGCCAGTGGGTGGCTTGGAGTCACTGCTGAGCACCGAGCTCCGAGTGCCGAGCCCGAAGAGCAAGCTGAGCAAGACTGAGTGGAAGCCTGTAGGTGGCTTGGAGTCACTACCGAGCGCCGAGCCCGAAGAGCCAAGCCCGAGCAAGACTGAGTGGAAGCTAGTGGGTGGCTTGGAGTCACTACCGAGCACCGAGCTCGGAGTGTCGAGCCCGAACAACCAAACCTGGCAAGACTAAGTGAAAGCCAGTGGGTGGCTTGGAGTCACTGCCGAGCACCGAGCCCCGAGCACCGATCCTAAAGAGCCGAGCCTGGGCAAGACTGAGAGACAGCCAGTGGGTGGCTTGGAGTCACTGCTTGGTGAAAGCTAGAGCGTGGCTCGATGTTAATACCGAGCGTCGAGCCCCCTTCATATAAGAAAGCTAGGGCATGGCTCGAGGACACTGCCGAGCATCGAGTCCCGCTGCTTGTGAGAAAGCTAGGGCGTAGCTCGAGGACACTGCCGACCGTCGAGCCCCCTTGCATGCTCAAAACTAGGGCATGGCTTGAGGTCAATGTCGAGCGTCGAGCCCCCTGCTTGGTGATAGGTAGGGCGTGTCTTGATGTCAATGCCAAGCGTGGAGCCCCTAGTGCCGATCCCGGAGGGCTGAGCCTGGGCAAGACTGTGTGAAAGCCAATGGGTGGCTGGGAGTCAGTGCCGAGCCTGGGCAAGACTTGAGAAGCCAGTAGATGGCTAGGGGTCAATACCATGGGCCGAGCCTGAGCAAGACTGTGTGAAAGCCAGTGGGTGGCTATTAGTCAATGCTGAGCCCCGAGAGACGAGCCTAGGAAACACTGAAAGAAATCCAGTGGGTGGCTTGGAGTTAGTGTCGAGCCCCGAGGGTCGAGCGTCGATGGTTGACCGTTGAGCCCCCTCCTTGTTGGAAGTTAGGGCATGGCTCGATGTCAATGCCGAGCATCGAGCCCATATAGCTTGAGAAAACTAGGGCGTTGCACAAGGTCATTGTCGAGAGTCGAGCCCCCTTACTTGGTGAAAGTTAGAGCGTGGCTCGATGTCAATACCGAGCGTCGAGCCCTCCTGCTTTTGAGAAAGCTAAGGCATGGCTCGAGGGCACTGCTGAGCGTCGAGCCCCCCTACTTGGTGAAAGCTAGTGCATGGCTCGATGTCAATGCCGAGCGTCGAGCCCTACTGCTTGTGAGAAAGCTGGGGCATGGCTCGAGGACACTGCCGAGTGTCGAGCCCCCTGCTTTGTGAAAACCATGGCATGTGTCACGCCCCGCTTCCCAAAAAGAATACGGAATACGGATACGAGACAAAAGCCCAGCGAATAATTTTCATCATCTATAAGCTGTTCAAGAATCTTTACAATATTTCACAAGATAATTAGAGTCGAAAGCAAAAGATATAACTAGGCATGCATAAGTGAAATAAGATACCAACAGAAATTACTTGAAACCAAATATAATAAACTCAAATAATCAGATTCTGAACAAGTCAAATATTCTGGGTCACATCGCCCAAATACAAGATAAATATCCAAGTAATCAAGTACATCTTATTCAAGTTCAAGCAACAATAATAATAATAAAATCATAAGGCAGAAAATCCAGTACTAATACATCATCTCGCCAATACTATATGGCAGCCGACCATCCCGATCTGCAATTAGTAAATTTGTAGGAGAAGGAAGAACAAAAAAAAATAAGTATCCGTCAATTGCAAGTTACGGGCCACTTATAATGTAGGATACAAGTACATGGGATAGGTAAATCTAAGTAACAAACCTAGCATGGTATAATCATGAAAATAGAATATAAATCATAGCATGGCAAGATGAGCAAGTATAATAGCATGTGTCGAGTGTCAAGTAAATAAGTGCCATGCATCAAGTAACCAGTATCAAGAATCATGTAATCATGTAGCATGTACCAAGTATCAAATCTCATGTATCATGTAGTCAAGTGTCAAGTAGGTATGTATCATGTTCAAGTGTCATGTTTAAGTCTTGTAGTTATTACTATTGTTACCGCTAAATCTGGTGTGGGAGTAAGCAGATAGTATTTGTGGATTCTTGGAAAACCTGAATAGCAAACCTGAACCTATTCTGCCGGATTTTGAACGCTGACTCCTGCCGTTCACCTGCAAAATGTGCGACACACCGGGGTTGATCACGGTGATGCACCCTCCGACGCTCAAGTCAGTAATCAGAAGTGATTATGAAAGAGCGTTAACTAGCAAAAGATTGATTAACTTTTAATGGAGATGGATGGGGGGTATTTATAGGTGTCTTAGGGATCAGATTAGGAATGTAATCCCTTTGATCTGATAAGGAATCAAGTCCTCGTAATCAGCCAAGGAATGTGATCCCTGATTTCCCGGTGAGAGGATAGACACGAATCAGGGCCGTTGATTTGGCTGAATCAGAGACCCTAATTCTATCCTGCTGGACTGGGTTTGTTTCAGGTTTGGACCCATACCCAGTTGTGGTGGATCCGTTCGCGGGTCATTGGATCTTTGGGGAGGAGATCCAGTACCCGTCTCAGACCCGGTTGTAGGGAAAATTACCGTTTTACCCCTGGCCTTCGAGATTGTGCCCGATTTGGACGGTTCCGATTTAACGCCATTTTTAGCTATATCACGAGCCCTCCACTCCCGAAGACTGAGTTTGATCAGCCTTTAAGGAGTAGTTTTACTGTTTTAATGGCTGGTAGAGTTGTATCGAAGTCCAAATGGAAGGTTTTGAATCTTTGAAGGAGGTAGTGTGGTGATTTTTCAAGTTGGTTGCACTCTGAGTTGTTCTTGAGCTTTCCTGGATGTTTGGTGATTTTTATCTATTTTTTCGGATCACTTATTTAATTTTGCGAAGTGTTAACCAGTCGTTCGGGGGTCTTAACAACACGTTCTAGGCAACAATTGTTTGTTCAGGGGCTCAAAAATATACCCCCGAATTTATAATTATTTCCTAGAATTTTTAGTTAATTTTCCCGAATTCTTAGTAATTTTTTCGCAATTTTTAAATAAATAAAACGATTTAAATAAATAAAAACTAATTTTTAATACCCATTTATGGCGTGGCGCAATCTGAGCCCTCCATCAGCGTCGAGCGCAATTTTCTGGGCGATCGGACGGTCCATGTTCCTTGGCAGATAGTTTCTCCATATGAGAGGGTCGGCAGCTCGGCTCCTCGGCTCGGCAGATCGGCTCGGATCCTCTGGATCTGCCGAGCTACGTGGCACGATCCTGAGCGTCCATCTCAGCGCGGATCCCCAAAAAATGCTATCTTGTCATTTTGTGAACGTGGCAAGATCTATGTCGTCCATCACATTTGAGCACATATTTTGACAAGATCCAACGGCTGAGGAGGATCGGCCTCTTTTTCTCCATATGTGGAGTTCGGTTCCTCGTCCCCTCGGCTCGGCAGTTCGGCGTCGTAGGCCGAATAAGTGCTCCGAAAAGACGTTCGGTCCGACCAAGTAGCTCGAAGGCTCGACCAAGCTGTTCGGTAGCTCGGCTAAGCGCTCCGGTGGCTCAATTCCTTGTCTACTGTATTAGTGGCTCGGTGGTCCAGCCCGACTGTTCGGTAGGTCGGCTCGGAGCCTCAGGATCTGCCGAGCTACGTGGCGCGATCCTGAGCGTCCATCACGTCGTGAATCACGAGGACAGGGTTCAGATCACGAAAAAACGTTATCTTGTTGTTTTGTGGGCGTGGCTCTATCTGAACCATCCATCAAGTTTTGACACGAATTTTGGAGTGATCGGATGGTGATTCGTCCCCGGCAGAATTTTTCTCCATATGTGAAGGTCGGTACCTCGGCACCTCGGTTCGGCTCTTCCTGCAGCTTGGCTCGGAGCCTCAGGATCTGCCGAGCTACGGGCGTGATCCCGAGCGTTCATCACGGCGTGAATCACAAGGATGGGGTTCAGATCACGAGAAAACATTATCTTGTCGTTTTGTGGGTGTGGCTATATTTGAACCGTCCATCAAGTCTTGACACAAATTTTGGAGTGATCGGACGGTGATTCGTCCCCGGCAGAATTTTTCTCCATATGTGAAGGTCGGTACCTCGGCACCTCGGTTCGGTTCTTCCTGTAGCTTGGTTCGGAGCCTCAGGATCTGCCGAGCTACATGGCGTGATCCCGAGCATCCATCACGGCGTGAATCACAAGGATGGGGTTCAGATCACAAGAAAACATTATCTTGTCGTTTTGTGGACGTGGCTATATCTGAACCGTCCATCAAGTTTTGACACGAATTTTGGAGTGATCGGACGGTGATTCGTCCCCGGCAGAATTTTTCTCCATATGTGAAGGTCGGTACCTCGGCACCTCGGCACCTCGGTTCGGTTAGAACGGCTGCTCAGTGGTGCGTTGAGGTGTTTGGTTGCCAAAGGATGGAGTTGTTTTGAAGAGTTCTTGTCTTGGGCCGTCGCTGTCCTCTGACCCAGTAGCTCGGTTGCTTAACTAAGCTGTTCGGTAGCTCGGCTATGCACACCGGTGGCCGGGCGATGAAGTTGAGCGATTTGAAGAGTCGTAACCCTCTATTTTGGCGTTTTGCCTTCTCTTAGTGGGCCTTTAAATGCCCAAGGAAGCCCAAACGTCGCTTTGGGATTATAAATTCTCACTCCCCCACCCCAGAGCTCATTTCTCACTTTTCACTTCAAGTTTTCATTTTTACTCCCCTGTGTGCTCTGCTAGCGTTGATTTTAGCTCCAAGGCGGTTGTGTTAGCTGTCGCGTGGGCCAGGCAATTTTCGACAAGCTAATTCCGATCGTGAACGTCACTTCAAGGCCACGTCACATCAAGGTCAGTTTATTTGCCTTAGCCTTTTTTAGAGATGTCAAGAGTAGACTCGGGGAGTGAGGCCTTGTCCTCGGGCGATAGCGGCGCCGAGGAGAGGAGGCGAATGGAGATCCGAAGAAAGGGGAAGGAGGTGGCCGGGTCGTCCGTGGCCGAGGTGAAGAAGAAGAAGAAGACACTGGGCCGATCTCCTGTAGTTGAGGAGATCGTGGAGACCGAGAGGCGAGCCCCTGAGTCGGGCAGGTACCCCAGTGTACTGTTCGGCCATACCGGAGTCAGGCAATACGAGGGCGACCTTATGAAGAAGGCGATCATAGGTCGGTCGGCAGTCTACGAGGAGAACAACCCAGTTCTGACCACCGAGGTGGACGAGATTGCGTCGGTATTATCCGAGAAGGACCTGCTCCGGATCAAAAAAGAGTTCGCCATCCCTCCGGAGTACAAGTTGATCCTCTCCGGCCCTGGGATGCGATCGAACTCCAAACTGTCGTCGTTGGATATGTGTATGTTCGACTACGACTCGCTGAATGCCGGATTGCGCTTTTCTCTGCACCCCTTTGTGTTAGAGGTCCTCCAGTGGTACTGCCTGGCGCCGACCCAGTTCATGCCAAACACCTGGCACCACGTGAATGCCTTCTTGCTGCAGTGCCGCAATGCCGAGGTCGAGCCAGACATGATGGTCCTTCGGAGCATGTATCGGGTTCACCGGATGCACAAGACCGAGCATTGCTATTACCTGTCACCCCGGAAGGGCGTTAGGATTATAGAGAATCCGGACTCGATAAAAGGTTGGAAGGAGAAGTTCTTTTTGTTGAGGGAGCCCTCGATGCTGAAGATTCCAACTCAGTGGAAAGTCGAGGTGCCAAAGTTTGCAAGGGTCGACCCGGTACTGACAGCGGCCGAGGAGAAAGTGGTGGGGAAGATCATGGCTCTCCCAATGTTGAGCTGGAGGGAAATGACCGAGGAGGTGCTACACGGGTCGGGCCTCAGTCCGATCGACCCGAGTATGCTCCTGACATCTTGTAGTATTATTTTTTCTAAGTTTCTTGCACGTTTTTCTAACATGCTGTTTGTTTTGTCGTTTGGAACAAAAGCGCCGAAGATGGATTTTCTAGGGATAATGAACGAACGAAGCAAGGTTGCCGACGGAAGGAAGAGGAAGAGGCCGAGCACGACAGCTTCGTCCGGCCGACCCTCTAAGGCTCCTTCGGTAGTCGCTCTGCCTACTGCCGTTCCTGTGGCCACCTCGCCAACGGTGGTCGTCTTCGCCGACCCTTCGGCTCCTGTCGCGTTTGCCACGGCTGATGGAGCCTTCAACATTTCGGCGGCGCTATCGCTCGAAGCTCTGCCCCTGACCATTCAGGCTGAGGAGATCCTGACCGAGCAGCATAAGAAGCTGTTCGTCCCCGATTGGCGAGTGAAGAACCATGACGACTTCCTCGGGGACTCGCAGATGTGTATGCAGGCCGTCAAGCACTTAGCAACCCCGAAGGATCGAGCCGCGCTGAAGGCGGGGACGACGGGCGATGACACCTACGAAGTCGCTCGGTCACTTGTGTCGGTAAGCTTTGCATTCCTTGTTTTTGAGAATTTCGTAAGTCTGCTGTTCGACTTTTGCTTTGCTCTTACTCTCCTTTTTCTTCGGCAGGCCACCTGTCACTTCGGCCACCTCCTCCAGGAGTTCGCCGAACAGGAGAGGGAATTGAAAGCCGCCGGTGATAAGGACAGAGCGGAGAAGGCAAAGGTGGTTCGGCAGCTCGAGGCGGAGCAGCAACGTTCGGACGGCTTGGCAGTTCGAGTCACCGACCTCGAAGCGGACCTGGAGCGAGCAAAGGGGCGGCTCGCTGAGGAGGTTGCCAAAGTCGCCAAGGCTATCGAGGAGCTGGCGGCATCGGCGAAGGCTCTAGCAGAGGTGAAGGCGGAGAAGGACGCCGTGGTGACGGTGATCAGAGCCGAAGTCGAGGCCGAGGCGAAAGCACACATGGCCTCCAACATGGAGAAGTCCTACGAGAGGGTGCTCGACCATGTTCAGGACCGCGTCCCTGGCTTTCAACGGGTCGGATACAGGCTGTGGCCCAGAGCTGTGGCAGAGGGCGAAGAGGAGGAAGGAGAAGAGGAGGAAAGCGACGAGGAGGAGGTGGGACAGCGGGACGGGGAAACGCTTGCCGACCCTGAGACCATGGTGGTCGACCCCCAGGCCGGGGCGACGAGGAATGAGGGGCCATCTGGCGAGGTGCCTGTGGTCGAGCCGACGATGCAGGTGGACCCCTGATCTCCTCGTCTTCTGTAATTTTGTTTTTCCCTTTTTTAGAATGTAACGCCTTTTTGCGGACTGGCCACTGCCTCTTCTTTATGAATGAAAATCTTGTTTCAAATTTGTCTAAGTGTTTTGCTCGGACTTTAGTCTTTCAATGTGATGTTCTCGTCTTTCAAATCATCGAACATGCTCCGGATACTACAGCAGCTCGGTGCCGTGCAGAACTGTTTAAGCAGTCTCGCGAGGCTCGCCTCGAGGGCGAGATCGAGCTAATCCGGAGAGTGTTGTTCAATGTGGAGAAGAAGAACAGCGAGCTGCTGGCCGAGGTACACCACTTGCGGATAGTCGAGGAGGAGCTCTTGACGAAGGAGGAAGAGCTGGCCTCGGCGTTGGCCAAACGAGACGAGCTCACGAAGAAGGTCGAGCAGTTGCAGAGGGTCACGGTCGACAAGAGCATCGAGGTGACCAATTTGCATCGCATTATATCCGATAGTGCTGAGCACCCGGGTTCGGCGAAGCTCCCTCGATTCAAGATTCTGGTTATGGATGACACTTTAAAAACAGGATCGTCGAGCTCGAGGAGGAAGTGGCTCGTCTGAAGCCTCAGCCAGAGAGGATTAACGTCCGCAGCACCTCGTGCACTCGCGAGGAGAGCGAGCGAGGGATCTCCTTTTACGAGCTAGCGACTCGTGCTCCCGTCGTTGGTCGGACTGCGACCGATGCCCAAAGCGGTGTAGCTTTTAGCTCGAGCGGAGCCTCGGTCGGAGCCACTGTCAGAGTTAGTGGCGAAGAGGCATCCCAGTTCGTCGGCCTAGAGACGAGTTCGGAGATGAAGCGACGAAAACCCTGAGTGTCTCTGAATCGGAATGTCCCCATTCCGAGGAGGCACTGAACAAGTTGTAACCTCTTTTGATTTCTTGCATCGTCTTTTTGGTTGTAACTTCTTGCCTTGAATATTTAACAAGTTGTTTTAATGAAATCGTAGTTCGTCTGCTCATTGTTGTGCCGTAGTTGCCTTACTCTTGAAACGAACCATAAGAACCAATAGTTAGCTTCTTCGAGCGTCCTAACCGTAGAACTCCTGCCTTAGCTGTAGAACTTTATCTCTTGCTCGGGGTATACCGAGGCAACCTTGTACTTCGGTAGTACGCATTCCTTGGCCGTTTGGTTCGGGATACTGAGGGAGTGCAGTTGTAACACCCCAGATCCCAAATACAACTGAATTCGAGAGTACTACAGGATCTTTCCACTTCATTTAGTATAATTTTACAAGAAAATTTGAACTTTTCACTTTACATCAGAGTTTATATAAAACTTTACTCTTTACATTGCACAGCGGAAGTAAATTTACAACAATTAAATAAATGTACAACAACATTGAATAATCTTTAAGCATCTGTTCCTCTTTAATCTTTATCATGTCACTTACCTACATATAAAACTGTGGGTACGTCAGTTTATTCAACCGACGAATATTATACACGGCCATCCTCTCTATGCCGGAAATAGTATAACTCATTTTTCATATTTAACAAACACAAACTTGTCACATATCAAACTAAAGGGAATACCCTAATGATGTCTTGTTGTGATTGTGCACTTAGTCCTTAATGCAGTTATTTATATTATATAATACTAATGCACACTTGTTCGGATTCTATGCATCCCATACTACATAGGTCCGAGGGCAAGCCCTTAATCGTTCTTCATCTTGTAGGGTTCAATCCTTCGTCATGACTTACTTTACTACTGTAACTACGGTAAGTATCCTAGATGTTTTCTGACCTACGAACTCATGTCTAGGCGCCCTGGAGGGAATCCCATCGCACTGACACATGACTCATCATGTAGGCATCCTGTGGTAATTCAGCTCCTACCATAGACCTGACACCACCCGTAGTCTTCAAACATCCCACGAGCGTCGCCACCGGGACGGTACTCTGGAGCAGTATCCACGCCCTATCATGACTCATCATGGGACATCCTGGGATACGCTCTTGCCGCTAATCCAATGGCCCTCATACTCAATATTTTTCTCTTACTTTCATCACATCTTCACTATGTAACTAATCCTTAGTTCTAATGAAATAGAATCATGAACAAAATCAAAAGCACTAGAGTTAGCCTCTCCACTAAACCGGACTTATTCATTCATTCAAACATGACCAACCTTGGTCTTTCATTTCAAATTTTATTTCATTTCTTTCCAAATGCCGGGGGAGACTTAGCTACTCTTTTGTTTCAATTCCAATTCACAATGAGCGTTTCCAACTCATAAGTTCACATGTTGAGTTGTCATACTCAAAAAATATGTCTCTTTTCCAATCATGATTTCTAAATTGTTCAATAGTCCATAACTATACATGGAATTCAATTATTCATCATGTAATTAATGAAATGTTATTTTCACATTAAAAACCACATCAATAGTTATACGATCAAAGATGGATATTTACACTTCATAATTTGTCGCACTATTCTCCATTGAGAATAATTCACACCACTTCACAAAATATAATTTCTATCTTTATTATCCTTCCTTTCTAATATTTTATTTCAAGTCCTTTTGCAAAGTGCAATTTTCATAACATACAAGTATAGGACATTTATTCTCAAAACATACTCCATTTCATGTAAATAATTCCCAAATTATTTTTCACAAGTCCCACATAATTTTAGGATAATAAATATATCTTTTTCGTAATTTTTTTCAATCATCAAAACACCCAAAAATATTTTTTCCCAAAAAGTTATATACTGGCCGAGACCAGGATTCGAACCACAGACCCCAGGGAACCCAACCGCACGCTCTGACCATGTGGCCACTTGTGCTCAGTGGTGTAAAAGAGAACTAGAGAGTTAAATACTCTCGGTTCGAACCGATTTGATTTTAAAAAAACGCACATAAAAGATGGTGTTCTCAAGAATCGAACCAGTGACCTGTGAGAACCCAACCGCCCACTGTAGTAATTAAGAGCCCCCCGACCACTTGAGCTATGTGCTCAGGTTGTCATAGTTCAACCCGAAGTTGATTTAAAACAAATCTCTCTGTTTATTAAACATTTTGATGTTCAACAAACTCTCATTTCATTTTGCTTTTATAAAAATTACTGTAAATTTCCAGATTGACTAACATCATCATAAATTATATTTCAGTATATAGAAAATAATTTTTTTAACAATTAAAACATATTTTTCGTACAATTAATTCGAATTCTAAATTATCACTACCACATTTCATTTTTTTGACATTTCTTAACAATTAATATCACCAATCTCTTTATTAGCAAACTTCATATTAATTTCCTGTTTTTAATCATTTACCAACATACAAAATCTATATTTTAATTCATTCATTTCAATACAATACAAAGATTCATTTAAACACATAAAGTGGCATTGTTAATCTACTAACTTTTGTGTATAATATGTGATGTAAATAATGAAACTTTCTTCAACAATCCATAGCTATAATCAATTCACACAAAATTTAGCCTTTACTAATAACCACATACAATTGCACATCCACATTCCAATCAATTTATAGATCAATTTTCCAATTAAATGTGTACTCTTATTAATCTTTTTCATGCATCATTTTTTTCATTCAAATCTAGCATGCATTCCTATTTAGAAATATAGAAAATTTACCCACCTTAAATGGAGAGAAAAATACAACTAGCAACCTCCTAAACGAATGTCCTGGCGAACGAACGATCCTCCTCCTAGAAGCGCGCACTCGAGCCTCCAAGCACACCAACCGAGAGCTCCTATGGATGAAAGCCGGCCTCCCCTATTCTTGTTGATGCAAGCACAATCTCCACACAAACTCTCAATCTTTTACTCACTTACTAACTACTAGATAATTGTATTTTAGACTATAGGTTGGAGGGATTAATTAGCACAAGAATACTAGCCAAAGGGGGGGGGGGGGGTATTTATACTAAAAAAATAGGAGAATGGATGGCTAAGATTGAAGTAGGAGTTAGGAACAAATGACTTAGATTTAAGGAGGAGTTACACTAACTACCCATGATCAAGTAACCACCTCCACCATGACTCCACTCAAATTTTGATTTCCCTCCAAGATCACAACCGGCCTAGCATCCATCATGTGCATTTGTACGTGTACGTGTAGTGCACGTGTATGCAACTTGGTCTCCATTTAAAATTTGTACATTATATTTTACATAAAAAAATAAACTTTAAATTGTATTCTACATTACAAGTTGTATTTAAAAATAAAATAGCTCATGGGCTTTAGTTTTTGGGGCAAAATAATAATTATAAAAATAATAAATGAATTTAAATTTTTGGGCTTTAAGAAGAAAAGGCTTTTTGTCTAATTGAAAGAAGGCTTTGTATAAAATAATTAAAAGCACATATTTAAACATCTACGATCATCATGATGAAAATATTTACCAAAAATATTGCACGTGCACACTACGTGCAAAATAAAATAATTTTCATTAAATGAAAATCGGGGCATTACAGCAGTCGAGCCGAGCGTTGAACTCCGAATTCGCCGTTAGCTCGTGGCTCAATCTAGACGGCCGATCACGATCATGGCACGAATCACGAGGCAGGAGGCTCGAGTTTCGAGAAAATGCTATCTTGTCGTTTTGTGGATACGTGGCACGATCTGATCCGTCCATCATGTTCCAGTACGCATTTTGAGTCGATCCAACGGTAAAATTGGTTCGGAGGAATTTTTCTCCATATGTGGAGGTCGGCTCCTCGTCCGCTCGGTTCGGGATATTGAGGAAGCATGGTCGAGCCGAGCGTTGGACTCCGAACCAACGTTAGAGCTGTTCGACGGTTGTGGGAACAGTTCCGAATGGTGAACTACTTCTAGCTCGCTTAAGAGCGAGCTTGCGAAGTAAAATCGAGCCAAGTGTTGGACTCCGAACCATCGTTAGAGTTGTTCAACGGTTGTGGGAGCAGTTCCGAATGGCGAACTACTTCTAGCTTGCTTAAGAGCGAGCTTGCGAAGTAGAATCGAGCCAAGTGTTGGACTCCGAACCATCGTTAGAGTTGTTCAACAGTTGTGAGAGCAGTTCCGAATGGCGAACCACTTTTAGCTCGCTTAAGAGCGAGCTTGCGAAGCAGAATCGAGCCAAGTGTTGGACTCCGAACCATCGTTAGAGTTGTTCAACGGTTGTAGGAGAAGTTCCAAATGGCAAACCACTTCTAGCTTACTTAAGAGCGAGCTTGCGAAGCAGAATCGAGCCAAGTGTTGGACTCCGAACCATCGTTAGAGTTGTTCAACGGTTGTGGGAGCAATTCCGAATGGCGAACCACTTCTAGCTCGCTTAAGAGCGAGCTTGCGAAGCAGAATCGAGCCAAGTGTTGGACTCCGAACCATCGTGAGAGTTGTTCAATGGTTGTGGGAGCAATTCCGAATGGCGAACCACTTCTAGCTCGCTTAAGAGCGAGCTTGCGAAGTATAATCGAACCAAGTGTTGGACTCCGAACCATCGTTAGGGTGAAGAGCAAAGAGCAGAGATATATTTGCACAAGTAAAGTAAGAAAAAACTATTTATTGAAGACTACTAGCCGGCCGCTTCTGAGTTGCAAGCCGTTATTACATATGAGGAACAAAGAGGGAAGACACAGGGGATAGGAGAGGAACGGTTCAACATCCCGGAATACTTAGAGAGGTGCCGGGCACTTTCTTGGTATTTCAAATAATGGTCGGCATTCCAGGTCCTAGGGATTTCTCTGCCTTCGAGGTCTTCGAGATGATATGCTCCAGGCCGAACTACTTTCGTGATCTTATAGGGTCCCTCCCAATTTGGAGCTAGCTTACTCTTCTGACTAGGGAAGGAGACAACTAGCTTTCTGAGGACTAGGTCCCTTTCTTTGAGATCGGTAGGTCGGACCTTTTTATTATATGCCAACTCGATCCTCCTCCGATAGCTCTGTTGGCGGATTGATGCTCTTTCCCTTAGCTCGTCTATCAGGTATAAGTTTGCCCGAAGGTCTCTGGCGTTCTGTTCTTCGTTGTAGGCTACAAGGCGAGGAGAAGGTATTCCGACCTCAAGAGGGATCATAGCCTCGGACCCGTAGGTGAGGTTAAATGGGGACTTTCCTGTGGGGATCCGTTTAGTGGTGTGGTAGTTCCACAGCACGTTAGGGAGCTGATCGACCCATAAACCTTTGGAGCACTTATCCAACCTCTTCGTAATACCAGAGAGAATCTGCCGGTTAGCATTCTCCACTTGGCCATTCGACTGCGGATGGGAGACGGAGGAGAAACGTTGCTGGATGGCAGGGTCTTCACACAGAGCTCGGAACGCAGCCCCAGTAAATTGGGTTCCATTGTCTGTTATGAGAACTCGGGGGACACCGAATCGGCAGATGACGTTCTTCCAGAAGAACTGAAGCACCTTGTTCTCTATGATTGTTGCCAGGGGCTCGGCCTCTATCCACTTCGAGAAATAGTCGATCGCCACGACTAAGAACTTGAACTGGCTCGGAGCTGGAGGGAACGGCCCTAGTAAATCCATCCCCCACATAGCGAAGGGGATAAGACTTGATAGGGAGGTGAGCTGAGCTTGTGGGAGGCAACAAATGTTTGAATACTTCTGACAAGAGTCGCATTGCCGAACGTGTCACTCGGCGTCTTGGAGGATAGTAGGCCAGAAGTAACCGTAATTCAATACCTTCCGAGCTAAGGATCTGGACCCTGAATGTGCCCCGTCGATGCCTTCGTGGAGCTCCTGTAAGGCGTAGTCGGCTTGTTCTGGGGAGTGGCATCTCAAGTATGGCCTGCCGTCCACCTGCGAGAAGGAGCGTTTGTACAAGATCCCCTCGACTAGGGTGTACCGCTCTGCTCTGGTTCTTATTCGATGAGCTTCCTTAGGGTCTTTAGGGAGGAGCTCATCCCTTAGGAATTCCACCAATGGTTTCATCCAGTTATCTTGTAGTAGGACTGGTAGTGACTCCACTGAGTCGAGGGTTTCGTCTTCTATACTGGGTTTCAAGAGAACCTCGACCAAGACGGTCTGCTCGAGACCTTGGAGGGAGGAGGAGGCTAACTTGGAGAGGGCATCGGCCTGGGAATTCTCATCTCGGGGGATCCGCTGGATGAGCGCTTCTTCGAACCGGGCCATGAGAGCTTGGACTTTAGCGAGATACTTCGCCATCCGATGGTATCGTGCCTCGTACTCACCCAAGACTTGATTTACCACCAGTTGAGAGTCGCTATAGATTCGGAGGCACTGCGCCCCTGCACTTCGGGCCAGTTCGAGACCGGCGATTAGTGCCTCATACTCTGCTTCGTTGTTTGAGGCCTTGAAGTTCATGCGGAGGGCGTACTGGAGGGCAAAATCATCTGGGCCTGCCAGAATGACCCCGGCTCCTCTCCCCTCGTTGCAAGAGGAACCGTCCACGAAAACCGACTAGATAGGAGGTCCGTTCGTCACCTGGCTGACCTCGAGAATGGTGCTCTCGACGATGAATTCTGCTAAGGCTTGAGCCTTGATCGCAGTCTGGGCTGGTATGAGATGTCGTGCTGGCTCAGCTCAATTGACCATTTCATGAGGCGGCCGGAGGTCTCAGGTTTGTGGAGGACTTGCTTCAGCGGTTGGTCGGTAAGGATGACCACCGAATGGGACTGGAAGTAGGGGCAAAGCTTTCTCGCCGCCATGATCAGGGCGTACGCCATCTTTTCTATCTTTGGGTAGCGGAGCTCGGCATCGCGAAGCACCTTGCTCACATAGTAGATGGGCCTTTGAGCCCGGTCTTCTTCCCTTACTAAAACGGCGCTAAAGCTCTGCTCAGAAGCAACCAAGTAGAGGTATAGGGTTTCGCCTGGAACGGGCTTGCTGAGTAGAGGGCGGTTGACGAGATAAGCTTTCAGCTGGTCGAATGACTCCTGCTGCTGCTGACCCCATTCGAAACCTTTAGCCCCCTTGAGGGCCTTGAAGAAGGGGAGGCACTTCTCCCCGGACTTCGAGAGGAAACACCCTATAGTGGCTAGGCGGCCCGTTAGCCTTTGAACTTCCTTAACGTTCTTGGGAGGGGCCATGTCTAATATGGCCTTGATCTTCTCAGGGTTAGCTTCGATTCCTCGTTGGCTGACCATGAAGCCGAGGAACTTTCCTGACGAGACTCCGAACGCACACTTGTTCGGATTGAGCCTCATGTTGTGCTTTCTCAGTACACCGAATGCCTCCTGTAGGTCGGCCACATGGTCGGTTCCTCGGATGCTTTTTACAAGCATGTCGTCGACATACACTTCCATATTACGACCTATCTGGCTCTGAAAGACTTTGTTAACAAGGCACTGGTAAGTGGCACCAGCGTTCTTCAATCCGAACGGCATCACCCTATAACAGTAGAGGCCCTGGTCAGTAATAAAGGAAGTCTTCGGGATGTCCGGGGGAAATATTCGGATTTGGTTGTAGCCGGAGAAAGCGTCCATGAAGCTAAGGATCTCATGGCCCGAAGTGGCATCGATAAGGGTGTCGATGCTCGGAAGAGGGAACGGGTCTTTGGGACAGGCCTTGTTCAGATCAGTGGAGTCGATACATATCCTCCAGGTCCCATTCGACTTCTTTACCATGACTACATTGGAAAGCCATTCCGGGTAGTTAACCTCCTGTATAAACCAAGCCTTTAGAAGCTTGTCTACCTCTTCTTTGATGGCTTGCTGTCGCTCGGGAACGAACTTGCGCCTCTTCTGTTGGATCGGTTTGGACCCTGGTTCAACACTGAGGTGGTGGACCAAAAGCTCCTCGAAAATTCCTGGCATGTCGGCGGCGGACCAGGCAAAAAGGTCGCGGTTCCTCCGAATGCACTGCACTATGTCGGAACATAGGACAGACGGGAGGGTCTTGCTAATGAAGAACTTTCGGCTCGGATCATCCTCCGAGAAGAGCACCTCTTCCAATTCATCCACCGGCTCGGACGTTGGTCGAGCGCCCTCCTGGGGGATCTCTAAAGTTTCGAAGGAGAGGACCGGACCCCCAGTGAAAGTCATGTAGCACTTCCAGGCCATCTCCTGATTGCCCTTGACCTCCCCTACTCCTGCCGGGGTAGGGAATTTCATCTTGAGGTGGTATGCCGAAGGAACGGCTTTTAGGGCAGCTAGGTCGGGTCGGCCTAGGATGACGTTGTATGTAGCTGGGACATCAACGACCATAAAGTCCATCGGCTCGGTCCGGGTGGTGGGAGTTTTGCCAGCAGTTACGTCGAGGGTGATCACCCCTTCGATAGTTACTGGCACTCCCGTGAACCCGTGGAGAGTGTAGCCGGCCGGTTTGAGACGGTCCCGGGATAGCTGAAGACCTTGGAAGGCTGAGAGGAAGAGGATGTTCACGGAGCTTATGTTGTCTACTAGGATCCTCTGCACTTTGAAGTTTGCCATACGAAGGTTGATAACAAGTGCGTCACAATGGGGAGTCCTAACCCCCTCGAGATCTTCATCTGAGAATGTGACTGGGACACCGAGGCCTTTGAGGGGAGGGGCACCGTGAACAGAATTGACCTCTCGGACGAATGCCTTTTGAGAGGAGTTGGAAGAGCCTTCCATGGGGACTCCATGAATAAGATGCAGAATGCGCTCCTCCTCGAAATCGGGGGTTTCATCACGTCGCTCGGAACGCTTGTTAGCCCCCCGAGGCGGAGGAGTAGAGTGATCGGTTCGATCGTTCGTTCTCACAAATTTGGCCAACTGCCCCCTCTGGATGAGGGCCTCTATCTCGTTCTTCAGTGCCCGACAATCATTGGTGTCGTGGCCATGATCTCGGTGGTAGCGGCACCACTTATCCTTGTTCCTCTTCTTGGATGGGGTGTTCATCCTCGGAGCGGGAGGTATAACCCCTTCCTTCTCAACTTCCATTAGAATGGTGGAGACATTGGTAGTGAGAGGAGTAAATTTGTCGAACCTGGGGAGAGGGCGGCGCTGACCGATATTATCCTTCTGAAGCTTCTTGGCCCCTTCCTCTTCAGTTGTCTTTCTTTTTGTCCCGGAGGCAGATCCTCTAAAGCCCGAGAGATATTCGGCTTCCTCAGCCCGAATATACTTTTCGCACCTAAGAAGGAGGTCGGCAAAGTTATGCGGGGGCTTTTTAGCAAGGGACGAGCGAAGGTTAGAATTGAGGACGTTGGATTGGAATGCGACGGTTGCAACTGATTGATCGAGGGAGGCGATGGATCTGACCTCTGCAGTAAACCTCCTCACATAGTCCCTCAACTTTTCTCCCCTCTCCTGACGGAGGTGGAGCAACGAGATGCTGGTTTTCTCCGTGCGTCTGCTACTCACGAAGTGGATTATGAAGAGGGTTTCAAACTGCTCGAAAGAGAAAATGGAAGACGGAGCAAGGCGAGAGTACCATTCCCGAGCCGAACCCTTAAGAGTGGTGGAGAAGGTTTTGCAGAGCAATGCATCGGAAGCTTGGTGGATAAGCATAAGGGTCTTGAAGCTTTCGATGTGGTCAATGGGGTCCGACTCCCCCGAGTAGGTTTCAAACTGCGAAGGCTTGAAACCCCTTGGGATAGGAGCCTCCATGATGGTCCGGGAGAAGGGAGGTCTGCTGGGGCGGACGGTCCTTCCTCTCGACTCCTCCTCTTTGTCCATCCGGCCGAGGCACCTCTCCATCTCTTAGAGACGGCGGTAGAGAGCATCGTCTCTCCGGTGATAGTCAAACGAGCCTCTGGACTCGCCTTCATAGGAGGGGGAGCGGGGACTACGGCGATGGTAGTCTTGGGAACGGCGAGGACTTGGATTATGTTGGTGGTGACTAGGAGCTGGAGGAGGAGTTAAGGACCGATGGCGAGGACTTGGGACCTGTGGGGGCGTAGGAACCCTCTGGGCATTATTGTTGTTGGGCCAGAGGTTGAGAGCTTGCAACACCGTTGCTTGAAATTGCTGGAACTCGGCACGAGTGATGGGTGCCTCATCATTCCTCGGATGTTACCGACCGGCAGGGGAATGGGTTCTTCTCCTGTGATGCTCGGGGGACTCCCTCCGCCCCCTTCGGGTAGGGGACCTTCTATAATCTCGGCGGTGAGGATATCGCTCATCCGGATATTATTGGCAGGAGGCTCCCTCTCGGGCCCGCTTTTCATCCAGACGGCGGTGAAGATCCTCATCCTTCTGTCGATTGAGGATGGTGTTGCGAAGGTCGGAAGCTCGGGGATTGTGGGAGGCCATAGAATCCGAAGAGGCATTGTGGATGGAGACGTGGTCCTGATAGAGAGGTTGTTTCTGCGGGTTGGGACGCGAGACCCCTGCATCGGCATTTTGAGGACCGGGGGGACCTTTAGGGAGTTGCTGATTCGGAAGAGGAGGCTGGTCCTGTTGGGGAGGGTCCTCGGCTTGAGGTGGAAGTTGCCCCTGCTGCTGAGCGGGTTGAAGGGGGACCTCCTGTTGCTGATCGGGGTTGGGTCCGCGGTTGGACCCCCTGGATCTTACCATTCTAGGCGGCATGGCTGGAGAAGATCTGGCAGACGGGAAGAGGGAAGGCTGCTATTCGTTTGATTTCCCACAGACGGCGCCAATCTGTTACCGCTAAATCTGGTGTGGGGGTAAGCAGATAGTATTTGTGGATTCTTGGAAAACCTGAATAGCAAACCTGAACCTGTTCCGCCGGATTTTGAACGCTGACTCCTGCCGTTCACCTGCAAAATGTGCAAGACACCGGGGTTGATCCCAGCGATGCACCCTCCGACGCTCAAGTCAGTAATCAGAAGTGATTATGAAAGAGCGTTAACTAGCAAAAGATTGATTACCTTTTAATGGAGATGGATGGGGGGTATTTATAGGCGTCTTAGGGATCAGATTAGGAATGTAATCCCTCTGATCTGATAAGGAATCAAGTCCTCGTAATCAGCCAAGGAATGTGATCCCTGATTTCCTGGTGAGAGGATAGACACGAATCAGGGCCGTTGATTTGGCTGAATCAGAGACCCTAATTCTATCTTGCTGGACTAGGTTCGTTTCGGGTTTGGACCCGTACCCAGTTGTGGTGGATCCGTTCACGGGTCATTGGATCTTTGGGGAGGAGATCCAGTACCCGTCTCAGACCCGGTTGTAAGGGAAATTACCGTTTTACCCCTGGGCTTCGAGATTCGTGCCCGATTTGGACGGTTCCGATTTAACCCCATTTTTAGCCATATCAACTATCTAGGTAGAACTTCATGCATCTCGGTTTTTACTACATGATTGTTACAACAAACAGTTTCGCTTTAGATTTTGTAGGGGACCATACAGGGTAGTGTACCCAGGGACAAGCTCCAAGTATTATGTAATCATGTATCATGTAAACAAGCTCCAAAACCCAAACAAGCTCCAGTGTCATGTGTGTACGTGTCATGTATATCGTGTCAAGCTCCACATGTAAATAAGCTCCAATAACCACTAGGTTCTTCCGAGTACTCGTTTCTGCACTATCCACTACTAGATCTTCCGAGTATATCGTGTCCCGGCTTGGTTATTTATTATTATTAGTATCCAACAAGCATGTAGATGTGCAAAAACATAACAAGTATATCATGTCATGGTCATGTAACAAGTTCAAGTTTCAAGATAAACATGTACGAGTGCAAGATAGTTCATAAAAGAATAAAAATGTCAAATCTCAAGTTCAGGACAACAAGACCCTATTGCAGTAAAATAGTGATTCCCAGTATTACAATCATCCAAATCTGGATCCTTCAAAGGATCTGGAAAATAGACTTCCACATAAATCCAGCGAACATAAATAAGTCAAATATTATTTCAAAAAATCATAACTCAAAACTGATTTTAATACAGAAAATAGGTTCAGCCAGAAATCAAGAAACGAATGCAAGAACAGGAAAACGGCATGAAAACACAGTAAATAAATCCACGAAAAATCTGGGGTATTCTCCTATATGTCCAGTATCTAAATATAAAGTTTCATAATTTTCCAGTGAAATTAGATCGGGCATCAAAAATATGAAAACATCAATAAACCATAGTTTGGCAAATCTGGAATTCCCAACACTGCTGTACGAAAACTATGATATCTCGCAACTAGTTAAACAAAATCCAATTCCGCCAAAGGGATATGAAAATAGATAAAATATACTAACTTTCATATTTTACAAACATTTTTCATACAGTAAAAGGAATTAGGGTGAAAATACGGTTCTTTACAGAACAGCGAGTAACATACTACAAGTATAGTTTTCATAAACGAGCATGAAACAACACATAAAACTCATCAATAAAATTCAAAAAAATTCTGGGTAAACCCTAACTAGATAAAGAAATACTGACCAAATATTTGGATCAAAATAATATGTGTAGCACAGTTAATTAAATCATTTAGTCATCAAGAACATCGAAAAACAAAATCTGGAAAAGATCGATACCTCTGTAGTAAAACAGTCATAACTCACTCATACGAAAACAAAATCAAGCAAGATCAGAGGGGTTTGAAAATAGACAAAATTCTCTAAAACTCATGTTTTATACCGAAATTAAGATACTGATTTCAAGGCAGTCCAAAACAGCAAACAAAACATATTAGTGACAAAATACAGATTTCTCTCTTTAACAACAACTCAACATATATCATACAAAACTTGTTCAAAACACAACCAAACATGAAATCGAGTCTACCAAGTGTCTAAACATCATAAATTAGGGTATCTAGCATGTCCACACCAAGTATTTCACATGGGTCTCAACCAAATCGCAAATTCTCACAAAAGTCTCACATACATGATAAAAATCAAGAACGGGTAAAACCTAAGTTAATTCATGTCCATATTGAGTCGTGAGTCATCTATGGTCAAATTTTCACAATAGAGACAAAACCAATCAAGCATAACACAATCAAGAGTCGTCTCTAGACCCAACTACACTATAGGTGGTCTTTTTGACTTGTATCAAACAAATGAATTGGAGTACAAGTTACTTGCCTTAACCGAAATGAAGAACAATGAAAACCAAGAGTAACGAGCAAAATCCACGAACAAAAATCCGTGAAGAAACGAACCCAAGCAACTAGAGCGAAAATCTCCACACGAACAAAACTCCACAAGGTGAGAGATCAATAGAGCGAGAGATGACGACGATGGTGGCTTGCAGCCACGTGAGAACACCAAAAAAAAGAGACGAGGGAGTAAGAGGTGGTGCGAGGAGGTCGGAATGGCCCAGGGGAGAGGGGCTCGGGTTTGAGGTATGCAGGCCGGGAGGGGGGCTCGGCTGGCCTGGGTGCTGGCATTGGGTGTGCACCAGGCCAGAGAAGGGGGTCGGCCTGGGGGCTCGGGTGTGCAGCCGCCAAGGGAGAGAGAGGGGGAGAGGGTTTAGGTGTTAGGGTTAGGGTTTGAGAGGTTAGAGGGGTATAAATATATATAGAGGATTAGGGTTATTGGGTAATTGGGTATTAGGAGTATTAATAGGTTATACCAATGGGTTGTGGATATTGGTCAAATCAAATAGGAATACAAATAGGATTTTGGTTTAATTAGGCTTGGGTGAACAAATTGGGATAAAAATAATAGGATTGAAAAAGGATAACACCCAAACTCCACCACAAGCACCCAAGAACAAAAAGATAAAAAGGACAAGAACAAATTGAAAGAAAGAACAAAATACTAAAGAACGAAATAAAAGAGACAACCAATCACACACAAAGAGCTCAAAATAAAATAAAACGAATATATATTGAAAACAACTCCAATATACGGTTCGGAAAGAATACAAGAGAGAAAAATACACCAAACGAAAAATACACCCAAAAATACACAAAAATGAAAACAGGGGTTAACAGCGTGGCTCAATATCAATGCCGAGGGTCGAGCCCCCTGCTTGTGAGAAAGCTAGGGCATGGCTCGAGGACACTGCCGAGCGACGAGCCCCCTGCTTGTGAGAAAGCTAGGGCATGGCTCGAGGACACTGCCGAGCGTCGAGCCCCCTGCTTGGTGAAAGCTAGGGCATGGCTCGATATCAATGCCGAGCGTCGAGCCCCTACAGCTTGAGAAAGCTAGGGCATGGCTTGAGGTCATTACCATGCGTCGAGCCCTCCTTCTTGGTGAAAACTAGGGCATGGCTCAAGGTCAATGCCGAGCATCGAGCCCATACAGCTTGAGAAGGCTAGGGTGTGGCTCGAGGTCATTGCTGAGCGTCGAGCCCTCCTGCTTGGTGAAAGCTAGGGCGTGGATCATTGTCAATGCCGAGTGTTGAGCCCCATGCTTGTGAGAAAGCTAGGGTAGGGCTCGAGGACACTGCCGAGCATCAAGCCCATCTGCTTTTGAGAAAGCTAGGGTGTGGCTCGAGGACACTGCCGACCATTGAGCCCCCTTGCTTGGTGAAAGCTAGGGCGTGGCTGTAGGTCAATGTCGAGCATTGAGCCCCCTTCTTGGTGAAAGCTAAGGCGTGTCTTGATGTCAATGCCGAGCGTGAAGCCCTTAGCGCCGAGCCTGGGCAAGATTGTGTGAAAGCCAGCAAGTGGTTTGGAGTCAATGCCGAGCGTCGATCCCCGAGTGCCGAGCCCGTAGGACCGAGCCTGGGCATGACTGTGAAAGCCAGTAGGTGGCTTGGAGTCAATACCAAGCATCGAGCCCCGCACATTTGAGAGAAGTCTTTTGTAATCAGAAGTCTGAACCGAGAGGCAAGGGTTTGAGAGGCTGAGACGTCTCCCGTAGTGAGAAGTTCGAGTTGAGCAGCAAGGACTTGAGAGGCTGAGAAGTTTCCCGTAATGAGAAGTCCGACAGTGGCAAGGACTTGAGCGGCTGAAAAGTCTCCAAGTCTGAGCCCAGCAGCAAGGACTTGAGAGGCTGAGAAGTCCCCAATAGTGAGAAGTCCGAGCCAGTAGGCAAGGGCTTGAGAGGCCGAGAAGTCTCTTGTTATGAGATGTCTAAGCCGAGTGGCAAGGTCTTGAGAGGCTTAAAAGTCTCCCATAGTGAGAAGTCCGAGCCAGGCAAGGGCATGAAAGGCTAAGAAGTATCCCATAATAAGAAGTCCGAGCCGAGCGGCAAGGACTTAAGAGACTGAGAAGTCTCCCGTAGTAAGAAGTCCGACCCAATAGGCAAGGGCATGGGAGACTGAGAAGTCTCTCGTTGATGGAGCAGCTTGCTCGCTGCCCGTGACGAGTGCCAAGCATGGCCCAGTACACATTGAACACAATATTCATACAATTCAAAAGTTTACTAGTTGGTTGAGTTGTTTGGCTGCCTACGGCTAGCGCTTACTACAACGGTTTACAAAAATTTTACAAGTACACTCCTAAGGTGCTTCATGGAACTTGATTAGTTGTTTAGCATTCCATGTTCTTGGCCGCCTTTGAAGCTTACATTGACCGAGCTACCATTGTCGACAAGGGTGCGGTGGACTTCGTGGTTTGCCGTGAGTGGAGTGAACCGCTCAAACCGAGGGACTAGAGGTGGTTTCTTCGGACCAGGAGCGTCCTTCAGGGCCTTCTTCGGGGGCTCGGAGCCTTTAGCCCTCTTTCCCTTTGTAGGCGATTCCTTTGCTCCCTCGGGATGGAGAGCCTCCTTGGCTCGAATGTATTTCTCGACCCAATACAATAGGTCGGGAAAGTTGACCCGGGGTCTCTTCACCAGGGAAGCTTTGAGCTGAGGATGTCGAACATTGTGTCTGAAGGCGGCCGAGGCGACCCCGACATCAAGAGAGGATATAGCTCGGGCTTCGGTAGTGAATCTTCTAACAAAGTCCCGGAGGGACTCATTCTCCTTCTGCTTCAGTTCCAAGAGGGAAGCACTAGACTTCTCAACTTTTCGGCTAGTTACGAAGTGGGCCAGAAAGTTTGTTTCGAGTTGGTCGAATGAGAAGATCCGAGCCGGGGGTGAGCTTTGAGAACCATTCCCTAGCCGGACCACGCAGGGTGGCAGGGAAAGCGCAGCACAGAAGAGGATCTGATGCGCTGTGAATCAGCATGAGTATTTTTAACCCTTCCATGTGGCTTGTTTTTGGGGTGTGGGGGCAACAGGTGTGAGTTCTTGTAATTTGTATAGTGGAAGATGTGGTACTAGCGTCGGTCCGGTCCGTGGCTGTAGGACCGGCTCGGGAGTAGCAGGAGTGAGGTAGAGGCCGGATGCTCAACTCGAATCTAGTAGCTCGGCCCGGTCTTGTGTACCTACACACTGCCTAGAAACACTGAGAGAAGTTCCAGCGACATGCCCTCCGACGATCAAGTCAATTACTGAGAAAGCAACAGTAGCTAGGGTTCAGGTGGGGAAAGAGTTGATTACCTTTGAAAGTAAGGAGGAGATGAGGTATTTATAGGCAGGGATAAACGGGTCTGAGATCCTAACGGGCCCGGTCGGACCCATTTACCTGTGGGCCTGTGGCGGCAGAAGCACGTTGGACTTTAGTTGACCTAATGATCATGGAAGAGCGAGATTTGAGGGTCTCCGTTGGTCCATGAGGGCTATAGCATGACTATATGTACACATATGAAATAAAAAAACATATATCATTAAAAAAAAATGAAACTGAATGAAAGATAACTACTTAACTAGGATAGAAACTAAAATGAGCTACCATAGAAAAAGTACAAAACCCAAATATTACAACAGAGAAACAAAATCACACAGCAAATAACATCAAGGCATTGCCCTAAATATTACATATCCAACAGTTCATCTTAAAATGCTAGAAATAGGTATCTTCCATGACCCGAATTGAGTTCCAATATCGATACTTCCGTCAGCACATAACTCCATACCCTTCCCTCGAATCACATCCAACATAGTTAAAACCACATCCTCGGGCCTCAACTCGGTGCAAAACTCCATGTAACAGACATCTCTCTTTCCCACTTTTATACTCTTGGCGGTGACACAACCAAATTTCGCACCACAAAGCAGCAGTCCAACATTCAAATCATTCACTTCAACATCGAAGTCAGTGTTGTTATCCAACTTCAATCTAACTGTCATACTAATTTCTTTGTTTGACGCCTTCTCGACCTGAATGCTTTCAAGATCAACTTGAGGAAGATGAGGAACCTCAATCTCTCCTGTTTTTGTTATAGGCAAACTACGCATTCCAATAACAGGGAGGTTGAGGCTGAGATTAGCCGTGACTTTGAAACTATTCATTTCTCCAGGCTTGACACATAGCATGACATCGCTGTAAATAAACGTAGTAGGAATCTGCATTGTGGTTGAACCATGAGGAGGGATTATTCCACCTGGGAACGAATTGGAGACTAGCCTCTTGTCATTGAATTCAACGGTATAGTCAACAGTTGGGATCGGGATTGAAAACGGGAGTGAGTTTGTGACAAGCATGTCAACAACAATTTCAGCATTGTGAAGAGTGGTGGAAACAATGTGGAAAGCTTGGATATCTGCTTTCGGAAGTTTTCTTCTTATTGCAGCATCCATATTTCCGCGTATCTCATGAAAGAAGTGATCAACAGCCGTCATCCAATTGCCCATTCTGTTTAAATTTACAAATAAAAAAAACAAGAGTACAATAAAATAAGACCATCATATATGATGGATGTATGCTATGCAAAATCAAATTGAGAAAGATGCGTAGAGAAGAGAGATTCACCTGAACTGAAGCGAGAAAGCTAGATGAGATCCAAGAGAGAAATGCAAAATGCAGTATGTTATATAGAGAATAAATCCAAATGCTTTGAGAAATGTAAAGGTCCTTTAATTGGATGGTAATTATCACAGTGGCTACAAAGTAATTAATTCCTAATTTGACTTCAAGGAAGTAATCTTTCTAGGAGAAATGGAAGGACTCTTCAGATTCCGATTCAGAACCTCATGAGAAAAAGTAGCAGGTTAACCTGTGCTGTGCATAAGCAATGATGACAAAGCAATGCATGGAGCATTACAGTGGTGGTGGTTCTAGGAATGTTACAAGAGTAATGCTTTAGCCACTACCAATTTCACTACCATTTCCTTCACTACCTTAGGTGGCATACTCTTATTGGAGAGTTCTCCCACCTACTCTATCATCCCCTACCTATTGGAGTGTGCCACCTAAGGTAGTGAAGAGAAATGTAGTGAAATTGGTAGTGGCTCTAGCATTACTCATGTTACAAAGGGCTTCACCCGCCAGGTCCGGGCCTGTTCGGTCTTGTCCTACACCACACTAAGAGTTGAGGTCAGGCTGAAACCTGTTAATTTTGAAAACAAAACTTCTAAGTAAATATAAAACATTCTGAGAAAAGGTGTGGAAGGAAGAAAACAGAGAAATATTTGAAGAGAGAAGAAGTGATTCATTCATTCATTCATACGTAGTATACTTTATATGTGTATTACAACAACGTCCAACAACCTAAGAGAGAAAATAGCAACCTATTAACAGAACCAGCACCAGCTGGGTATACAACCAATGTACCCAGCTGGATAGAGATAAACTTGATCTCTAATAACAATCTAGCTAGAAACATGGTACTAAATCTAGCTGTAACCGTAATACTCCCCCTCAAGTTGGGGAAGTGATGGAGAGAACGCCCAACTTGCCAATTAATGTATGAAACTGATCTTTACCCAAAGGCTTGGTGAGAATATCTGCAACTTGGTTGGAAGAGGGGATGTGTCTCGGAACAATGAGATTATTCTGAATTTTCTCTCGAATGAAATGACAATCCAGTTCAATGTGTTTGGTACGCTCATGGAAGACTGGGTTCTTGGCAATATGCAGAGCTGCTTGGTTGTCACATAACATGACAATAGGAGTTGGATGGGGAATGCCAAAGTCATTCAATAAATACGTGAGCCACTGAAATTCACAAGTCAAAGAAGCCATAGCCCTATATTCGGCTTCGGCGGAGGAGTGAGACACGACGGATTGCTTCTTAGTTTTCCAGGAGATAAGATTAGTACCCAAAAAAGTGCATTAGTCGATTGTGGAGCGTCGGGTAATAGGGCAACCTGCCCAATCAGAATCACAGTAACCATGAAGACTTAGGTTTGCAGAGGAGGAGAAAAATATTCCTTTGTCAACTGAGCCTTTCAAGTAACGAACCACACGAAGAGCAGCATCAAGATGTATGTTACGAGGGAATTGCATAAATTGACTCGGAACATTAACTGAATAATTGATGTCTGGTCTAGTAACTATGCGGTAAATAAGGTGGCCCACCAAGCGACGATAAGGAGTAGGATCCGGAAGTAGAGTACCTTCATCAAGTGATAACCGAAGTTTTTGTTCCATAGGAAAATCAGAAATTCGTCCTCCTAAAAAACCAACGTCCTTGAGAATGTCAAGAATATATTTTTTCTGAGAAAGAAATATTCCTTTCGCGGAGCGAGCTACCTCAATGCCAAGAAAAAATTTGAGCTTGCCCAAATCCTTAATAAAAAACTTAGCTTCAAGAAAACGTTTGAGCCGCTGAATAACACCATCATCATTACCGGTTATAATTATGTCATTAACATACACCAGAAGAAATGTGGAAGAAGAACCTTGATAATGAGTAAAAAGTGAATAATCAGACTGTGATTGAGAAAACCCTGCAGTAATGAGTGTAGAGGAAAATTTTGCAAACCATTGTCGACTGGCCTGTTTTAATCCATAGATGGATTTGTTGAGTTTACACACCCTACTCTCCCCCTGTCGTGCAAACCCCGGTGGTAGAGTCATGTAGACTTCCTCATTTAGATCGCCTTGTAAAAAAACATTATTGACATCAAGTTGCTGAAGAGACCAATTTTTGACTGATGCAATAGAAAGTAGTACACGAACTGTGACCAATTTGGCAACTGGAGCAAAGGTATCATTGCTAATCGATTCCTTTGTTGGATCCTGTAGGCGAGACAACAAACACTATAGCCTTGTTGGTGTTTTGTGTTGTTGCACGTGGCTAAAAACAAGGTCGACTTCTATACTCAGTCCAGAGCGAATTCATTGCTATACTGGACTGAATGTAGAGAACCAGAGAGTATGAACTTGAAAGCTTTTTTCTCAAAAATATTACTTAGAATTTTTCTCAAGAAATGTTCGGATTTCAAAGAAAGTTTTGTAGATCTTTTCAGTGAGATCTGAACTCTATTTAAAGAGTTTGATCTCCTGGACGTTGGGAGACAGTTACTCCAACTATCAACCAACGGATCTAAGCTTTTGATTTCGAAAAAAATTAGATTTTGAAAACAGAAAACGGTCAAAAGCTCTTGAACAGTCGACTGGGTTGCCATATGAGTCGACTGATCAGAGTTTGAATAAATTTAAACAGTTTTGTACTATCAGTCGACTGACAGATGCTTAAGTCGACTGGTACTCAAAAGTTAAATTACTTCAAACTGTTTTGACTCTTTTGGGGGGTTTTAAGAGACACACATTATGAAATTTTGAGTGTGTGTGTGTGTGACAAGGCTTTACATCAGACTAAGACTCAACAAAAAATAAGATAGAATGTTTTTACAAGACACTACAATTTTGACACAATTGAGCTAAAGGTCTTGAGTCTTGAGTCTTGTTTTGAGTGAAGTCTTGAATCTTGTCTGAGTGAAGTCTTTATCTGTATCCTTTGAGCTTGTTCATTTGTTCAGCTAAAATAGTCTTTTATATGTACAACCTGCAATGTTAGCTGTATTTCATAGACACATGTTGCACTGTGTTGTGATCATCAAAATCAAGAATCAACATTCTCCCCCTTTTTGATGATAACAACACAATAGCTGAAAATAACAAATAATATACAAGCACAGTAAAGACATGCTCCCCCTATAAAAAACACAAAATGCATTGTCTTTAAAAAATGTAACATGTATCAGTCGACTTATCAAAATGCCAGGCGACTGATAAGAATCACAATCAGAAAATAAGTACAGATGCAGCAGCAGCAGTCGACTTATATGCCTTTGGGCAGTCGACTGACCAGAGAATTTTCCAATACCCAGAAATAGAACAAAGTGGATATCAAAACATAAATAACTCAGATATAACACAGATATCTCTCCCCCTTTGGCATCATCAAAAACACAAAATAACAATCTTTTGCATAGTAAATAGACTAAGATAAAGTCGCATACATAACTAAGTGCATTAAAAAGGAAAAATTACATAATAGAAAAATAAAATAAAAAGTCTTCAATCTTCTTCATCGGAGTCTTCATCGTCACCATGAGAAGGAGGATGAATTTGAGAATTGAAGAGATTAGTGAGGTTGTCAAGTTTGGTATCAATGTGGTCGAGTTTGGAATCAAGATTATGAAGTTGGGTATCCACAGTGGCTGAATGCTTCATAAGATAGGAGACACAGTCATATAGGGTACGAGGATCATCGTAGTTGGCTTGAAGAATAGGTGGATCAGTAGAGGTAGAAGGTCTAGAGGGTCTAGAAGTAGAACCTAAAGGAGCTTGAGAAAGTGGAGGAGACCTAGGGGGTGATCTAGAAGGAGGATCAAGAAGTTTCATTCGTGCCAAACTAGCACGATCGAAACAATCATAATGAGTAACAACATTGGTCTCGGAATCGAGATCTATACCAAAAGCTATAAAGACTCTAGTGAGAAGACCACCAAAAGGTAGAAAGTGAGTGTGGTTTTGTTCAAGTTTAGAAAATATGACACGACCCCAATTGACAGCAATTTTACCAAATATTGCATAGACAGCTTTTTGTAATTCTAGAGAATACTGGTCATAACTACCCTTTTTGGGAAGGATGTTATAGGCTAGTATTCTAGCTACAAGTTTAGCAATAGGTTTAATATTTTTGCTAGTCATTGGAGGGCCATGATTGGATAAAAATATTTTAGATAACACAGAGGCATCATCTAACACAATATTATCAAGATATAATCCTCCGTCATCAATACCAAGTATTTGATTGATTCTAGTCGGTGTGAGTGTCATTTTGACATTCTTCACAGACGAACGGATTACTACATCCCCATCGTGTTTTTGTACAACCCTCATATTTGTGTAAAACAAATAGATGAGTTGGGGATAATAGTTGGGTTGATTAGATAGAGAGAGAAAATCATAAAGACTACTATTTTGAAACAAGGGAATAAGATTAAAACGATCAAGATCATTGAAGTTAACAAATCTTCCAGGGAAGATTGTAATGGTACAAATAAGATACCATTGTTCATTGAGATCGGGACTTAAGAGAAATTGAGTGTAATCTTGAGATGAAGAACTACCCTCATGAGATCTCTTGGATCTTTTAGGAGCCATAAAAAGAGAGAAAGGTGAAACGATTTTACCAAAGAAATGGACGAAAAAATAAGACCAGAGGCGAGCACCAGCAGCAATTTGAGAGTCGACTACCTTCTTCTTCACAAACTAGGGTTTGGGATTTTGGGGGAAAAATTTGAGATCGGTAAGGGTGAAAAAGAGGGGCTGGTAAAGGGTTTTAACTGAGAATAGATGGCTGAGATCAAAGAGGGAAGAAATCGACGGTAGAGATAAGAAATCACGGGTGAAAAGAGAAGTGAATTTTATCTCAAAGGACGCGATGAATAGTCGCTGAAGACGATTGAACTCGCGACAGTCGACTGGTAGGGTATATCAGTCGACTGAGTCGAGAAGAGACTATATTTTGTATATCTGTTGATTAGTCAACTGTCATTAGGACCAGGCGACTGGTCAGAGAACAAAAAGTAAATAACTTTTAAGTGCAATACAATCGACTTATCGAAAATACAGTCGACTTAACAGAACCAAATTTCAACAAATATCAATAAAATCACAAATTCCAAGTTCTCTTCTTAAATTAATGAAAGTATCTTCTTTAAGGGGCTTGGTAAATATATCTGCTACTTGTTTATCAGTAGAGATAAAGTCTAAAGATATATCTCCTTTTAAAACATGATCACGTAGAAAATGATGTCGAATATCAATATGTTTCGTACGTGAATGTTGAATCGGATTTTTAGATAAATTAATTGCACTGGTATTATCACACATAATTGAGGGTTTCTCAAATGAAATACCATAGTCTAATAAGGTTTGTTTCATCCACAAAATTTGTGCACATACCAAACTTGCAGCGATATACTCAGCTTCTGTGGTTGATAGGGATACGGAATTTTGCTTTTTACTACACCAAGAGACTAGGGAATGTCCCAAAAAGTGACATGTACCACTAGTACTCTTGCGATCAGTTTTGCTTCTAGCAAAATCAGCATCGCAATATGACAAAAGTTGAAAATTATCGGTGCGTGGATAAAATAAACCATATTCAGATGTGCCTTTAATATATCTTAAAATTCGTTTCATTGCTTTTAAATGAGACTCTTTAGGACTAGATTGATATCTAGCACATAAACATACGCTGAACATAATATCTGGTCTACTTGCAGTAATATATAAGAGTGAACCAATCATATCTCGATAGAGTTTTTGATCAACACTCTTACCTAATAAATCTTTGTCAAGAGTAGTAGTAGTAGCCATAGGTGTGGATTTACTACTAGTATTATCCATGTTAAAACGTTTGAGTAATTCCTTTGCATATTTGCCTTGATTAATAAATATGCCACTTGAGGACTGCTTAATTTGAAGTCCAAGGAAATAATTGAGTTCACCCATGTGACTCATCTCAAATTTGTTTTTCATGGTATTAGCAAACTCTTGACATAGATTATTATTAGTAGAACCAAAAATTATATCATCAACATATATTTGTATGATTAAGATATCATTCTTAACTCTTTTAATAAACAATGTAGTATCTACTTTACCTATTTCAAATCCTGATTCTAAAAGAAAAGTTTTCAGACGATCATACCAAGCACGAGGTGCTTGTTTAAGACCGTATAAAATCTTTTTCAATTTATAAACATGATCTGGAAATTATTCATGTTCAAAACCTGGTGGTTGTTTAACATAAACATTTTCCTTAATAAACCCATTAAGAAAGGCACTTTTAACATCCATTTGATAAAGTATGAAATTCATAAAACAAGCAAAAGATAATAAGATATGAATAGATTCTAGTCTAGCAACAGGAGCATATGTTTCATTAAAATCTATACCTTCTTCTTGATTATACCCTTGAGCAACTAATCTAGCCTTGTTCCTTACAACTTGTCCTGATTCATCTAACTTATTTTTAAATACCCATTTGGTACCAATAATAGTCTGATCAGGAGGTCTAGGAACTAAATCCCATACATCATTCCTTATAAACTGGTTTAGTTCATCTTGCATGGCATTCATCCAATATTCATTCTCACAAGCTTCTTGTATATTTTTCGGTTCAAAATCCGACAAGAATGCTGTATGAGAGATCATATTAACATGTGAACGTATCTGAATACCATGGGAGATGTCACCAATTATTAAGTCATGAGGATGATCTTTAACTTCAACAAATGACTTTGGTAAAGTTGAAGATATCACAATAGGATCAGTCGACTTGACTTGTTCTTCAGTCGACTGCTTTACTTCAGTCGACTGGTAGTCCTTATCAGTCGACTTATCAGACAGATTAGTTTGTTCTAAGGATTTAATCACATTATCTAAAGGTGATGAATCAGTTTCATCATCTTTATTTAAGGTTGATGAAGGCAGAGATTCATCGAATGTAACATGCATTGATTCTTCAATAGTCATTGTAGACTTGCTGAAAATTCTATATGCTTTACTCCTATTTGAGTATCCTAAAAAGATACCCTCATTAGATCTAGGATCAAATTTGTCTAAATTATCTTTTGTGTTTAGAATAAAACACTTACAACCAAATGTCTTAAAATAAGAGACTTTAGGAATTTTGTTAAAAAATAACTCATAACAAGTCTTCTTTAACTTAGGTCTTTGAAGAATTCCATTTAAAACATAACAAGCTGTAGCAACAGCTTCAGCCCAGAAGTTCTTTGGTAGATTGCTTTCAATAAGCATAGTACGTGCGCATTCTTGCAAAGTCCTATTCTTTCTTTCAACCACTCCATTTTGTGGTGAAGCTCTAGGAAATGCAAATGAATGTGTTATACCATTCTTGTTGCAATATTCTGTAAATGTTTCATTTTCAAATTCTCCACCATGATCACTTCTAATAGTGACTATAGTTAGAGATCTTTGATTTTGAATACGTTTACAAAAATGTGCAAATTCCTCAAAAGCATCATTTTTATGTTTTAAAAAGAATGTCCAAGTGAATCTTGAAAAATCATCTAGTAAAACAAACACATATCTACTTTTATTTAAAGAAGCAATTCTAGTAGGGCCAAATAAATCCATATGAATTAATTCGAGCGGCCTACTAGTAGAAATTACTTCTTTTGTTTTAAAAGTGGATTTGATTTGTTTTCCTAGTTGACATGCATCACATAACTTATCCTTTTTAAAGGATAGTTTTGGCAGTCCTTTAACTAGGTTATATTTAGATAATTTTGAGAGATTTTTCATGTTCACATGTCCAAATCTTCTATGCCATAGCCAAGATTCATTGTTAGAGGCTATTAAACAAAAGTCATTTGAAAAATTAATTGCATTCAAACACAATTCATAAATATTATTTTTACGAAAATCTTGAAAAATAACATTTTGCATAGTAGAGTCATAAATCAAGCATGCATCTTTTTCAAAAACTATTTTATACCCTTTATCACATAATTGACTAATGCTTAAAAGATTATGCTTTAAACCACTAACTAATAATACATTTTCTATGGTTGGGTTAGAAGTTTTACCGACCATGCCAATACCTATGACTTTGCCTTTGTTGTTATCTCCAAAGGTGACGGTTCCTCCATCTATGCTTTGAATGGTGGATAGTAGGTTGGCATGTCCTGTCATGTGTTTTGAACATCCGCTGTCTAATATCCAGCGTTCTTTCTTGGGTACCTATAAAAAGTTTAAGGTAAATATGGTACCCTTTTTATTGGGTCCAAAACACATTAATTTGGGGGAAACCAAACCCATGAAGAGTTTGATCTTCCTCCATAAGCAGGAATATAATAAGTAGAATTACACACATTTAACATATATGAGTTAATATAAGCAATTCTATCATTCTGATTTAGACTGACTGGAACCCATACTAACTTGTTCTGTCCAGTCGACTTAACAGTGTCCTTCAGTCGACTGTTAGTGTAAGTCAGTCGACTGGATGATACACTAGGTCGACTTATAAGAGGCTTTGATCTCGTTGAATAAGATCCAATTCCTCTGGACAGACGACTGGTTGTATGGTTCAGTCGACTTAACCGAATGGTAGTCTTGCTTTTATCACTAAAATTAACAACCTTAGGTTTTTCAAAGAAATCATACAACTTGTGTGTAACACTAGAAATAGATGCTGATTTATTTTTACTAGTGTTTACAACAGGAGATTCTTTTACAGAAGATTTTTTAAAACCAAGTCCATATTTTTGACTAGATGTTACTTGATGATGAAGCATATCATTTAAATTCTCTTTGCCTTTGTTAAACTTCGATACGTTCTTTGAAATCTCTTCATAATTCTTTTTGAGAGTTTCAAGATCAGTATCTAAACTTGCAATGCGAGAATTTAAGGATTTTACTTCCTTATCAAGGTTAAGATTTTCTTGATTAAGTGTTTGATTCACTTTCTCAAGATTCTTAACTCTAATCTTTTCTTTCTTTAACTCTTGGAATATTTCATTAAAAGCATCAAGAAGATCTTCTGAATCATAATCATTACTTACATGTTCTTGTGCAGCCATGAAACACATATTTGCCACTTCGTTATTTTCATCCGTTTCTTCTTCGGAAGATGAATCACTATCATCCCATGTAGCTTGATAGGCCTTCTTGTTCTTGGCAAATTTGTTCTTTGAATATTTGTCCTTCTTGAAGTTGGATGATTTTCCCTTGTTCTTTGCATTTTCTAAGGGACAATCCTTCTTCATGTGACCTATTTTATTGCACCTGAAACATGTAGGAGAGTCATTAGAATCTCTAACTTTAGAATTAAACTTACCCTTCTTTAAGAACTTCTTGAATCTTCGAGTGAACATTGCTATTTCTTCTTCATCTTCTTCCTCATCTTCTGAGTCTGTCATGGCTTTAAAAGCCAATGATTTCTTCTTTGCTTGGTGTGATTCTGTATCCTTCTTTCGATCTTCAAGTTGGACCTCATATGCCATGAGATTGCCAACAAGGTTCTCGAGAGAAAGTTGAGACAAGTCATTTGCTTCCTCTATTGCTGTGGTCTTCTTCTCCCATTCTGGAGTGAGTGCACGTAGAACTTTTCTAACCATCTCTGCTTGAGTGTAAGTCTTTCCAAGCACCACAAGAGAGTTTGTGATGTCTGTGAATCTGGTGATCATCTCGGATACAGTCTCATTGTCCTTCATTCTGAACATCTCAAACCTGTGGATAAGAATAGAAATTTTAGACTCTTTTACTTTATTCGTTCCTTCATGTGTTACCTCGAGTGTATGCCAAATTTGATGTGCGGTTGTAGCATTGGATACACGGTTGAATTCTTCCTTTGTGAGTGCACAAAATAAGGCATTCATTGCTTTGGCATTGTTCATAGTCTGATTCTTTTGATCATCATTCCATTGTACATATGGAATGGTAGGGGCAGTGTATTCCGTCTCTGTCATTTGCCATATCTCGTAGTTGATTGATTGGAGGTAGATTCTCATTCGGCACTTCCAATAATTGTAGTTCGTTCCATCAAATAGCGGTGGCCGTTGTGTAGATTGGCCTTCATGGTACTGATTTATATTTGAAGTAGTTGCCATAGCCTGTAACCAAGCTTTGATACCAAGTGTTGGACCCTGTAGGCGAGACAACAAACACTATAGCCTTGTTGGTGTTTTGTGTTGTTGCACGTGGCTAAAAACAAGGTCGACTTCTATACTCAGTCCAGAGCGAATTCGTTGCTATACTGGACTGAATGTAGAGAACCAGAGAGTATGAACTTGAAAGCTTTTTTCTCAAAAATATTACTTAGAATTTTTCTCAAGAAATGCTCGGATTTCAAAGAAAGTTCTGTAGATCTTTTCAGTGAGATCTGAACTCTATTTAAAGAGTTTGATCTCCTGGACGTTGGGAGACAGTTACTCCAACTGTCAACCAACAGATCTAAGCTTTTGATTTCGAAAAAAAATAGATTTTGAAAACAGAAAACGGTCAAAAGCTCTTGAACTGTCGACTGGGTTGCCATATGAGTCGACTGATCAGAGTTTGAATAAATTTAAACAGTTTTGTACTATCAGTCGACTGGCAGATGCTTAAGTCGACTGGTACTCAAAAGTTAAATTACTTCAAACTGTTTTGACTCTTTTTGGGGTTTTTAAGAGACACACATTATGAAATTTTGAGTGTGTGTGTGTGTGACAAGGCTTTACATCAGACTAAGACTCAACAAAAAATAAGATAGAATGTTTTTACAAGACACTACAATTTTGACACAATTGAGCTAAAGGTCTTGAGTCTTGAGTCTTGTTTTGAGTGAAGTCTTGAATCTTGTCTGAGTGAAGTCTTTATCTGTATCCTTTGAGCTTGTTCATTTGTTCAGCTAAAATAGTCTTTTATATGTACAACCTGCAATGTTAGCTGTATATCATAGACACATGTTGCACTGTGTTGTGATCATCAAAATCAAGAATCAACATCCTTCAATCTGAGTAAAGCCCTTAGCTACTAATCGAGCTTTGTATCGCTCAATGGAACCATCTGAGCGATATTTGATCTTGTACACCCATTTACAACCGATGGGTTTTTTATTGGGAGGAAGTGTAGCAAGACTCCATGTATTGTTTAACTCAAGAGCTGTGATTTCTTTTTCCATGGCCTCCTTCCATTGATGTGACTTCATGGCTTGGGAGAAGGTCTTTGGTTCAACTGTGGAACAAATAGTGGAAAGAAAAAAATTGTGTGCAGGAGAATAATGAGCGTAAGAAAGATAGTTATGTAGTGGATAGGGTGTACCTTTCAACTTAGAATTAGATGAAGAAGGAGAACATTCATGAATGGCAGCGGAACATTCGTATTCAGCCAAGTAAGAAGGGGGACGTCGAGTTCTTGGAGGTAGACTTTCAATCAACGTCCCTGTAGGAATATCTGGTGAACTGAGGTCTGAAGTGACTTCTGTTTGTGGAGAAATAGGAGGTGATGGTAGTGGATTTTGTGGGGCGTCATCTCTTGGTGCATTAGGAGGAGGGCATATTTCTTGGGAAGAAGGTGAGGGTTCGAAACTGATATATTCATGTAAGGGTAAAGGAATGACTGGATCTTTGCATTCAGATAGAGATTGAGACATGTCATAAAAGGAGAATGTTCCTTCATGAAAAGTGACATTACGAGAGGTGTAAACCTTCTTAGAAGCAATGTCATAGATGCGATAACCTTTTTGAACATAGGGATAACCAATGAACACACCAGGTTTTGCTCTTTGATCAAATTTGTGCTGGATCTTGGTATTGTGGGCAAAGCATAAGCTACCAAAAACTCACAAATTTGTATAATTAGGTTTAGTACCAAGTAAGGCCTCATATGGGGATTTCATAGACAAAAGGAATGTTGGCATTTTATTGATGAGATATGTAGCTGTGAGGACACATTCACCCCAAAATTTTAAAGGCAAATGTGCTTGAAAACGAAGAGCCCAAGCGACCTCAAGAAGGTGACGGTGTTTGCGCTCAACCACCCCATTTTGTTGTGGTGTGTGAACGCAACTACATTGATGGATGACACCATGATCAACAAAAAAACGTCTCATAGCATTAGAGAGAAATTCAGTTCCATTATCAGAACATACTAGTTGAATGGATGGAAATATGATGGCACCATCACTAGAATGGATGTGATTTATCCGAGAATGGTATTGTGTGTGGATCATGGCAAAAAAGGATTGCAAAATCTGTTGTGTTTCGGATTTTAGATGCATTAGATACACCCAAGTACAACGTGTAAAGTCATCCACAATAGTGAGAAAGTATCGAGAACCATTTAATGAAGGTTGAGAAAAAGGACCCCATATATCACAGTGTATTAGAGAGAAAGGTTTATTAGTAGTAATGGAGCTCAAAGGAAAAGGTAACCGGGCTTGTTTTGCTTGAGGGCAAATAGTACAAGAGTTATTTGTAGAACATGAAATAAATGGAACATCTTCAACCAAACGATGCAAAGTGCGATATGAAAGGTGGCCAAGCCGCCAATGCCAGAGATCAAAAGGGAGTGGCTTGGTAACTGTCATTGCTGCAGCTGCCTGAAAGTAATATAACCCCTCATGAATGTTACCCTTCCCAATCATCTTCTTCGTTGATTGGTTCTAAAAAACACAATGATCAGAAAGGAATGTCAGAAAACAATTATCAGATTTGGTAAGTTAGCTGACAGATAAGAGATTGAATTTGAAAGATGGAATATAGAAAACATTTTTAAGTTTGATGGTGGAAGATAAGAAAATGTTCCCAATATGAGTTACGAAAGCATGTGTTCCATCAGGAAGACCAACAAATAATGGTTTATGGCATACTTCATAAGAAGAAAACATCGATAAAGTGTGACACATATGGTTTGTTGCACCTATATCTATAATCCAAACGCAGCTTGAGAATACATTTGAGGCTAATGAAATACCTGTCAAATGTGTTGTGTGATCCGTACTACCTGATGAGAGCATGGCCAAGAGTTTCTTGTATTGCTCCTGAGTTATAGAAGGAGGCGTGACCATTGCTTGTTCTTTGCTTTTGACCCACTTAGCATCAGGTTTCTTTGGAGGATATCCATGGATCTTGAAACAGCGATCCACCGTGTGATTATCTCTTCCACAATGATCACAGTGTAATCGTTTTTTTTGGTTGGAAGCCTTTCCTTGAGGAATCTTAATCACATTGTGTGGCTTAACCACAAGGGCAGCAGCATCTGGAACATGAGGCGATAGCGCATGGATCTCTTGTTGCTTCTCTTCTTGACAAACAAGAGAATACATCTTTGTTATGGAAGGAAACGGATCCATGAGAAGTATTTGGCTTCGAAGTGCTCCATATTTTTCGTGGAGGCCTTGAAGGAACTCCATGGCTCTGTCTTCTTGTTGTTGGTCTGCGAGGAGCTTGCTATGTCCACAAGTACATTTTTGAGTAGAAACAAGAGATCCAAGCTCATTCCATAAGGATTTGAGCTTGGTAAAGTAGGCAGAAACTGACATACCTTCTTGCTTAGTTTCTGCAATAGACTGCTTCAGCTGGTAAATCAAAGGCTTGTTTGATTGAGAGAAGCGCTCTGAAAGATCGAGCCAAATCTCTCTTACTGTATCGGCATATAAGATGCTACTACGGATCTCAATAGAAACAGAGTTGAGAATCCAAGATGCAACCAGATCATTAGATCTTTCCCACTTCGATATTTCGGCGGAAGTTGCGGATTTCTTCAAAGTGCCATCAACCAAACCAAGTTTGTTCTTTGCTCGCAAAGCCATGGTCATGGCACGAGTCCAAGTGACATAGTTGTCGCCAGATAAAGGTGGAGCAACCAACACCGTTGTCGGGCTGTCTGAATGGTGGACATAAAAGGGATCATCTGATGACACCTGTGGTTCGCTGGACTCATCATCATTAGCCATGGAACCAAAGAAAAAGAGAGGTATTGGATCACCCCCGCTCTGATACCATGAGAAAAGGTGTGGAATGAAGAAAACAGAGAAATATTTGAAGAGAGAAGAAGTGATTCATTCATTCATTCATACGTAGTATACTTTATACGTGTATTACAACAACCTCCAACAACCTAAGAGAGAAAATAGTAACCTATTAACAGAACCAGCTGGGCATACAACCAATGTACCCAGCAGGATAGAGATAAACTTGATCTCTAATAACAATCTAGCTAGAAACATGGTAATGAATCTAGCTGTAACCTTGCTCTGATACCATATTAATGACCCTACCGATGGACCAAAACTCCGAAGTTGTGGTAAGGGTGGGGGTTGGGTTTTAATATTTATATTCTAACACGTCCTCGTAGGTTGAGGGCCATTTTTTTGGGCCAAGACCTGGACTATACACAACGGGTTTTTTTTTTTTTTTTTTCCAATCCGCATTTAAATTGCGCTGCCAGTGAGATTCGAACCTGGGTTGCTCTGATACCATGTTAAAGTCCCTGCCACTATGTTAAAACTTCGAAGTTTTAACATAGTGGCAGGGACTTTAACATGGTATCAGAGCAACCCAGGTTCGAATCCCACTGGCTATGCGGATTAAAAAAAAAATACCGCTGCGTATTGTCCAGGTCTCGGCCCACAATTTATTGGGTATTTATCTTGTTTCTTTGGCCCATGAAAAAAATGGGCACAACTTTTCGTAACCCTTCTACAATTTCGAAGTTTTAGTATAGTGGCAGGGCCTTTCACACATTCAACAGTTCTTAAAAACTGTTGGAGCTCCCAAATTACCAAGAAAATATGAGCTTCTGAGAATTCGCAACATTGAAGCAGTAAATGTACTATGCTCACAGCTTACCCAAATGAGTTTCAGTAGATCATTTCACGAACTGTGCCCACATGCAAAACCTGAGTTTTTCTCACTTTAAGTTGAAACTCGACAGAATATAAAATGTTACCATCTGATGTACTTAAGGATTTTGCGCAGGCAAGGCTTGCATTCGCATATGTCGCTGCATCTATTTCCACTCTTAGCAAATTCAGGCCAACATAACATATAAGATGTTCTTTTGTAAAACCTTATTTAACCCCGTTAATACAGTATAAATTCCTGCAACAAAGCGCAGGTTTTTTTTGGTCATTTCATGATTCGTATGTTAGTACCAGTACAATTCCTGAAGCAATCTTACGCATCTCATCAGCTTCATGAGCAAAACACCACATGGTACACAAAATTTGTACACATACATTTACATCAAAATTACTGCTATGCCCTCTATATTAAGGAACAGTTAATTTTCCTCACATATTCTAGTGTGTAATCTTTTCCGAAAATGGAAAAATATGAGCTGGAAGAAAAACAAGGAGTCTGGAAAATTATGAGCTGGAAGAAAAATCTAGTAGTTTACACGTGCGATGCACGTCTTAATAAATGTAGTTTTTTTAAAAGTAAAAATTCAGACGCAGTTTGGATTTGATCTAAAACCTCATTTACAATAGTTATGCACATGCGTTGCACGGGTTGGTAGATGGACAAATTACACCAAGGCTTTCTCTCATTATAGTAGTGGAGATGGTGATAGTAGGATTTATATCTAAAAACACAAAGAAAGCTATCAAGTGGGTTCCCTTCAAATTGAAACCAAATCAACATTCAGATTCACCCTCCCAAAATATATTTTCCCTCCAAAAGTTTTTTTCCCCCCAAAATCAAATCCCCCCCCCCCCCCTCCCCCCCCCCCACCCCCACCCCCACCTCAAAAAAAAAGAAAAAAAAAGCTAAAAAAAAACTCATTACTTTATTACTCTCTCTCTCCTCATTCCTCACTTTTTCATTTTTATCTTTTCTCTCTCTCATTCTTTCTCTATTTATTTAGAATTTTAGATTTTCAGATTTCAGTTGTGTAAATTTTCAGATTTTTTTATACTTTTTTATTGCTCATGTTATATTGAAAATAACAAATATCTCCTCAACAGTTAAATTTCATCATTTTTCACCCTAAAAAATCTAAGTTGGATTTTACACCTCCATTTATAATTATTTTTCAACATATGCTAATGGAAATATGAAGTTTTATTTACAACTATTTGTTGTCATACTATTAAAACTTGAGCTACATAATTGTTGTTTTACTGTTTACAAGACTTTTCGTATATTGTATCGTTCCGAAGAGTGCCCACGGGCAAATCTAGTATATATATAAATCTCAAACCAGATTCTAATGAAAAAAATTACAAAATAGGAGCATTTTGTTCAACATTAGGAACAGGGCAAGCTATGCAAAAACTGAATTTTTTGCCGTACTCGGCCACTTTTTGATAGTATTTGTGTTTTTAGACCAGGTCCCAATCTATTAGCGTTCGTGGGCTAGCCACTGCCACGTCAGCAGCGGCCGCTATTGGGAATAGCGGCCTCTTCATATCCACCAAATTTGTACTCCCACACTTAGTAGAGTACGGGGGGATTGGGCTGAGTATGTGTAAAGAAGGTCGCTAATGCCACTAGCGACCTCCTCCAACTGAGGTCGCTATTCCCAATAGCGACCACAGTGGTAGGCTATTATGAGTCACATTCACAAAAGCTGATTTGGCAAACAACATAATCGCTAATGTCAATCGCGACTTATCATACCTGTGGTCGCGATTGGTAATCGCGACCTTAGTATAAACATCACAGAGGATAAGCTGATTTGGCAAATGGCATAATCGCTAATGTCAATCGCGACCTATCATAACTGTGGTCGCGATTGGTAATCGCGACCTTAGTATAAACATCACAGAGGATAAGCTGATTTGGCAAACAGCATAATCGTTAATGTCAATCGCGACTTATCATACCTGTGGTCGCGATTGGTAATCGCGACCTTAGTATAAACATCCAAGACTCATAGTTAGAAGCATTTGGGGGCCCATATGAGGTTGCGATTGCCACTAGCGACAATAGCGACATCTTCATTTCCTGATCCCTTTCGTATACAGCCAAGTGTGGGGGCACAAAATTGGTATCTATGAAGAGGCCGCTATTCCCAATAGCGACCGCTGCTGACGTGGCAGAGACTAGCCTACGAACGCTAATAGTTTGGGACCTGGCCTAAAAACGCAAATACTATCAAAAAGTGGTCTAGTACGGCAAAAAATTCGCAAAAACTAAACCCCCAAAATTACAACAGAAACACAAAATCACGCAGCAAATATACGAGTTAGAGCATAAGTCTTCACCATCTAATCATAAAGAAAACAAACACAAGCTCCACTTAAATCTCCACAATCTTAATTGAGTCAAAAGCAAAGACTCCGCATACAAAATTAGAGCAAGCTACAACTACAATAATCTAAGACCAAATTAGTATAATGCTAGCTATTAATTGGTACCTTCCATGAACCAAATGGAGTTTTGATGTGAATACTCCCCTTAACACAAAACACAATATGCTTCCTCCCTTCAATCACATCCACCATAGTTAAAAGCGCATCCTTCGGCCACAACTCAACATACAACTCTATAAAACATGCATCATTCCTTTCCACTTTTATCCTCTTAGCCCTGACACTCCCAATTTTTGCACCACAAAGCAGAGCTCCAACATCCAGATCATTCAACTGAACTTCAAAACCAGACCTGTTTTCTAACTTCAATCTAACTACCATACTAATTGTGTCGTTTGCGCTTTCTCGATCCGAATGTTTTCAAGATCCAATCGTGGAAGCTGAGGAACCTGAACCTCACCTGTTCTAGTCACAGGCAGATTAAACCTTCCAGTAACAGGAAGGTTGATGCCGATGGTAGCCAAAACTTTGAAACTATTAATCTTCCCGGTCTTGACGCAAAGCATGATTTCGCGGTAAATAACTATAACTGGAATTTGGAAAACTAGAGTCCCTCCCAAAGTCAAGGCCTTCCTATGGCTGGTACTTAATGACGGAATTCTATCAAAGACTAACCTAAGGAAACGGAAAATCCTTTCAGATGCTACGTGTCAAAGGTGTAACATAGGGGAGGAGGATACCACCCACATCTTTTTTGTTTGTCCTAGAGCTAGGTTACTTTGGGAGATCATGGGGCTGGGATTCCACACCACTGACACTCCGGATTGTATAGACCATTTTGGGGGGAGAACACTGCACATCAACTTAGAACACAAATGTATCTGGGATATTACGGTTGGGACTATCTTGTGGAGTCTATGATTAGATAGGAATGATTTCTGCTTTCGTAATAACAGATGCTCATTTAGTATGTTACTCCATAAAATACTTTTTCTAATAGAGGCTTAGGCAGGTCAAGCAGGTACATGGAAGAAGCCAAGGCTGGAGGGACATCATTAGAGGTGCATGGTTGCGGAGCCGGAAGCTTTTTGCCTTGGATGGGAGTTAGCAAGCACGTCTTTCTGCTTATTTTGGGGAACATTTATGTAATCGATATTGTAATTGCTTTTAGTATTGGTGGAACTCTGACTTGTATTAGATCGGTCTAGGAGTATTTTGTAATGATGGGCACTCTTTGTTTTCGTTAATCTATCATTAATGAAACGAATGACCTCGGTCATTTTTATTTTCAAAAAAAAAAAAAAAAAAACTATAACTGGAATTTGTATCTTCATTGAGCCATGAGGAGGAAGCACGACACCTGGGAGATTATTGGTAAAGAGCCTCTTTCCATTGATTTCAATGATATAGTCTACACCTAGGATAGCGATTGCAAATGGGAGTGGGTTTGTTACAAGTAAGTCAAAGACGATTTTGGCATTGTGGGAAGTAGTAGAAATAAAGCGAAAATCTTCGATATTAGCTTTCGGCAGATTTTTTTATTACTGCACCATGGATAAGTCGGTGAGCCTCAGTAACAGCATTCTTGAAGAAGGCCATTTCTGTCTAAATTTACAAATAAAAGTAAGGAAATAAAACCATCATATACCTCGAATATATATATGCAAATATATGAATTTCAAGGGAGGAAGTAAAAAAAAAAGATTCACCTTAGGGAAGAGAAGTAGCCGTGAACCAAAAGAGAATTAATTCTGAGGGAGGAGGAAAAGAAAAACTAGCAGATGGTATTGAGAAAAAAGTGCATACTAATTGGGTTACGCATAGAGTATATACTATAAATCGAAATGCCTTGAGATATGTGAAGGTGTATGAATGAATGAATGCTGAACATTTGACGTTTCATGTTCTGAGTCAGTCAGAATCTCATGAGGGAAAAGTAGAAAGTTTACTAACAACTTGAAAATGATGACAAAGCAACCTATGAAGCACTACTGGTTGTTCAAGGGAAGCGGGTGGGCCTTGCCGGCCAATTCTCAAAGAGGGCTGGCCTGCCGTATTCTGACAAACCGCCTTTGGCATCGAGTTCAGACCGACTCACTCATCAATTTAAAAAGAGTAATGTTACATCCAGGTGACACACTCCAATAGGTAGGAAAAGATAGAGTAGGAGGGGAAACTCTCCAATAGAGTAGTGAAGAGAATGATAATAAAATTGGTAGTGGCTGAAGCATTACTCATTTAGAAGAAGCCATCTCGGACATTTACCATGTTAAGCTTCACCATGTTAAGCTTCGGAACAAATCCGCATTGCAATCATGCCAACACTAGATTAGTGAATATATCAACCCCAGACTGAATTGTTTTTTAGACCGGATTAGTATAAACAGTCCTTCAAGACAAAGGTTGATTAAAGCTTAGAAATGCCAATCATAAGGGGAAACGATGAACCAGCATAGGTACTACACTAATCAAAACTCGTGTGTGTTGTTATGCACAGAGTCATTGAGTCCACAGAAACCTACCAAAATTGAAAACAAAATGTACGTGTCAACGATAAAGTAACAACTTAAGATCACATCTGAACCTGTGATTCAAATTCCATCATCCATACCAAATTTAAACTAACATATGATGTACTCTGTCACTTCTTATTATCTATATCAATACAGTGTAAATTCTTTCACCAAAGTATGACCTGAAGCAATCTAATGATCCCATCAGGTCCATGAACAAAAAGCGCAGATGGTACTCAGAAAATTTACAGAAAACCACCCATGTTTATACAACAGAACTTCCCTTCATCCCACATCAATAATATATCAAATTCATGGAAAGCTACATCACCACGAAAGGAGTAACACCTTGTAAATGATTATAGATATTAAGGAAGATTCAACATGCATATTATTATTATTATTATTATTATTATTATTTACTATTACCTATGCGATCAAAAATGGATGCAGATAATGTTCCAAAACCCTCAGTAGCTCTCTCCCCTCCTGATTCTCATTCTCCACTTGTCCGTTCCCGAGCCTCCTTACTGCCTCCACAAGTTCACCTCTCAGCCTCTGAGACAACAACTGTGGGCCACCACCAGCAGCCACACACTCCCTATAAAGCGGAAGATAAACAACAGCTGTTACAAGTGGGGGCGGAAGGTCATTCAAGACAATCCCTGACCTACCCTTCGTCAAAACTCTCATAAAGTTGACGTAGTGATCCTCTCCGATCCTCACCCCTTCCCAGAAGGCTTCCTCCGACCAATGCTCTTTCAGAAATGCTCTCAGTTCAGGCCCCACTGCAGCAGTTTCGTCGGTCTCTGCTCTCGCGATGCTGTCGGCAATGGCATAGGTCAAAGTCGGGTCCCCTAGGAAATCGGATCTGAGAAGAAAGGCAACACCGTCATGGGACATGCTGCTCCTTTCGCTGGCCATTTTGAGAATATCAACAGTTATTGCGGAAAGCACGTGGTGGGGGACATGGGGGAGGAGGTAGGCAGCAACTTCGATTTGACTGTTGGAAATCGCGGAAGAGAGGGCAAGGCAGAGCTCCATGTCACGGCAGCCGCGGTTGACGAACCACTGGACAACTTCGATGGCTCCACGCTCGGCTGCACGCATCAGCGGCCCCAGGAAGGCGCTGGTGTGGCCCTCTTCGACCAGGCACTCCATGGTTGTGATTTTGGAGTAGTGGGAGGCGAATCCAAGGGCAAGATCTACATCCACATCGAGGCTATTGCGCTGGGCAATCTGAAACAGAAGAAGAGTATGGAGAACATTGAGGTTAAAAGTCGAAAAGATGACAATTTGACTCCTGTTTTTCTCTTTAAAAGTTTTAGATAAGGAAGGATTGCTTTTGTAATAAGAACTATCATACAGAAAATTTCTTATTATCTGCAGTGGTGCGACATGTATATCTGTTACCAATTTCAAGCAATATAGCGAATTGGTCCCCATTAGTTAAGTATGTGGTCATCTAATCACTAATGATGGATATTAAATCCCAATATAAGCTTAACGAGAGTCATTTGAAAGTAGAGGTTGAGATTGCGTTACAAGTCACATCTATGAGGCATGAACAAAAATATAGAAAACATTTGAGATTAACAGAGAAAATAGAGAAGCTGAAATCTTCATGTGGAAAAAAAAAATTACGGTAAGATGCTCTCAGCATTGACAGCTCCTATCAACAGTAAGATGAAAAAAGAGTTTAAAATGCTAGATGCTATCTAATTTAAGGTGGACATCTTGCTCTCTTATTTCAGAGAAAAAGATATGAGTTTGAAATTTTAAGCACAATCTTATTAGCTAAAACCATAATGAAATTACATCCAGGAAAATCAGATTGTAATTCCAAGCATCAAACTAAATATGAGTTTGACAATTTCTTTCTGGTCATGCCCAACAAAACCAGAGAGTTTTGTCAGCACCAAGTTTTTGAGTGCAAAATTTTGGAATTCCTCCAAGAAAAATTTGAAATCCAAATTCTTTGTTCATGGATCTTAAAGTATGAAAAAATAAACCATAGTCATCACCAGTTTCGAACAATTTCTAGGCTAGATGATCCTCATTGTGGTAAGTATAAAACAAAAACAACATATGCTAATTAGATATATGAGGATGATATACCAATTATCAACTCATAAAGTCCTGACCAAAAGGAAATCTACAGGACATTGTTTGGTGCGACAGAGTACAGATAATGGTGGTCACTCCAAATTAAAATGAAGTCATGGTTTGTTTTTATTTTGCAATAGTTAAATGAACACGAGAAATGCACATATAAGGGGAAAAACATCAAAAACATATTTTTTAATGTGCAATCCTCGTAATTTTCCCCACGATTCAAGACATTAAAAGCCACATTATACACTCTTTGTCTAATAATAGTCACCAACTTCCACAACCGCATATATTAGTACGAAAAAGATATTTAAACAACAAAAGAAAACATGCAAAACAAGTGCTAGAAGACATTCAAAAATCAGATACCTGGAGCAGCATATGCACAAGTTCTGTACTCCCAAACCAAGAAGCTTCAAGAAAGCACTGATTTACATTGTCAGCGCCTCCCTCTACCAGCAATCCCAGCAATCCTTGCATCGAAGCTGCTGGAATTCCAGATGCCCAACCTGTGTCAAAAGAAGTGGAGAAAAGGGTAAGAGGAAAACATGCAGCGTCAACGGCCTCGCTGAAATCCTTCCCCGTTAAGTTATTGCCAGCAAGTCCAAGAAAGGCCTTGAAAGCCAATAGCTGGAGATGGATCTCGAGAAGCGTGCTCTGACGACCACCGCCTCTGCTCCTACCCGTACTCTCCTGAGACTGGGAATGGAACCCTATGCATTTCAAAGCCCACTCAGTGAATTTCTGAGCTTTGGCACCAGCTTCTGCCTTTAATTTCTCATCTCCATTGCACTCCTGAAGGCGTTCGCGCAACCTGAGATGGAAGGATGAAGTTGGGAACTGATCAATCATCCTCTATTAAACAATCAAGAAGAAAAAGAGAAAACAACAGTCCAAGTTACGCGGTACAATATAATTTCCTCGAATTTTACCCAGGCTACATATGGTTGTAAAATAAAAGTAAGATTTATGCATTATTACTCATTTTTCCTGTGGCTAATCTTGAACAGTATATCAAGTTGCCCCAAATTTAAAACGTAGAAGTTCAAGCAAAATTGCAGCAATTAAACCACAACTGACAATCTATAACTCTCTGAAGCAAAAATAATTGACACAGAAAAAAATAAATAAATAAATAAAATGAGCATAGACAAAAAGATATAAACATGAAATACAAAATAAATTACTGTTCAAATTTCAATATGAAATGAACATAATAGGTCGGAACTAATAATTATGGGGCCACAAAACAGACTGAACCCAAAAAAATAAGGGTTAGCGACCTAAAGGTGTCCAAAGTTTATACTAATACCCTATACACATCTGAAGTTATAGCAATACCCCAATAGCACTCAAACTTTTTAAAATTGGACCAAAAGGCACTTGCGTTAATTTTTTAACATAATTAACTTAAATTACATAAATGCCCTATTTTCTTCTTCTTCTTCTTCTTTTCAATTCTGTTTTTTTTTTTCATTTTTTTTTTCTGTTTTTTCTGTTTTTTTTTTCTTCCTTTTTTTCCAGTTTTTGGTGGGGATGATGGTGGTGATGGTGGTGGTGATGGTGGTGGGTTTTTGGGTAGAGGAGAAAAAGAAGGTGAAGAGGATGAAGAGAAGAAGAAGATGGGTTTCGGGTTTGGATCATTGTTTTAAATTTCGGCCGATACGGCTGAAATTTCCTTTCGGCTAGTTTGCCGATACGAAATCACTGATTTTATACTTTATATCGTTTTGAACCGAAATGTGTAGATTTCGGCCAAAACCTACACATTTCGTCCGAAATTGCAAAAATATCGGCCGAAAATATATAACTTTTTTTTGTTTTAGTTTTTGCATATAAGTTTTTCAATATAGAACCTCAAGCTAATATAGAATTTTGTCTTTCTATTGTCTGTGTATATGCAAAGTCATGTAAGTCTATTAACTATTTTTTTTTAAAATCAATGCAAATTCAATTTCGTTATATAATTATATAACATTTTTTTTATATTGTTGTTAAATTCTGCGAATATTTATCGTAATTGATTCATGTCATTAGTTATATTATACAATATTTTATATAATAAATGACATGTAGAATATATAATATCTTGTTTAGTAACAAAAAAAAATATATTTAGAGTATCTGAAATGAACATCCGAGATTATCAAATTTCCCCGAGATCCTCCGATATCTCCGATCCGAAACGAAACACCCCTTGCCGAGATGAGTCCGAAATCTGAGATTTAAAACATTGGTTTGGATAGGGCAAATGAGTTTGATTTTGGATAGTTAAGGGCATTTTGGTAATTTAACATGTTTCTTAACGGGTTTAAACCCGTTAAGAAAAATATTCGGGGGAATATTCCACTAACTTAACAAAGAAGTGGACAGCGAGGGACTTTAGGTCCAATTGTAAAAAAGTTTAGGTGATATTGGCTAATTTTTTTAATTTTAGGTGTGTGTAGGGAATTAATACAAACTTTGGGTGCATTTAGGTCCTTAACCAAAAAAATAAAGTAGGCACAACATAAATAGAATGCATAATTTTAAAAAATGAGGAAAAATAATAATAGAAGCGGATTCAATAGAATCTATAAAACAATGTCCATTTCAACGTTGTTGGGAATGAAATGAAAACCTTACCTTAGTGGAGCCCCCCCCCCCCCCCCCCCCCCCCCCCCCCCTCTCTTAAGCCTATTAAGTTTTATGGTATGATCCCCCTAAAAATTATGAAAAAGGACCCTATATATCTATATATAGCCAAAGGATTTGTCCATCCCCCCCCCCCCCCCCCCCCACCCCCAAAAAAAATAAATAAATAAATAAATAAAATAGCCATAAGTGTTGGCTTCGGCCCTGGTTCAAACTGAGGAAACCTGAAGTTTCCCAAGTACTGATACAGTTGTAGGGTGGCATTGTGTGCTCAGGGGTTTGTATATGTTTCCATGTGAAAGGGATAAGTTACCTGGGGTTTGGATCTTTTATTAGTACTAGATTTATTTGAAAGTATGCACCCGAAACCAAACCTAAAAGTTGCAGCTAAATAGGTTTAAAACCACTTGTATTTTCGAGTATTGTTACATATCTGTGCCACATACGAATACGATACGCAAGCTGTATCCTACAATAAATTGATCAAAATGATATATATGTAAGGTACATCTATATTTCCCTATGATCATATGGAGCTATAAAAAATGCATTGTATATAATAAGATATTGACACCATTAATCTAAACAACCAAAACTAAGTAGATTGGAATAATGAGAATGAAAAAGTACCAAAGAATTTATGCTTTAAAATCATCCTCACCTTACATTATTGGGTATCACAATCGACAAAGAGAAGGAATAGAAATCCTATTCAATTACGCCATTATGGCATTATCTCATTCATTATATTCAAGACTCTGTTCAAATTACAGGATTACAAACTTAATTTGACAGGAGAAAAATGATACCTTTGGGCCAAGAAATTCACAGTATTTGCCACACTCATCGTGCTGCTTCGACAAGCGGCCACACATGAAGCAAGAAAAGATGTTCGCAGCAATGCCCTTGTGAAATCATGAGCACCATTTGCAACAATTTTTCTTAACAATCCAATCGTTCCATTCACTTCTTGCCGGGTTGTCAAAAACCACGTCGAATCCAAAGTTATACACAATGCATCATTCAGGGTTTGGGGATCCGCCAAACAAATCAAACTTTCAGCATTCTCCCAATCATGAGAGCTCACTGCCCCTTGAAATACCCGGCCCAACTCAATCCTTTCTTGCTTACAGAGCTTCTTCTCCAGCTTGCTCCTATTCTTGACCTTCTTTTGGGTTTCAAATTCTTCTGTCGAATCCGAACCCCTTGACCTAGGCTCCTTTCCTTTGCAGCCCTTAGGGTTTTGATGGTCTTTGGCTAACAAAGGTGATTCTCTAGAAAAGACCACATTGCTCCCTTCACCTTTCTCAGGTGCCGGCAATTCGGTGTTCACGTTTGCACTATCTATAACTCCACCATTATCAATCTCCATTTTAGAGGATGGTTGGTCTTCCAATTTCTCCTCCTTCATCAAATGCAAGCTTTCATCCAACCCACTCACCATTTCTGACTAAAAACCAAGGCTATCAACTGCCTTATTTAAGCAAAAATCACCAACAATCTAGAAATTCAAAATCTTATAAACTCAAACCAAAACCCCTAAATTGGTAACAAAATCTCCAAATCCTACCACTTCTCATATGCTTAAAAATTGGAAAATTTCAACAAAAATCTCACCTTTGTCCATCAACTGAAGAACCCAATTGGGCACCAGCAAATTGTTAAATAACCCATTAAAAAAACCCTATAAATCCTTCAAACCAAGGGTCTAAATCGACACGAGTAGCACTAAAACAAGAGAAAATCAACAATGGAAAAGATACCCATTTGAGATTGCTAGCGGAGGATCGAGAATAAGCAGGAAAGGAGAAGTTTTTATGGTGGCTTACACCATGATTGTATCAGAGAAATGGAAATAGTATCAAATTATCAATAATTATAATATTACACTAAAAAGGAAAAGAAAAAAAAAAGAGAATATAAAGAAAGCTGGAAAAGGAGTGGCAGAGATTAAAAAGTGGGTGGTTACATATAAAATAGAAACTCACCTTGATGGGAAAAATCAAAATTAAAAGAGACCTAACTGAAGCTAATTTCTCTAATTTCTTTTGTTAATTAGTACCATCATTTTGAAGTGAAACTTGGAACAAGATTGGGTTGAGATTTCCAAGAGGAAGAAAAAGAAAGATGGGATTTTTTTTTCCCCAAAGAGAATGAAATGGGGGAATCTTTATAGAGACACAAGCAGATCCCCCAACACACATTATTTTTTGTAATAATGGTGGGGCCCATATCTTGCTTTCTGGTTCTGAGGTGGGACCCACTCTTGTTTTCCGGTTCTGACTTATTACCCAAATGACCCAACTTTTGAAAGTATTTACCAAACTAACCAATTTACGAAACTATTTATCAAATTCACCTACTCACTGTTTCAATCAGCAAGTATAGTAGTTCTATGGTTTCTTCAACACCTAGAAAAATTGTGAACATGCAATATCTATTTAAAATGTATATAAGAGCATCCACAGTCGTTTGCTATATATGCCATTTTGCCATATTATAGCAAACGAATAGCAAACGACCTCTGCAATCGTTTCTCATTTATCCATTTTATAGCAAACGTTCTATTCTCATTTCTCAAATATGAGAAACGAAATGAACTTTCTCAAATTATAAAGGATGGGGTATGATACCCCGTCTCTCCGATTTAATAATTTTTTAAACGATTCAGACGGAAGATCATATCCCGTCTCTATAATTTTCATTTTTTTTTTAAATAGGTCGGACGGGGTATGATACCCCGTCTCTCCAAATAAAAAATATTTTTTTTAACTTTTCCCTCAGACGGGGAATGATACCCTGGCCGGGGTATTATACCCCGTCCGTGGAAAAGGTGGTAGTGGGCTTAATGCTGACTGGGTAGCATTTAAGTTGGCTATTAATGCTGACTGGTAGCATTTACGAGTAGTAATTAGGTATAGTTAGTTAATTAATTAGGTTTAGTTATTATTATATTATTTAATTTAGTTAATTAATATAGTTTAATAGTTAATAAGTAATTAACTTTTTTTTAATTTATTATAAATGATGAGACGGTATATCATATACCGTCGCTCGGTTTTTTCTAAAAAATGAGAAACAATATAGCAAACGACGACTGCAGCGATCGATCGTGTTTGCTATTACTGTAGCTGTCATTTTATAGCATATGAGAAAAATGACTGTGGATGCTCTAACTACCCTCACTATTTTTATTGGAATTAGACTTGCTATCTCAGATAACGAGTGTAATTGAACTTATTTTTTCAGACAATTTTGAACATCAAATGTATACAATTACACACGTTGTCAGCGAGTTTAGTTCAAACAAACTCGCTATCTCAGATAGTGAGTATAGTTGTACTCATTTTTAAAGAAATTTTGAATATGAAATATATACAACTATACTTGCTATCTCAGATAGCGAGTCTAGTTCAAATAAACTCCTTATCTCAGGGCGAGTATAGTTATACTTATTTTTTCAAAGAAATTTAGAACATACAATTTCTACCTGAAATGTATATAACTACACTCGCTATTTCAGATAACGAATCTAGTTCAACTGACCTTGTTAGCGAATGTAGTTGTGCTCATTTTTTTACAAAAATTTTAAATATGCAATTTTTACCTGAAATTTATAGACCTATATTCGCTATCAGAGATAACGATGTCAGTTGAACTAGACTCGCGATCTAGATGGCGAGTAGCTCATTTTAGTAAATAGTTTCGAATGTGGGTCAGTTTCGTAAATACTTTCAAAAAGTGGGTCATTTTGGAGAATAATTCTCCGGTTCTGGGGTGGGGTCCAACTCAATCATGACAGCCATATTGCTCTCTCTCACGCTCTTCTCCTAGTTTTTTTTGCTATACATTTTAGAATTTCCGGATCGGATTAGGGTTCGGGTGAAACCCTACCCGGATTGGCCTCCTTTTAAAATATACTTATATACTAATAATCTGTACGTACAACGAATGTTTTAATTAAATTATATATATATATATATACAGATAGAGTAATAATAAGACGTAATCTGGCGCTGAATCTAAAATCACTTTTTACTAATCACATACTATTTAAAAATTATCTCTAGTGATAAAATTTTATTTTATATGAGTGACATTTTCAAATTATCTCTAGTGATAAAATTTTATTTTATATGAGTGACATTTTGTAAATAATTATATCGTAAATAAATTTAAATTATGGTAACCGACAACAGTTGAGTAAATAAATATTTAATATAACTCCTACTTAAAAATGAATGGTTGAGATTAGATAGTTAAATGAATGTCTACAAATTATAAGTTGTCTACAAATGACAATCCCAACTCTTCAATTATAATATTAGAAATTAGAGAAATTAGAGATTAGAGATGAGGAGATGATCTGTATTGGAGAATCTGTTTTCAGTTATTTTGTTTTATCCTTGCTACGAAATTGAATACATAAACTGTATTTAGCTTCGGTTAGGGTATGAATGAAAGTACATTATATAGTATATAGGTAGGACTAACAATTTCAGACCAGTGAATGCTAGCATTAATGCACCTCCGAAATCCATTTTATACTTGTATAAGAGCATCTGTAGTCGTTTCATATGTTTTCAAAATTTTGAGTTTTGGAAAACAGTATTCTTCTATATTTAAAAATAGATATAGAAAATTTTAAATTATAGCAATTGAAAAATAAATTCTCGTTCGTCCTAAAAATTCAGTGTTTTATTTTTTGGAAGCAAGATCATCTGTCGTCTCACAACTTATTATTTTTTTAATGTATCGGACGACATATCATCTCTCGTCCCATTTTTAAAATAAAAAAATTGGGATGGGAGATGATCTCCCGTTGGAGAATGATTCTCTCAAATATGGTGGGGTGCAATATGATCTTCCGTCTCTTAAAAAAAATTAATAAATAGATTTATTGAAAGACTATAATATCCTCCTTCAATCCCAACGTTCCCTAGAATTGCTCCAACTGTATTATTCATTTGCACAACGGCTGGAATTTTCAACTAGGTATATATATATATATATATATATATATATATATATATATATATATATATATATATATATATATATATATATATATATATATATATATATATTAACTCAGTTCTTCCCCAAATCCAGACACAATTCCACTACAATCTCTTATTCACCAAATTTTATTATCATCTTTCTTTCCTAATAGATGCAGGACATACACAGCTATTGAGGATGTTACTCTATCCTAAAGCTGGGTTGTTATAACTCAAAATCGTTGATCCGTAGCGATCAATCCGATACACAATTTTTGGATCGCATTTATCTTACAACTGACGCATAATTGAAGAAAATAAACTACCCAAAGAAGAACATAAAGATTGTTCGTGCAACCGTCATAGCTTTAGTCTTCTTCGTTGCATGGAGGCTTTTCACCGACTCCGATGGATATTTCTGTTAGCATTGTCCAATCCAACGGGGTAAATCTCAACTCATCGCACGACAGGTGAAATGTGTAGGTAGTGTCCCACCGTTTCTCAACTAAGGCCTTAACAAGCCAGTGAGATGACTTCTCAGTATCAATTGTAAAGAAATGGTGCCACCTCGCACTATAAATTATTTGCTTCACTAGTGGGATGTGAGAGCATCACATGTATGCTTTAATTGGACCATTTCAATTTTTCCCTAAATGTACAAAATTCACCATAAGAGATCTCGGTAATATGCTTACAAATATGAGGGCGGTCATCAACAACCCGTTTTCACATTGTTGGATCGCTGAGATTTATGTATGGAGTATCTGATTCAACCTTTTTTTTCTTCGGTTGTCATGATCTGAACCGACTTGACTCTTTGATTTGATCCTACCAATAAATCTTTAGATCGATATTACGTTTTCGATTAGATATACTGGAGAAGAAATTGGGACGAGGGAAAAAAAATTGGGACAGAGAAGTGAAGTAGACAAGGAGTGAGTTTGTATGAAGGAGTTCAAGTTATACAAATATATAGAGTTTAGATTGAGATTAACTGTGAAGGGTAATTTAGGGGAAAACAAAAAAGTGGGACGAGGAATGATAAAGCGTCCAACCCAAAAGAAATTTAAACAACTCTCCGACGAAAGGAGTTGTGTCCGATATGAGATGGTCCCACACATGTCGGACACAAGATCATTTTGCATCCGTGCAAAAATTTTATTCTTTTTTTTTATAAAAATGTTGTAAGCAGGATGATGATCTTGATCATCTTGCGTCCGTGCATTTTTTTTATATTTTAAAATTTGTCGGACGCAAGATCATTTTGCATCCGTGCAATTTTTTAAAAAAAATTATCGGACGCTAGATCATATTGTGCCCATGCACATTTTTCCCTTTATTTAAATTTTTATACAAGGGACGAGATTTGATCCCTCGTCCCATATATTTTAACATTAAAAAAACAAAAAAATTAAACTGGACAATAGATCATATACCGTCTGTCAATTTTAAAACAAAATTATCATATTTTGAGTTCAAACGACTGTAGCTCGAAATCAAAATTTCTATTTTAAAATATAAAATATGAAAATTTTGAGTTCCAACGACTACAAATGCTCTAAGAGCATCCACAGTCGTTTGTTATATTTGCCAAATTCTCATTTTTTGAGAAATTGGCATTTGCAGTTGTTTGCTATTTTGCCATAAATTGCTACAGTTCCTTCTCAAAAATGAGAATCGAAATTGCGATTCTCAAATTATAGGAGACGGAACAACATGTTCTGTCCCAATTATTTTAATTTTTTTAAAGTTGATCGGACGACACATGTTGTTGTTGTTGTTTTTTTTTAATTTTAATAATCAGACGGTACATGTCATGTACCGTCTAAAAAAAATTTTTGAAAAAAAGGCCCGCCGGGACATGCTGTCCCGTCCCATGAGACAAGTTCTCAAACGGGACAGCAAGTCTCGTTTGAGGACTTTTCCACCACTTAATTAATGTTTAGGTCATTATCACACTTGTTTAGTCACTTAATTAAGGTATTAGTGACTATTTAAATATAGTTTATGTTAATTTAATAGTTAATTAACTTGCTAAATAATATTTTAAATATTAAACCCAATTTAATTATATAAAAATTAATGGGACGGGACAACATGTTCCATCCGCTAAAAAAAGTTAAAAAATTTGCCAAAATATAGCAAACGACCACTACAGCGATCATGCCTATTTTCTATTTCTATTTGTGTCATTTTCTCAAATATCAGAAACACCATTGTGGATGCTCTAAGGGTGCTGTTTATTCAACACCCCCCCCCCCCCCCCCCCCCCCCAACAAGTGCTCTTCTTTTCATTAAATTAAATTTACTGCAGATGTTTTCTCTGTTGATATTTGAATTTTAAGGACTAAAGTTATGTGCAATGGTTTCATAGAACTCTCTTCTTCCACAGATATTGTTAAGAATCTTACACCTCAGTTCATGTACTTTGTCTCAAAGAAATCGTTGCCGAATAAATCGTTGTTAATAGAGAAAAATGAAATAAGAAAAAAGGAATGAAGAAAGGAAGAAAGAAGAGATTAAGATATGAAAGGGTAAGGGTAGAAAGGTAATTCAATAATTCTAACTTAACGAAATAAGTTAAGTTAACGGAGTAATGGGTTTAGTGTATTTTTTCAAATGTTATATGGGCATATTGTATTTAAGTCAAACGTTGGGGATATTTTGACTTTTGCCCCAAAATAAAATTTACACCTTTGAAATGCGTACTTTTTCTCTAAGGTTTGGGTGATCAGAAATATTTAGCATAACCATTCATTTAAGATACTCTTTGATGCGGTTTGTTTTTGGGGGACGTGTGGATGCACCAGGCGTGAGTTCTTACTCGATTTGTATTTTAGGAGGAGACACCTATGCAGACGATCCTTGGCTGGACGAACGGTAAAGGTAGGCGGTATTGAGGTGGAGGCTGATGCTCGGCTCGGATCTCTGAGGCTCGGATCCGAGGGTCTCGTGTACCTGCAGATGGTCTCGGAACACCGGGGTTGGTCCCGGTGGCAGACCCTCCGACGATCTAGTCAGTCACTAAGTGAAAGTAACAGTAACTAGGGTTTTGGTGGGAAAGGATTGATTACCTGGAGAAGGAGTAGGGCTCTGGTATTTATAGAAGATGCCAACTGGGTCTGGACACGTTTGGGGCCGGGTCTGGACCCGGTTGGCTCGTGTGGCTGAAGCGGTGGAAACCCGGGCGGTTTTAGGGCTGACGTGGCAGATGTCCGGGCAGTTCCCGTGCTGACGTGGCAGCGGTCCGGGCGGTTTTCCGACGCTGACGTGACTGATCTGGAGGATCAGGTGGTGCGCGCATCCTGAGGAGATCCTGTGGCCCAGAATGGGCCACGTCGTTCCTAACCCATATCACTCTTCTTCCCTATCAACTCCATTATCAAAAATATTAAGATTAAAACCAAATGAACTAAATAAATAATGAACAAATCTATATTATTATTAAGCAAAGTCCCATTTTAGCGGCTGTTTACTATCATGCCCCTCATAAACATAAAAGGCCAAAAAAAATATATGATTAATATCGGATGTCAAAAATGTAATTTGCATGTATTGAAAAAATAATTAACATGCATAGATTTGCATGCCTATCTGCATAGATTTTAGAAAATAATTAATAGTATAGATTTGCATTTAGTTGCATGCACAATTTATTCATAAGAAAGTTTGTTCCTATCAAAGTCAGTAGATCTAACACATGCATGCACATATCAAAAAGAAAAAATTGTGCATGCCTGTCTGCATTCATGCATGCAATCTCTCCGGTGATCTATCCCTTTTTCAAAATCCCACACACCTTTATAGACGTGCATCGCACGTGCATTATACTAGTTTATTTCTATGCGAACACTTACGGGCAAGAGTGTCTATGTCAAAAGTGAGAGCTATGTTCATACTTGTACACGTAATATATAACTATAGGGGATTTTTTTTATAAATAAAAGAAGTTGATAACCTATGGTTAATTTGTATTAATTATACCTTTTATTATTCTATGAACAACTGTTTTTTCTTATTAAATAAAATACAAATACAAATACAAATCTCTACTATTATAATGGGAGAAGGGGTTAGTGTCATCTGTCATTGTTGTCATTTTGAAGCCAACACGTGCAGCCCACGTGTTGACAAAATGACCCACTTTGGTAAATATTTTTGAAAGTGGACCAGTTTGGTAAATATTTCGGAAGTGGATCAGTTTAAAAATTATTTTCCTTTTTTTGTCTTTTTTTCCTTTTTCCTCCGCGTGCACGTGCGAAAGTGGACCAGTTTGGTAAATATTTTCGCCAGTGGATCAGTTCGGAAATTATTTTCCTTTTTTTATGTCTTTTTCCTTCTTCCCCACGTGCATCGCACGTGCATGATACTAGTACAAATAAAGCATTATGGCAGAATGGTAGCGAGCATTCTGTTTAACCTCGAAAATAAATTAACGAGAGGCATCCAAGATCGAAGATGCACATGTTTAATTAGAGGGATCGATTAGATGGATGAGAGGTGCGCCTGAATATTAGGTCGAGAAGATGGCTAGCCATTGACCAGCCTCCGACCACGTGCAGGAGGAAAAGAAACTCAAGGAATTGGAACAAGATGTAGAAGAAGGTTTTTGGTTTCATGGCGTTGAATTGAGGTGAGATGAGGTGATCGATTAGATGAGTTTGTTGATTTGAGTCATCGCACCTTATATGAAGACAAATTAACAATTTAGTTCTCACTAATAACTCGACTTGAACCATAGTTTTCTTAACCTTACAATAATTTGGGTCATTTTATAGTTAACATAACTCAACTTTTACAAGTAACAAAAATTGAGATAATTATAGTTATCTCTAACTCCATTCAAATCTTAATTAAACTCAAAATAACATATCTTTAAATCTTAATTAAACTCAAAATAACATATCTTTAGAACTAAACACACTCTTCTCAATCTTATGATCGAATTGATTAATGTTTAGTCACATGTGCAAAATTCTAAACTATTCGTTAGTTTGTCCAGAGTATGTCCCAACTGTTAATGCTAATGCAAATTTGTTTTGAACTTTTAAAATTTTCTTCCCCTGAAGTTCTAAAATTCTGATAAATATGAATGAAACATTCATAGTTAAATTTTTTTTTTACAACAAAACTAAACCTTCCAAGTTCATTAAATTTTGGGGGAACCTTTTCAATATTGCACCACATAATTTCTTTCTACTAAAGTTATAACACTAGTAGAATTGCAAAAGTGCCAATGGAAAAAAATATAAATAAAATAAAATAAATCTCCAATACGTCTCTAATAATTGTTGCTCTCCAACTCAGAGCAACTCTAATTATTTTCTTGCAAATCAGGGTAATTTCTTGCATATTAATGCATGCCAAACACCTACCTTAATTCTTAGAATCTGCTAAAACAGGTGCTTACAAGTGAGCAGAATGATGGATGAAACTTCAATAAAAATGGTAATAAGGTTGCTTGTCATTTTACAATCATGATTGGAATACTACTAAGGATAGAGATAATTCTCAAAACAAGAAAAAAAAAAAAAAAAAAACCAGGAACAAAGATGATACCGTTAATAACGAAAACTTGGGGACCAACTACAAGGATTTGGATCCTCTCCGATACTTTTTGGTATTGGAGAGTCCAGTGAAAAGTTATGAACCATCCGTCCGTCCATCACAGATGAACTTATGATGGACGGCTGAGAACCAAAACAATAAAGTAAATATGCCTCATTCTACACTGGTGCACGTTGTTCTTTTCTTCTTCCTTCCCCTGAAACCGGAGCAACATCTCACCACCGCCATCGATGGCTGCTACTCCGCCCCTATCTCCTCTTATCGCCACCACCTCCTTCATTGCATCTGCTCCTCATCCCAACCACCATGGCTACCCTTCGAGATTTGATCCAATGCCCTGAGCTTGGATCTAGATATTAGAGGAGTTGTTACTCTCCGTTTGCAAAAAGAGTAGAAGACAACATGGCTGTTACATATCAGCCCCTGAGAGAATAAATGTAATAGGAGGGTGTTTTTGCTTAATAAGAGTGTATTTTGTATAATAACCCATGTATTGGATGGGTGTGCACTATACATGTTGTTTTTTGATGAAACGGATAGAGCCAAACGGCTCCAGCCAAACAGATCAATATATAAATCATAATAAAGTACATACAATCCTAAAGCAGCAAGATAAAGATTTACAAGATGTAAACAATATATACAACAATCATCTCATGAAACAGCAAAAGAGCAAGATCGAGTCCTAAGACAGCAGCGCAGAGCACGAAACGATCCAGCACAACACCAAGCATCGTAGAAAACACGCCGGCGACCTCAATACGCAAAAACCTAAAGCACTGCCGAGGTAGCGCAAGCGATACAGAAACAATAAAATAGCATCCACACTTGACAACGCAGACATCAGAACAAGCAAGGATCAAGTAAAAGGAAACAAGCTAGTAGGAAAAGATAGTAGTAAGCAAGGAAAGAACACACTCGAACAAATCCTCAGCAATAAGCACTCTGAAGCTTTTAGAACAACTATAAACCAAGAATATGCCCAGGTAGCCACAACAGAAATAAAACTGCCAAGGCGACCACAGGATAGAAAGGAAATGCCAGATGAAAAAATTCAACAGACAAAACAACACATGATAACAAACTTCATAACGAGGCAACAAGACAGCCGAAACAGCACCACCATCGGTAAACTACCATACAGAGGCTGACTGACTAAATGAGCCGCAGTCACTCATCGCTCAGAGCATAAACCCTGACATAGAGAACACCCAATACGATTAAAGCCAAGAGACTAACAGCTGATAGCCTCTAAACCAGGCAGATAGACGAAGAACAAATATGCACAGCGAAGTATGAAAGCAAAAGAATAATTCACACCGAGAGCTGAAGAGCCAGATGAAAACTAAACAGACTGAATTGCACTGCTAGCGCATATGAGCATAGCGCAAACTCCAAACAAAAGATAGAACGTGATACAATCATATACTAGCTAAACATCGTATCAGCAGAGAATACATACATTACAAACAAGTGAGGGGGATAAGCATAGAGATAAAAATAAAGCAAGGAGCTCTAAACATATGAGCTCAGTAAGATGACAATCAGAACGAGCTGATCCAACGCCACCGAAACACTTACCCACCAGATACCCGCCACAAAACATGCTGGGCTTCAAAATAAACTTAACACCAGATCAGAACAGCCCAAGCATGAAGGAAAAATGACAAACCAAAAGCATTTTGAGGGAAGGCGAAACGTCCCTTAAAGCCTGCATAAGAAAACAAAATAGAGAAAAGATTTGAGAACATCCCGTTAAGCTGACAAATAGAACACCCCTCACAAAATCGAGAGTATAGTAAGCCACAAAAAAAGAGACGGACACAGATATAGAGTATTAAATAGCATTGAGGTTAATAATACAATGGAAAGCTTTCTCTAATCTATCACCCTTCAAATTATCTCTAGCTTCTTTTTTTAAAGAAGCAGACCAAGAATTGAACAGACGTAATAACTCAATAGTTAAAGAGCGAGAGGAAGTGTAATTTTGCCGGAAAATTCTGTGATTTCTTTCTTTCCAAATTATCCATAGGATAATCCGGAAGGAGAGAATCCAAGAACTGTGGAGATTACGATTGGGAGGGCACTTAGTCCAGCAATCGGACAGACTGATCGGAATATCTGGCACTCCCCAAGTCAGGACGACAACTTTCCAAAGGGAGAGGGAGTAATCGCAACCAATAAACAAGTGGTGCACATCCTCTGAAAACGAATCCCATAGCGGGCACAATTGCCCCCATGCTAGATTTCTCTTGTTGAGTAATTCAACGGTAAGGAGTTTATTGTTGAGAGCTAGCCACACTAGAATCTTCACCTTCAACGGAGCACAAGATTTCCAAACCACATCGTAGAAAGGTGATCTAATCCCTCTGAAATTGAGGAAAAGGTAGAAAGAATGAACAGAGAAATTCTTTGACGAATTCCATCGCCAGAAGAAATCCTCTTTCTCATGCCAGTCCACATTGTTAACGACTTCGAGTAAATTATCTAGCTCAGGAGATAAGTGGGGAGGAAGATTAGACAAAAAAGGAATCGACCATTCTCTAAGGCCTTCATTGATGCTATAGTATTCTGATACCAATGCCCGGGGGTTGGCAGCAAGGCGGAAAATGGTTGGGAAAGTGGTAGCTAAAGAGGAATAACCGATCCATATATCAGACCAGAACCTGGTCATGGATCCATTCGCACATCCATGGCTAAGACCACAATTGAAAGCCGCTGCCGCTTTCCAAATACCTTTCCAGAACGGGGAGGACTTCCTATGAGGATGTTCCGGGAAACTCCACCATTCATTGGCCACATAGTAATTGGCTTTGATACATCTAATCCAGGGAAGATCCTCCCTTTTGAGAAATCTCCATATCCATTTGCCTAGCAAGGCAAGATTTTGGTGCCTAAGATCTAGAACCCCTAAACCTCCAGCCAATTTAGAAGAACAAATGAGCTTCCAGTTACACAGATGCGATCCGGGATTGTAATTAGAAGAACCTGACCAGAGGAAATTATTTCTGATACGATCAATTCTTTTGATAACCCAAGACGGGATAAAGTAGAAAGACATCATGTATAAAGGAATGGACGAAAGTACTGAGTTGAGCAATATAAGTCTACCGCCTCGAGACAACTGTCTCCCAGACCATACCGATAGTCTGGATTCGACCTTGTCAATCATCGGGGACCAATCCGATCTATCAAGTTTACCCCACCTCAGGGGAATACCCAGGTACGTAATAGGAAAAGAAGCGACCGGGCAATTAAAGAACGCAGAGATTTCTTCCTGCCTGTTAGGAGAGCCTCCCAACCAAACAACGGAAGATTTTTGAAAGTTGATAGTAAGACCAGACGCTAGCTCAAAGCAGTAGAGAAGCAGTTTCAGGTTTTTGAGAGTATGAGGATTAGGTTTGGCTAGAATAATGGTGTCGTCGGCGTACTGAAGGTTCAGTACGCCATTGAAAGAACGAGACTCTCCCAGTCCTTCGATGACCTGGGCGTCCCAGGTGTTGCGGAGAAGTTTACTGAAAACGTCTGCGACTAGAGAGAAAAGCAGGGAGGACAGCGAGTCTCCTTGCCTGAGCCCGCATTTGATCTTAAATTTACGACCTTCTGATCCATTAATGAGGATGGATGAGGTACCCGTGAATAGACTAGATTTGATCCAAGCAATCCATCTGGGGCCAAATCCCCTATTGCTTAAAATCTCGAAAAGGAAATCCCAAGAAACGTTATCATAAGCTTTTTGAAAATCGAGTTTAAGGAGAAAACCCTCAGATTTGGAATTGTGACAAGAGGATATAATTTTCTGGGCAGAAGCTACACTGTCCAGAATAAATCTATCTTTAATAAATCCCGATTGAGCCGGATCAATAAGCGGAGATATGATCTCTCCAAGACGAGCTGACAGCACCTTCATGATAATTTTGAACATGGAGTTTATAAGACTAATCGGCCTAAAGTTAGCCACGGTGTTAGCCCCTAATAACTTCGGAATAAGAACAATATGAGCGTAGTTGATGAGGTCGAAAGAAAAGGTTCCTAGATGAAGCTCGGTGAACATACGAAAAAGGTCATCTTTCAAATTATTCCAGAACTTTTGAAAGAAAAAGGCGGGAAAGCCGTCGGGCCCCGGCGCCGCATCGCTTTTTAAAGCGAAAACCGCCACTTTGATTTCTTCCAAAGAAAATGGAGCTTCGAGAGAAGAGAGATCGATATGAGCATCACAGTACAGGTGGTTCCAATCCAGGCTCAGACTCCTCAGTTTGGGAGAACCAACAAGATTTTTGTAGAAATGGAGAAAAGATTGGTGAATATCTTCGTTAGAAGAGAGTTCAATCCCCTCATGATTGATAGATGAAATGTGATTACTTCTTTGCCTGTGGGAGGCATAATTATGGAAAAAAGCTGTATTGCAATCGCCCTCTTTGAGCCTTCGAAATTTAGCTCTCTGGGCCCATTTGACATGTTCTTGATGAAGAATATTCGAGAAATCTTGTTTGCACAAATTCCGCTCGTTGAATAAATCAATCGAGATCGGACCTTGCTCCTCCATTTTATCTATCGATTCTATGGAGGAGAGGAGGAACTTTTTTAAGAAATTGGTGTTAAACTGTCTTTCGTTACGCCAGACTTTACAACCGAATTTTATAGCGTGAAGTTTGAGAAGAATGGAACCTAATCCCGAAGACCCTGATATCACCGATAAACACTCTTTAACAAGGTTAACAAAAACTTGGTCTTCCAACCAAATTTTTTCGAATCTGAATTGATGGTGACGAGGGAACTGATAGTCAGAATGTAACGCAATGGGCACATGATCAGAGGAAGGGTTAGGTAAGGCAAGAGCAAAGGAGTTGTGAAAACGGTTGATCCAAACATTGGATACCAAGAAGCGATCGAGCTTCGCCATAGCTGGAAGATGGCGAAGGTTCGACCAAGTAAAGGATCTACCAGATAAAGGAATATCAGTCAGCAGTAATGATTGGATGCATTCGTTGAATCGATGATTGCCAATCGAAGAACTATTAGATCTCTCGTTGGCGAATCTCATGGCATTAAAGTCGCCACGGAAGATGCACAACTCGTTGGAATGGGACTGCAGGGAAAGGAATTCGTTCCAAAACAACGGTCGGCCTTGAGATGATGAAGGGCCGTAAACCGAAATAACCGTGAGATTGGTGTTAAGTGGCAACCAAAGAAGTTGAACAATGAGAAAAAAGTTGAGGCGTCGAATTGAAACAATAGAGAAAATAGATTCTTAAAATCCAAAGAGGATACCTCCCCTTGATCCAATCACGTCAAGGGAGATCCAATTCAAAATGATGGTACCTCCTATCGATCTAAGGATCGAAGGAGAGGGAACTTCGAGCTTAGATTCTTGAATAGATATAAGATCGCAATGCGACGAGGAGATCAAATGGAAGATAGATCTTTGTTTATCGGGAAAATTCAGACCCCTAATGTTCCAAGAAACCGTTATCATTAAACAACATTGTGCTCTTTGACTCTTGAACGTTCTTTCTTTCTGATGGCAAAAGCCACTGAAGCGGGGGAAGCTATAGGCAAAAAACCTAAATCCGAAGAAATTGAAATGAGATCACTATCCGAGCAAAGATCAAGTTGAAGATGGAAAATCGATCCTAGAGGAGAAACCACGGAATTGGATTTAAAATCTGAAGGGCTAGCGATCGACAGAGGATGAAAAGCAGAGTTATCTAATTTAGCTCGTAAGCGAGCGCTAGATCGGATCAGGCGGGGGTAGGATCTTGGTGCTGCCGAGGACCTAAAATTAGACTGAGCGACGAAAGATACCCCTTCAGTAGAGCGAGGGGCTGAGTTATCGTCCACCGAGGAAATGTAGTTATGGAGAGAAAACAACGGTGGAAGAACGTTAGAGCCTGATCCAATGCTATGCACCACAAACAGAAACAATCCCGTATAGAATAAGGCACTGAAGTTGGGTGAGAAAGCACCTAAAGTAGCATGCATCGCTAATCTAATGTCTGAAGACATCGAACAGGATACCTCCGACAGTAGAACGAAAGGAGAGAGAAGGCGAGGGTGTCGAGATACCCGGCCGAAGAAGAGGCTAGACCAATCCAAATTAAAATAAAGAGAATGCAACTGGAATGAATTAACTAAGGAAAAAACACACAAATAAACGAAAAAACTAACCTTGCTGTTGTCAAAATCTTTCTTACGATCCGCTTCTTCATCTTCTAGCAAATAGTCAAGGTCGGTCCACGAGGGGGCCTGGGACCATTTATCAGCTTTGATCTTAATGGAAGGTAGAACAGGATCAGAAGCCGAAACCGAGGAGAGATGAGCTTGTTTTTGGAATAGCTGCCAGTCTGATTCAAAATGAGGATTAACATCCCACTTGGGCCAGAGGGAGTCTGGGTTAGAACTCTTCGTAGTAGGAGGAGATTCCTTAGGAGCAGAAAGGGAAGCAGTAGACGGAAGCTTAACCTCCGGAGTCTCAGAAAATGAGGCAATGGCCGATGGAGCAGCAATCAAACGATCCGACACCTTGGAAATCGACTTAGAAGAAGATGGAGAATTGATGTCTGGATTGATCCATACTAGGTTAGGAGGTTTGGCAGGTGAAATCTTCGATTTGCCGGAAGTGATAAAAGGTTTATTAGGAGGTTGGAATTTTTTCTTAACCGATGCTTTCAGAGGAGCCTTCCATGGGGCCTTAGCAGATGAGACAGAACCAGGGTGGAAGGGTGACGGGGCTTTGGAGGCAATGGGATTTGAATGCGAAAGGTTAGCAGAACAAACTAGACCAGTCCCTTTAGAGAACGAGGGAGAGTGGTATTGAACTGAAACAGGATAAGAAACGATACCATCCTTCAGGATGAAGGCTTCAATGCGCTCTTGACTATCAGGAATATCAAAAACTGCTTCCACTTGCATACAGCCAGACGCGAGTTTAGAAGCAGAGGAGATGCTAGTTAATTTACCCACACAGCTCACTAAAATACCCACCCTATGCATCGAATCGCAGAAGGGGGGCAGACCCAGTAAAGTCACCACAGTAGAAATAAGGTTGGGTCCCGACTGAGGGGGAGACACTTGAATCCATTTGCGAATAGACAAAGAAATTGCACCCACCGATAAAGAAGCTTTCTCAATAAGATCCTGGAGCAATTTAGGGGACGGGCAGCGAATTACAATGTCACCGTTAGAACATGAACATAGGATCCAATCCCAATTCTTGACATTACACGAATTGCTGAGAAGCGAATTCAGAGTAAAAGTGGGGATGGAACCTCCAGTAAAAGAAATGGCACCGTAAGTGTCAAAAGATTTCAATCGATCCGAGAGGTCGACGGGGGGGGGGGGGGGGGACGAACACTTGTAATACGTCCGGGATGGCAGAACTAGCAGAGGGGGGCCCCTTGGCTATCGAAGGGAGAACTAGTGGCTCTTCAATACGATTGCTCAGGGGGGGCGTGGGTAGGAGAGGAGATTTAGAAGAATTTTTTTTGATTTTGGGGATAAGAGCGGATTCAGTTGAGAGCTTTCGTTGCATTGCCAGAAAGTCTAGAGCAGCAAGAACTTGGTCTGCAATCGGAACACCGATCGACATACCCAACAACCTTTGAAGAGCGAAACATTTGGGTCGAGAGTGGCCGTCTTTAAGGCAGAAAAGGCACTTCATAGCTGCCCCACAATATTTTTTGATGTGGCCTGGCTGTAAACAGCGAAAGCAGACGAGCGATGAACGTTGAGAATAGGGACTGGGGAAAAGAGAAGATGAAGAGGGCTTAGATAGAGAGTGGCGGGAAGAGGGGATAAGGAAGTTGCTGGGAAGCTTCGAGTAGCCAGCTCGAAGAAGACCAGATGGGCTAAGCCTGTTTAAATTACTCGAAATATTACCAAGCCTTTTTTTTTAGCTTTTCTTAACCACTTGCACCCACGAAAGGGCCATGGGCTATCACACAGAGAGAAACAAGGCCTAAAAAGAGCTCAGACAACTAAATAAAGGCTAGGATGGAGGAGCACTACCTTTGAACCAGAACCAATGGCGCAAGACCCACTCAGCGACACTCCTGAAAGAGCTAATCGGTTGCAGTCACTGAAGGTAATGAATGACGAAAGAAAGTGAACGTTAGGGAAGGAGAAGCTTTGCAAGCTAAACAGAATACTCCACTAGGGAGAGACGAGAAGCTAACCAAAATCGGCCGAAGCGATTCAGTACTCCTCAATGATCAAACCACAGAACACTCTCAAGGGAGAACCTCGAGAGATCTGAAAAAAAAGAGAACGAGTACTAGATTGAAATCAAATCCGGACAGCGCTGAAAAAAGGCGAACAAAGAGAACGCCGCTAACAAAGCGAAACGCACAAAAAGGAAAACACGAAAATAAAAAACAATACTTACAGTGATTGGCCTCTGATAACAGATATACCTATGGTGAAGCTCGAGATGAATGGAGCCACTGAACTGCAGTGGGCTAGAGGGCCGAGGCGAGTGGAACCACTGTACTGCGCCGAACACTTGCTGAAGAGGAAGAGCGATCGCTGAAGCAACGGGGAAGCTCAAGACGAGAGGAGACTCTGAACAGCCGGGGGCAAGAGAGCGAAGAGCGCCGAACACGGGGAAAAGACAGAAGGAGAAAAACGGACTGGGAGAAGACGCGGCAGGCAGCCAACGAAGCCACCGAACGGAGAGGAGAGCGCCGGAGAGGGAAGGAAAAGGAGAAGTGAAACACCATGAAAGGGGACGCGCCACGAGAAGGGTTTGGAGAAGATGACAAGGGGAACAAAATTAATGAAGGGAGTAGCTGGAGAAAATAAGTAATTTGGCCGGATCTAATGGGGAAATGAGAGGAAGAAGAGGGAGCAGAAAATCGCCAGAGCTCAACACTCCTTCTGTTAATCGACCTTGCACTATATGTGTTGTTAGGTGTAGGAAAGTGACTGGTTAGGAAATGAGTGGTGGGGCTCGGGTTTAATTGCCACCATCTTCTCCCTATACACATATGTTATGCACGTAGAGTCTGTATATAAATACCCGAACTCTGTAACCTGATATCTTTGTGAAATGAATTAGAATCCATTCTTAATTCGGTTTCTTCTTCTTCTTCCTCCCCTCATCTAGGTCCCTGAAACTCTAGGTTTTGCGCAGATCCGATGCCGAGGAGACGACACGTCGTGTCCAACGCTGCAGCTGGAGGTTGAATTAGAACAATGGTATCAAAGACCGAAATTGACCCCGTTAACGTCATCGAACAATAGCTCCACCAAGAATTCGACCAATGAGCTGAGAAATCTCCTTGAATTTGGGTTTAGATCTCAATTGGGACCTAGAACTAGGGATAGGTTGCGAGAGCTATCATCGACAATGGTAATGCACCTCACAAGCAACCCAGCTTGGAGGGGAGGTTCGACTGGTTGGAATTAGCTATTGATCATCTCCTTCAAGAACCACGATGTCGATGCCACTCCTGGCGATCAAAGGAGGTATGGAGCTCGGAAGAAAGTGAGAATGATTCAGGTGAAAGTGGTGGTTTTTTGGCGTTCTCCATCTGTTCGATGACATCACCCTAGATGTTGGCGAAGAGATAAAGATCAAGAAAGAGTCATAGTCGATGTGGTGGTTACAGAAGGGATCAAGAACCAAAAACTGAGCGTCGCCATCAAGTAACTAGTATTATCTTCTTCCCTAAACACCCTAAGATTGACTTGCCTAGTTTCGATGGTTCACGATGTTGGGTTTTATGTCTTGCATACTTATTCAGTGTGAAGAGAAAATGGTGATACAAGTAGAGGGTTTGAAGTGAAGGACCGAAGAAAAGGAGAAAAAATCAACAACAACAGCAACCAACTGTCACCTTCTCGGGTCGATGGTCTGGGAGTTGCGGTCGACCGTCCGCGGCGTTGATGGACATTTTGGGTCCGAGTTTGTTGGTTCGATTGAAGTCCACTTCTTCTTCTCATTAGATCATACAAATCTAATTGTATATTTATCTCTTCAGTATACATCGGATGGCTATTGTATCAAGATATCTAAACTAGGGTTTCTCTAGATCCATAAATACAATGTAAATGACTCCTAGAACGATATGATTCTAATGAATGCCGAATAGAAGAAGATAGTACTTCATCTGAGAGGATGAGAGATTTATCCATTGTAAACAGCAATCATGTTCCAGGTAGGCTTGAGAGAGGGTTGTGGTGAGAATTGTAGTATTCTTGTATCTTCTCTAGTTGAAATAGCATCTCGGTTCTTCCTCCCCTGGATTAAGGTGAAAGCCCTAACCGGGACAATTTTTATGTGCTTTGTGTGATTGGTGTGATCTAGTTTTGCTTGGTGATTTGCATTGATTATGTCAAAGACTCAACAAGATCCTCAATTTCCTAACAAGTGGTATCAAAGCAATCAAGTTCGTGGGTTCGTTCGAGTTCCTTGGAGAAGATGACAGATCAAGAGACGAAGATCAAGCGGTTTGATGGTAAGATCAACTTCAATCTATAGAAGGTGGACATGTATGATGTTTTGGTTCGGAAGGACTTGCACCTTGTAGTAGGGTGAAAATGGCCTGGGGGGCCCAACCAGGGCCCAATACAACTCTCACTCAAGAAAGGTAAATATAGCAATTTAGTCCGGCTTCGAACCATTACAGGGTCGGCGCCGAACCTCAAGTTCACCCCCACAGAACTGGCCTCCTCGTATCCGACGAGCCTCAGTGGTCCTCGACATCCGATCCGTGACAACCCCACGGGCCGTCCCCCCTTTCTGGCGAAGCATGGGGATGACCTGACACAGCCTGGGCCCTCCGATTCTCCCAGAAGCACAGGAGACCTACGATCAGTCATGACAGCTCCAAATACCACCAAGGGTTCTGCCACGTCAGCCCTATACCGCTCCTGGTATTGCCACGTCTGCCCTAAACCCCCTGGGCCTTCTGCCACGTCAGGCCCATGGGCTTTCGGGTCCAAACCCGGCCCCCAAGAGGAACCAAACCCGGATGGGATTCTCTATAAATACTAGACCCTCACCCACCTTTTGAGGTAATCAATCTTTTACCACTTAAATTCACCTAGTTATTGCTACTCTCTCACAGAGACTGACTAGATCGTCGGAGGGTCCGCCACCGGGACAAACCCCGGTGTTTCAGGACCGTCTGCAGGTACACAAGACCTCGGATCCGAACCTTCTGATCCGAGCCCAGATCTCTGCCTCATTCTGAGGTCGCCGCAGGTTCCGCCCGGTCAGCCGAAGGTCGTCAGACGAGTAGCTTTCTCCTTCAAATACAAATTGAGTCCGAACTCACACCTGGTACATCCACACGTCTCCCAGAAATAAACCGCATCAGGTTGGCGCCGTCTGTGGGAACTCTGCTTCAGAAGCCGACCCGAGCCCGACCATCAAGGCCCCTCGACAGCCGAACTCCCATGGCCTCCAGAGGCCAGGGGGGCGCGTCCTCCGTCAACCGAAGGGACACACCCCCACCAAATACCAATGCCGGGCCACGCGCATCAAGGCACGGAGATTCCCATCAGGGATCCCGGCGAAGCGCCACCCGTACAGTCCAACCCGACCTACGAGGAATAATCGTCAACAGTCAAAACACCCGCAGCAGGAGAAGGGCCGCTTCCAACACGGCCCCGAACCATCCAAGACCACCGCCCGAGGGACGGAGGCCAGCACTTAGCCGCGTCGGAAGGCAACCTTCAGACCGACCGAACAGGGTCGAGGGAGCCCCCGTCACTCACAAGGAGTTCCAGGACTTCCGAAGAGAAATTCTTGGGGCTCTCCGACGGGCCCCCAGGGGGGAAACCTTCCATTCCCAAACCAGGTCGGACACCGAGGCCAGCGTGTCCCGACCATCAATAATCCAGCCAGAGGACGATGACATACTCCTGAGGTGCCTCTAAGAAATGGAAGATCGCCTCGACCACATAGGGGACGGCGGCCAAAGAGCAGCTCAGGGGTACAGACCTATCTGTCCTCCCTTCTCCACCCCCATCCTCCAGGCAGAAATACCCAGGAACTTCCGACCCCCTCAGTTTGAGACCTACGACGGCAAGGGAGATCCTGCTGATCACATGGAGGGTTTCAAAACCCTCATGATGATTCACAGCGCCTCAGATCCCCTGCTGTGCCGAGCCTTCCCGGCCACCCTTCGGGGTCCGGCTCGTGAATGGTTCTCGAAGCTCGCCCCCGGCTCCATTTACTCCTTCGACCAACTAGAGGGCAATTTTCTTGCCCACTTCATCACCAGCCGGAAGGCCGAAAGGACCAGCGCCTCATTACTTGGGCTCAGACAGATAGAAGGGGAGTCACTCAGAGTGTTCGTCCGGAGGTTTACCGCAGAGGCAAGATCGGTCTCCTCCCTCGATCCGGGCGTCGCCTCTGCGGCATTTCGGCACAACGTCCGTCATGGACAGCTGAAGGCTTCTCTGGCGAAAAAACCCCCCGTCGACTTTCCCGACCTCCTCAACAGGGTCGAGAAATACATTAGGGTGGAAGAGGCCCTTAACCCCGAAGATACCAAGGAGGCCGTCGGGAAGGGAAAGCGGAAGGTCGAAGAGGTCGAACCATCAAAGAAAACTCCAAGGGACGCGGGGGCCTTGAAGAAGGTCCCGCCGGTCCCCCGCTTCGAGAGGTACACTCCCTTGACGCATAACGTATCCGCCATCCTCTTAGAAATCGAAGACAAAGGCATTGTTCGACTACCCCCCCGACCTAACAACGGCAAGAACCGAGACCAGCGCTTCTACTGTCGCTTCCACAGAGATCACGGGTACGAAACCGACCAGTGCCGAGCCCTGAAAGACGAAATTGAGGAGCTCATCTCCAGGGGGTACCTCCGAGAATTCACCCGAGAAGTCCCACGGGATCGGCGAGATATTAGGAACCGGAAGACCTCGCCTCCGAACCCTACTCCGAACCGCATCCAGGGTCGGGATCCCGACTCCGAGGAAGCCGCGGATACGCCCTTCATCTTGCATTGTGTCCACGGAGGGCCAATGGGAGGAAATTCAAATACTTCCCGAAAAGCCTTCATCCGGGAAGTGAATGCTGTCCACGGCAATCCCTCGCCCAAGCTACAACCGATGTCGGTCTCCTTCTCAGGAGAGGACCTCGAGGGCGTTCGCCTACCCCACTGCGATGCCCTCGTCATTAGTCTCCACATGGCTAATTGTGAAGTTCGCCGAATCCTCGTCGACAACGGCAGCTCGGTTAATATTCTTTTCCTCGAAGCATTCGAGAATCTCAAGCTACCTAGAGGCAAGCTCAAGCGGCCGGATACACCTTGCATGGGTTCTCCGGCGTCCCTGTCGTGATAGAAGGGATTGTCACCCTCGACGTTACCGCAGGATCGGCTCCTGTCAAGAGGACCGAGTCCATGGACTTCATGGTGGTCAACGTCAAGGCGGCTTACAACACCATACTCGGCCGACCCGGACTATGCTCCCTCCAAGCGGTGCCTTCGGCTTACCATCTGAAACTCAAATTTCCCACCCCACAAGGGGTTGGCACTGTCCGAGGTAGCCAAGAGGCAGCACGATCGTGCTACATGACCACCGTCGGGGGAGGTGTGTTCTCCCTCGACGCCGTCAAGTTCAAACCTGAGAGGGACGGCCCTGCTTCCAAACCTGTCACCAAGTGGGAGGAGACCCCAGTCGAAGCCGAGTACCTGATGAAACTCCTCGAAGGACAAACATAGGCTCTAGCCTGGCTAAATGTAAACAGGTTTTTGTGTAAACACTCATGTGTACAGGACCGTCTTAGCGGCCCTCCTTATCTTATACGAAAGAGATCTCTTTTTGTTAAAACCTTAACGCCAGATAATGAGATCAGCGCCTGAGTCCTCACTCCGGTATCGTCCCCAACGCCTCGGTAGGCTCCAACCGAATCCAAGCTGGGGACTCTCCCTAAGGCCCCACTTCGATCCCTCGCGGATCGGTGGACTCTCCTTAAAACCACCATTGTTCACTACACCACTAGCCGAAGCAAAGAAGGAACAGGATTCTTTAGTCGTACCCTTTTATTTTTCGTCCTAAGAAAACAAACAAAGACCGTTACAGGACCACTCCACTCATCTCAAACTGGAAGAAGTCGCCATCTTAGAACCCCTCGGATCCGCTGAAGGGCGGGATTACTCCGAACGAGCGACTAAAATCCCTCTCCTCGTTATGATGGTCCTTAAACTCAGCCATGGTCGACTCCCAGTCACGGAGCTCTAGGCGTCATCTGGTCGCATACGCTGCAATAGCAGCATCACAGAGGAAACCCCCTCCGCTTGCCGACCCGCCGAGGAAGATGCCGAGGCACCCAGCATGATATTGTAGCGGTGTATCTCCATTTCTTTCTCCGCAAAGACATCACGAAGTAACCTCCCAGAAGTGGACCGAGGCACCCAACACGGCCTGTTCAAGGCTCGCACTGCCGAGTTCCCGATCCAGCATCGCCCTTCTCAGCCGGCTCGCCTCCTCGCCAAGGGCTTCAGACATGTTCCTGTAATAATTAAAGGCAGCATCGGCATTATGGGCCCTCTCACGGTACCGAGCCAAAGTGGCCTCTAATGCCTCAACCTTGCTCCGGAGCCACGCCGCATCGGAACGACGGGGGTCGGCCTCGGGAAGGGAAGCCACAACCTGCAAGAGGACCGACTCAATGCACATAGGCAAGGAGGTTCGGAAATATCCGAGGTCAAAACACTTGGCCAGTCAAAGATACTTTTTATAAATTGTACTTCTTCTTACAAAAAAAAGGCGGTGGCCAGTCCGCAGGAGGCAAATACAATCGAAGGGGAGAAAAAAGAAAGATAAAACTACACAACTTGATTTCCCCCCTCGACATCGATCGGGTTCGCAGGAGGGTCGACGGCCGGGTTGCCAACGGGCCCTTCCTCGGCAGGAGTCCGAGTTCCCGATCCAGCATCGCCCTTCTCAGCCAGCTCGCCTCCTCGCCAAGGGCTTCAGACATGTTCCTGTAATAATTGAAGGCAGCATCGACATTATGGGCCCTCTCACGGTACCGAGCCAAAGTGGCCTCCAATGCCTCAACCTTGCTCCGGAGCCATGCCGCATCGGAACGACGGGGGTCCGCCTCGGAAAGGGAAGCCACAACCTGCAAGAGGACCGACTCAATGCACATAGGCAAGGAGGTTCGGAAATATCCGAGGTCAAAACACTTGGCCAGTCAAAGATACTTTTTATAAATTGTACTTCTTCTTACAAAAAAAAAGGCGGTGGCCAGTCCGTGGGAGGCAAATACAATCGAATGGGAGAAAAAAGAAAGATAAAACTACACAACTTGATTTCCCCCCTCGACATCGATCGGGTTCGCAGGAGGGTCGACGGTCGGGTTGCCAACGGGCCCTTCCTCGGCAGGAGTCTTCGGTGTCCCCTCGATCTCCATGTCATACTCGAAGTCGGACAGGTCGACAGACGGGTAGAAGTGCCTCACATGGCTGAGGGCCTTCGCGTAGCACTCATCCTGGGCCTTGATCACCATCTGCTGACCCGCATCCGTCAGCTCTTCCCTCTCCTTGGCGAACGCAGCCGTCAACTCCTCCTTCTCCTGGGCGAACTTCTTCTTCAAGGAGACCATCCTCTTCCCCCACTCGGCTTCCTGAGCCTCGAGCTCGAGCTTCATCTGCTGCTCCCTCTTATGCGAACCCTCAAACTCGATCCGCATCTCCTTCATCTTCCGCTCGCTCTTGTCCGCCCGAACCCGCTCTTGCGACAGGGACGCTTCGTAGAGATTCTTTACATTAGCTCCCTGCATACAAGCCTGCAACCAACAAAACACTAATAAGAAGAGAACTCCCGAAGCAAGATTAACAAGAAAGATGAGATCGACGAGCTTACCAGCACGGTGGCCTGCGCCAGGCGCGTAAAGGCCACCTCTACGGGCTCACTCTCCATCGCTTGGCGATCGCGAGGGGTCGCCAACTTCTCCACCACCTCAACGGCCTGGGCTTCCTCGGTCAGACAGTCGCCTATCCGAACTGACTAGTCCGGCGCCCACCGTTGCCGCAACATCTCCACCACCGGATCCTCCTCCTCAACCTCTACCAAGGGACCTTTTCCCTTGTCGAGATCGGACGCCCTCGCTGGACACTTACCCCTCGAAGGGGCCGCCCCCTTGCTCGTCTCCGAGCGAGTCCTCTTAGTCTTCGGCTCGAGCGGGACCTCCGAGATAACCAGGGACGGTTCCCTCGGCCTCTTCGCCGCCTCCCCCTTCTTCTTCTCGGTGTTATCCTTCTTCATGGCGAGCCTCCTTGCTTTGATCGATGCCTCATCCATATCTGCAGAAAAAACCATTAAGAGCAATGAGCAGGAAAGCACGAAAAAACCAAGAGAAAAGAAACAACTACATACGCAGAACGGCTGGGCTCAGTCCGACGCTCGCCAGGTGGGCCTCCGTCACCTTCGTCCAATCGATACTAGGAGACAAACGGAGGCGCTCGACAAACCCCCACTCCTCGGCCGTCAGATCCCCCGGCCTCGGCGCAGGATAGCTCGGCTTGGAATAGTTCCATCTAGTCGGAATGTCCCAAGGCTCTTCACTCCGGATCACCAGATATTTCTTCTTCCAATCCTTAATAGAGTCCGGGTGGCTGTGAACAACCTTCCTCTTACTCCGAGGGGAGATATAGTAAATACCCTCAGCCGCCGAACTGATCATCAACATCGCTCGGAACACGTTCAACCGCAGGGGTACCTTCTGTGCCTCGCACATCAGGTCAAAACAGATTATCTGCTTCCAAGAGTTCGGCCCATACTGCATCGGAGCCAAGGAGGCCCAGTTCAGCACTTCCCGAACAAACGGGTGGACTGGCAGCCTCAGTCCAGAAATGAAGGCGTCCACTGGGAAGACGCAATACCAAGCAGATAGGGGATCGGTTGGGTGCAGAGTAGAGCTCGGTAGCATCAATTCGTAGCCAGGACCTATGTGGTACGCCAGCTGCAAAACCTCCAAGTCCCCACCCTCCAAGACGGTCAGAATCGCATCCATCGTCCCCCTCTTCCGACTCAGCGAGGAAGCCTGCACGCCGAAGAGCTCCTTGTCGGATAGGTCGTCAGGATACTGACGGAAAGGCTTCGGCTGCACGGGCGAACCTGTCCACAAGTTACGATATACGGGCGCCTGGCTCGAACCACCAGTCCTTGGTCCTGCCTTCCTCGGAGCCTTCTTCTTCTTCTTCTTAGTTCGCTCCAGCGAGGAAGTGAATAAGGGCCCCAGGACAGTCGGCATGGAACTCGGACCCGCACCCTGAACTGTGGATCTCTTTACGGTGCCACCCTCGCCTCCCTCCTCCTCGAAAGTCAACTCCAAAACACAGACGCCGCCCGAGCCATCATTCGTTTCCCCTGACTCACTACTCTCCACCATGAAGGGACGTCGGGAGCGTAACGGCCTCACACCATGTACCTCCTCCTCCTCACCTACGGGTTCCTCCCACGAAACCGAATCGGAAGACTCCTCAACGAATACTGACTCCCCCTCAAGTACGGGCTCCTCCCACGAAGTCGAGTGGGAGACAGGTTTCACTTCCCCCTAGATGTCGACGCTGACGAGCCAGACTGAGCCCTATCCATCTGTGCCTAAAACTAAACAGACTTACAAACTCACCTGGGGTCACTTCGGAAGGGCGACTCTAGTACAGCAAAAGGCAGGGGCAAGCACTGAAGTGTAGGGAAATTTTTGAAAAAAGAAAGCAGCAAGAAAGGAGTGGGATGAAGGGGGAGAGGGGGGAATATTTATAGAAGATAAAAGCGACTCCTCAATTTCCGTAAGTACTGTTCACCTACTGACGTGCAACTGCCGCCTGGGAAATCGCGCCACGTCCTCGAAACGTGCACTGCTGACGTCATCCAATGCCAGGCTGGCAGCCAGACGCGGGGGTCAGTTCGGAGGGAGTATTCGGCGGAGGGAACATTTTGCTTAAGATTTAAGGCACCGTCCTTAGACAGACGCTCGGGCTCCGAGGCTCGGTCGGTTCCCCTCTCACCCGTGAGCAGCTTGGGGCGTACGGCCTCGACGGCCAAAACCCCGAACTATTCAAGGGTGAGACCAAAAAAAGTTTTTTGATTCAAAGTTCTAAGGTGCCGCCCTCGGCGAGCACCCCCCGGGCCCCGTGTTTCGGTCGGTATTCCGCCGACCCACAGGCCCCGGTCGAAAGCAGATCAACACTCAGAGATCGAGAGAAGCGCACCATTCCGAGCCAGTTGATTGCAACTGCAAAGGATCAACCTGCTCTAGCGACAGAACCTTCACAGTTGCTAACAACTTGCCCGGAATGCCCTTCATTTCCTCCAGAAAACAAAACCTTCAGCGGCAAACAGCTCACCCCTCGGATTCGGTCGTTACCCCTCTCGCCCCGATCCCCCCTGGATCTGGCGGCCGTATCAGAGCCATCAGATCCAAGAGAAGATCCGGGTGGCAGAGAAACCACCTCTCCGACACGACCGGGGGAAATTTTTTTGCAAAAGACAGACGTCCGCCGGAGCAGACACCTTTGATGACCAGTAGACCACCCTTGCTGTGATCCAACCCGCTACGGAGAGGGGTACTTATAGCCTCCCCCATAAGCCAGCTTTTATGACGTGGGGAAAACCAAACGACGGAAGACCATGCGCCATACATTTATTAGGCGGCGCCATTAAGGCCCCTGGAAAATTGGAACATCGCACAGATCCTGGGGCGCCTTCAATACTCCGTAAAAGACGGCAGGCTACCCTGTCCAACATTCCTAAGGCACAACGGTTCGCCCCCCACCCTTATTGGCCCATAAGTCCCTCGCCTGCTCGAGGTCGGGTCTAGCACCAGGGTAGTCTTCTCAGGAAGGCTCCACGGCTCGCCATCGCCCTTACCGGCCCGTAATCCCTCGCCAAGCTCGAGGTCAGGTCCGGCATCAGGGTAGTCTTCTCAGGAAGGCTCAACAGCTCGCCACCCCCTTGTTGGCCCATAAGTCCCTCGCCTGCTCGAGGTCGGGTCTAGCACCACGGTAGTCTTCTCAGGAAGGCTCCACGGCTCGCCATCGCCCTTGCCGACCCGTAATCCCTCGCCAAGCTCGAGGTTAGGTCTGGCACCAGGGTAGTCTTCTCAGGAAGGCTAAACAGCTCGCCACCCCCCTTGTTGGCCCATAAGTCCCTCGCCTGCTTGAGGTCGGGTCTAGCACCAGGGTAGTCTTCTCAGGAAGGCTCCACGACTCGCCTCCAACCTTGCCGAACCAGGATCCCTCGCCCGCCCGAGGTTAGGCCTGGCACCAAGGCAATCTTCCCAGGAAGCCTCAGACAATCCGCCATCACCTTTGCCGACCCATGGACTCTCGGCGACTCGAGGATCGCTCTAAAAAACACTCAGGGCAAACCCCTCATGAAGGCCCAGCGATTCGCCATCCCATTTCCACGACCATGAACACTCCTCCCCGGCTGGCTCCCGCACCCCCGCAGGAGTAGGGGGCTTGTGTAGTAGGGTGAAAATGGCCTGGGGGGCCCAACCAGGGCCCAATACAACTCTCACTCAAGAAAGGTAAATATAGTAATTTAGTCCGGCTTCGAACCATTACAGGGTCGGCGCCGAACCTCAAGTTCACCCCCACAGAACTGGCCTCCTCGTATCCGACGAGTCTCAGTGGTCCTCGGCATCCGATCCGTGACAACCCCACGGGCCGTCCCCCCTTTCTGGCGAAGCATGGGGATGACCTGACACAGCCTGGGCCCTTCGATTCTCCCAGAAGCACAGGAGACCTACGATCAGCCATGACAGCTCCAAATACCACCAAGGGTTCTGCCACGTCAGCCCTATACCGCTCCTGGTATTGCCACGTCTGCCCTAAACCCCCTGGGCCTTCTGCCACGTCAGGCCCATGGGCTTTCGGGTCCAAACCCGGCCCCCAAGCGGAACCAAACCCGGTTGGGATTCTCTATAAATACTAGACCCTCACCCACCTTTTGAGGTAATCAATCTTTTACCACTTAAATTCACCTAGTTATTGCTACTCTCTCACAGAGACTGACTAGATCGTCGGAGGGTCCGCCACCGGGACAAACCCCGGTGTTTCAGGACCGTCTGCAGGTACACAAGACCTCGGATCCGAACCTTCTGATCCGAGCCCAGATCTCCGCCTCATTCCGAGGTTACCGCAGGTTCCGCCCGGTCAGCCGAAGGTCGTCAGACGAGCAGCTTTCTCCTTCAAATACAAATTGAGTCCGAACTCACACCTGGTGCATCCACACGTCTCCCAGAAATAAACCGCATCACACCTTATCCTAGAAGAGAAGAAGCCAACTGACATGAACCATGGGAAGTGGAATAAGATTTGTTTGAAGGCCTTGAGTTTAATCCGGTTGCAATTGGCGGACGAAGTTAAGTGTAATATTCTCGAGGAGAAAAGTGTGGCGAGTCTATGGGCGAGACTTAAATCTGACTACTCGAGGTCGTCGTTGCTAGATCAGATGTATTGTTCGAGTAAACTATTTAGGTTCTCAATGAAGGAAGGCACCCATCTTCAAGATCATATTATGGAGTTCAATAAGGTAATATCTAAACTGAAAGGCGATTGACGCTGATGATCTTAGCGAAGATGATAAAACTTTCAACTTGATTTATTCACTACCAACTTCTTATGATCACTTGATAACTACCATGCTACATGGAAAATCAGACAGGGAGACATTTACAGTAGCCAAGGTGATTAAGGGTTTGAAGGAAAATGAACTAAGAAAGTAGACTCATAAAGGAGGGTCTATTTCTGCATGGTGTTTCATAGTGGATGGTGATACTTCAATAGGAAGGGATGCGACACACAAGGGTAAGATACGTTGTCATTACTGTAAAGGAGTTGGGTATTACAAGAGAGATTGTCGTATGTGGTTGAATCAGAAGAGTGCTACTAAAGGAGATGATCATGCCAATATATTCAGCACAACTGATTCAGGTAAATCAGGTAATCTTGATGACTTCGAACTATGTCTACTTGTTTCATGTTCTTCAAATTTGGATTCAAGTTGGTATCTTGATTCGGAAAGTTCTTCTCATGTTTGCTCCAAGAGAGAGATATTTTCTACTTACAAGTTATCAATAGACGTAGTGTGAGAACAGCTAGAGGGGCGATTTGTGAAGTAGTAGATGAGGGAACAGTTGAATTGGAGACGCCAAATGGTTCACTATCAAAGGTCTTGCATATTCCTTCAATACAACAGAATCTGATATCTTTGGGGACTCTTGATGTTCGTGGCTGCAGGTACACAGCTCAATGTGGAGTTTTGACAGTTTGGGATAGTCGTCGTAAGGTAATGAAGGATAAGAGGAGGATTGGGCAGGGTCCGCACAACCTCCACCAGGTTTGTGGGAGCAGAAAAACTCACTCGAGTGTATGGAAGTTCATTGTTTCTAAAATATTATCTACTAAGTCATCACTAGAATTACCGAATCGAGACTGCAACATTCAAATACCGTTGGAAGGTGGAGAGAGCCTTGATGTAGGTAGAGTTTGTGTAGAGGGTGGTACCTCCATGATTATATCTACAGGGGTGTACCCTTGAGAGGGGCATACAGTTGAAGGAAAATAGGTGGAGGTTTGTTCAACTAGCAGAAGAAGCCAGAGAAATGTGTTGTTTACAAAGCGGAGAAGAAAGGTATAGAAGAGTTTTAAATCACTCAGGTATGGATTCATGCATATGCAATCCAAAGGTGGGGATTGTTAGGTTTTATGTCTTGCATACTTATTCAGTGTGAAGAGAAGATGGTGATACAAGTAGAGGGGTCGAAGCAAAGGACCGAATAGAAGAAGAAAAAGTCAGCAGCAGCCAATGTTCTAAAAGTCGCTAGGCGGTAGTCGGGCGGCCGATGGGTGCTTAGCGCCTAGGCCTTGTAAGCGGAGCTTAAGCGGCTAGGCGCTAGATGGTTTTATTTATATATTATATATTTATTTATGTATGTATATATTTTATTTATATATTTTATCATTTTGTTTTGTTTTGTTGTTACCAATTCTTACTCTTGATATTTCTCCTTGCAATTGCAAGTGCAAGATGAGCTTTACAAAATCGAATCGGTGTATAATTATTAGTCTTTTTTTTGTATAGTCCTATACTCATCTATAAACTAGTATTAATCTATGATGAAGATCAGTAATGGAGATTACCTGTTCGGCTGTTCCAGTCCAAGGAGCAAATAGTGTGGGGGAAGCGGGAGGCTTGAGTCGGGGGATGGGGGAAGGTTGCGCCAAGAGAAGTTTGAGAGAGAATAGGAGGACATAGTGTTGACGTCGGAGGTAAAGTAAGGCGGGAGGCAGTGTGTGGTTGTGTTGATGACTTGACTTTGAAGCTGAAGAGAGCAGAGAGAGGTTGTGTTGACGTCGGTTGAAGTTGAAGCGAGTTGCGACTGCAAGGAGGGAGGTGGAGAAGGAGATTTTGACGAATGAGTGACAGAGTGAGTGAGAGTTGCAACTGCGAGGAGGGAGGCAGAGGAGGTTGTGTTGACAACTGCGAGCAACGACTGCAAGGAGGGAGGCAAAAAAGGAGGGATGCGGAGGAGGTGATTGGGGGTTTTAGTGAAGAGGAATTAGGGATTTAGAGAATAGAATTGATTTGGAAGGGTTTTACAGGGGATTTAGAGAAGAAAAAGAAGTTTTAGGGGTTTGAGTGTATTAGAGCGGGTCGGGTTGGAATAAGTCGGGCCCCTTTTTTTAAAAAATTAAGTCCTAAGCGGGTCTATCCCGCCTAGACCCGCTTACACTGATTAAGCACTGCCTAGACCCGCTTTTAACTGCCTAGAACCATTAACCGATTTTCTTAAACGCCCAGCCCCTAGGCGAGGCATTGGAGGGCCGCCTAGGCCTCTTTTTAGAACACTGGCAGCAGTAGCAACCAACAGAGAAAAGGACAGTCGACCGCACTTGTCACCTTCTCGGGTCGATGGTCTGGGAGTTGCGGTCGACCACAACTATGTGCGATCGTGGAGCTGATGGATTTTTTTGGGTGTAGGTTTGTTGATTCGATTAAAGCCCACTTCGTCTTCTGATTAGATCGTACGACTCTAATTCTATGTTTATCTCTTCAGTATGTATCGGTTGGCTACTGTATCAAGATATCTAAACTAGAGTTTCTCTATATTTATAAATACAATGTAAACTCCTAGAATGATATGATTCTATTAAGTGCTGAATAGAAGAAGAGAGTACTGCATCTGAGGGGGTGAGAGATTTCTCCATTGTAGACAACAACCAAGTTTCAGGTAAGCTTGAGAGAGAGTCGTGGTGAGAATTGTAATATTCTTGTATCTTCTCTAGTTGAAATAGCATCTTCGTTCTTCCTCCCCCCAGATTAAGACGAAAGCCCCAACCGGGACAATTCTTGTGTACTTTGTGTGATTGGTGTGATCTAGTTTTGCTTGATGGTTTGCATTGATTGTGTCAAAAACTCAACAAGATCCTCAATTTCCTAACACACGAGAAATTACAAACTGGATATGCCATATGAAACATCATTTCTACACTCATGGGGTGAGGCAATATGTGAAACTTTCCTTTAGTTTGTATTACTTGAAAGAAGAGGCGTTGCTTTGGTGGAGGTGGTATGAGCAACAAGAAGAAGGTGACATAGATTGGGAGATGGTGAAGAATGAGCTCCTTTTTGCAGTATGGGCCTTCTGAGTTGGATGGCCCAGAGGTCACCTTGTATAAGCTATAGCAAATAGGCATAGTGGTAGAGTACCACGAGAAATTCTTGAAATATAGTCACCTGGTGAAGCCTATGCCCAAATCCTCTTTGGTTAGTTGTTATATATCAGGTATAAAACCTGAATCGAAGAAAGAGGTGAAGCTTAAATATCCTCAAAGTGTTTTGGAAGCCTATACAGAGGTTGCTGGGGAGTCTATTGTCAATGAACAGATGAGAGGTTGGACGTTTAGAGGGTATGTGAAACATGCACCAATTGTTTGAACCTCTTTGGCTTCAAAAAACCCTTCAAGTACAACTCCTCCAACAACTAAGCTTGCAGTAGGAAAGAATATCTCTCCTGCTAATGCTCCCTCAAGAGGAAAGGATTCTCAATTCTTGCTGCAAATGAAGGAAAGAAGGGAGAAAGGGTTATGTTTTCGTTGTGATGAAAAGTTTGTGAAGGGCCATAAATGTGCAGGTAAGACCTTCATGCACATGGTGGGGGCTGTCACGCCCTGCTTCCCAAAAGAATATGGAATACGGTACGTGACTAAGCCCAACGGATAGTTTTCACCATCTATAAGCTGTACAGATCTGCTTGACTCGTCAGAACAATAAATATATCAACATACTCAGCCAGGCATGCAAAAACAATTATAACTCAAGAGTATTTATTGCAACAATAATAAATATCTCAACAAATACGAGATATGACACAAAACAATAATCCTGGGACTACAAGCCCAAATACACGTATCAATACAGTTCATGAATAAAAAATAGTTCAACAAAACAATTTAAGCAAATTTTCCAGTGCGCAGCTCAAAACTTTTGCTCACCAACTCCAGTAGGCAATTGATCAGCAAAACCTGCTCATATAGAAATTACATGGAAAATAGGAAAATAGGATAACATACTGCTCGTTAGATGCAAGTTCCGGACCACAAGAAGTACAAGTAGGGAAATGGAAAGGGAAAAGCTAAACTAAACAGAAAATACTAACATTGAGAAGGCAACAAAGTTAACAGCGGAATAACAGTAACAGTAAGTGGTCAACAGTATCATGATGGATCAACAGTAACGATAACAGGATGTGACAGTGAAAACAGTTGTTCTTGTGTCTAATGTTCATTACTATCTAGGTAGCACTTCATGCGTTCCAGATTTTACCACATGGTTGCTACAACAAACAATTTCGTTTTAAGATTTTCAGTATATTCAGACAAATAGTAACAGTAAATCAACATCAACATTAAACAGTTTCATGGATCCTGTCCTCATGCATCCAGAGATAAATAGTAGGTACCACAGTAAACAGTGGGGAAAACGAGTTCCCTTCCGAATATGCATTTCTATATTGTCCACTACTAGATCTTTTTCCTTAAAAACCCTGGCTTGATTAGTTTTCACCCTTCCGAATATGCATTTCTATATTGTCCACTACTAGATCTTTTTCCTTAAAAACCCTGGCTTGATTAGTTTTCATTATCAAAAAGATGTGAATGAATGCAAATAGGCTAAAGACATGTCAGAACAGAGGATAAGCCTAAGATGAATAGGAAACACAAACGGTTGATAAAAACAACTCATAACAGTCAAAACAACGAAACTTCCAGTTCTGGACAGCAAGACGCCACTGTACCAAATCCGAGATTTTTGTTGCTACAGAATAGAAAATCTAGATTCGTCAGAAAATACAGAAACTAGACTCTCTACCGATTCCAGCACATACATATAAGTCATACATCAGCCACAAAAACAGGGTTGAAAACAGCGTTTAATACAAAAGTTAGGTTCAGCCAGAAAATGCAAAATCTTGTTTATAAGCATGAAAAGGATTTCAAAACATCATAATTAAATCTAAGAAAAATCTAAAAGATTCCCTGGTATATCTAGTCTTAACACATAAATTATCATGAAATTATATTACATATAGTATAGTCAACAAAATTGGAAAAATAGAGTAATGCAACAAAATCTCAACTCTGAAAGTTCTGACACAGCAGTACCAAAATAGAGATAATTCATAAAATATAATTCGAAATACAAAACCGTCAAAAGGATGATAAAATAGACAAATCAGGATACAGTTAATATTCACAAAGTTTTCATCAAAAACAAATAGAATCGAGTTGAAAACATAGTTCTTTACTGAACAGTATGCAGTTTGGAAATATATCGACTAGTTTCATAAGTATGAAATGAGATGTATATATCAACATTTAATGCTACAAAAATTAGGGACTGATCCCAATCATGTCTAAACATACTCAGCAAAATATAGGGTTCAAATTATACTTTTAGTATTAGGTTTAAAATAATATTTCATGCAGAATACATACAGTTCAGAATCTGGAATATACGATAAGACTGCAGTAAAATGGCAATAACTCATGTATCAAAACTCGAAATTCAAATCCTTCGAAACATCTAGAAACTAGAAAACAAAGGCTACAAATCTTGTTCATAAACTTATTTATTTTACTGATGTTAACATGGTCGAAATTTCTGTACAAAAATAGGACAACATGTCACACCCCGCTTCCCAAAAATACCGAATACGAGCGCATAACATTGGCCCAGTGAATGATTTTCATTATTCATAAGCTGTAGGATCAACTCAGCATCATAACAAGAAATATAACAAAATATACTCAACCACGCATGCATGAATAATTTATTAATTAACAGGAAACAATTGAAACAGAATACAAATATCCCAAATAATTTCTAGATCTGGATCAAAGATAAAACTCGGGACTATAAGCCCATTACAAGATTCAAGTAGCAAAAGAAATAAATAACTCAAAAACAAGTCTTTTCTCCAAGCGAAGCCTAGAACGTCTGTTCACCAATTCCTGCAGGTAATTCGCCTCCAAAGTCTGTCTATATAAATATAAAAAGAAAAATAGAGAAAACATGACAAACGCCTTTAGTGCAAGTTAGGGCTGCAAGTAGTACAAGCAAGGGTATGAAAAGGGTATGAAAACAAGTGCAAGAAATATGGAACAAGATTTGAAATCAAGAATGTATAACATAATATAATAGGGATGCAACAAGTAATGGAATTCAAGAAACTAGCTAGCAAGAAATACACCTCAAGTGACAAGACTGGATAATAAGTACTAGTAGTAGAACAAGTGAAAAGTGAACATGAAATGGCATCAAGCATCAAGTAACAAGTGTCACGTACAAGTGTCAAGTAAAAATTCTTAAGTAACAAGTCTCAAGTAACAAGTCTAAATTAGGGTATCAAGTGTGTACAAGTGACAAGTTAATCTTAAATCTAATGTTTAATTCTATCTAGATAGCACTTCATGCATCCATACTTTTACTACATGGTTGATACATACAATCAGTTACATTTAGGCCTAGTGGTAGATTTTATAGGGCGGTGTACTCAGGCATCAAGTATCAAGCAAGCAAGGTTCATGAATACGAAAATAATGTAACAAGTTCACGAACCAAGTACAGGTCCGTGAATACACTAACAAGTTCAAGAACCACACAGTGGGTTCATGAATACAACAAGTTCATGAGCCAAGTAAGGGCTTCATGAATACATCAAGATACAACAAGTTCATGAACTGAGTACTGGGAAACACGGGCCCCCTTCCGAGTACACTTACCTATATCGTCCAGTACCATGGCTTTCCCTTAAACCCCGGCTTGTTATTTATCATTATTATTAACCAAGCATGAAAGTGTGCAAAACAGGTCAAGTAAACATGGTCAAGAACATAGAACAAGTTTAAGATTATTATAAAGCATATTCGAGGGTCAACACAAATCAAGATTATCAAGAACTTCGAGAATTGTAGTTCTGGACAGCATGACGTTGCTGCACCAAAACTGCGATTCCAGTTGCTACAAGATAGTAAAAGTGCATCCGTCGGAAGGTCTAGAAACTAGACTCCTTCTCGGTTCCAATGCATATAATTGAGACACATAAAAGTTGTAGCAATTGATGTCAAAATAGCAAACTATGCAGCATTTGTGTTTAGCCAGAATTTGTAAAACTGAGTTTATACATATGAAACAGGGTTGAAACGTCATTAACTAATTCTAAGAAAATTAGGGAATGTTCTATAGGGTGTCCAGTATCAGTATGAAAAGTTTCAAGTCATTTATTTACTGGTAGAATAGTTAAAATAATTGTAAACCAAAGTGGTGTAGCAGTTTTTATGAATCTGCGATTACAGACACAGCAGTAGTAAAACTGTAATATCTCTCAAACCGTAACTTTGAATTCAAAAATTCTGGATGTTATTGGCAACTAGATACTTGGGGATACATTTTATATTCAGGACTCAAGTTCAGATTCTAGTGTTATTGGGGTCGAAACAGCAAGCCAAGACGGAATAGAAACCAAATAAGCCACTTTTTGCAGGAAATGTATCAAAATTATACTAGTTGTGAACAAGTGTATCAACAAAGTGTTGTGACTCTTAGACCATGTGATTAGTATAAGGAAAAACATGAGATCTTCAACGATAAACAAAGAGGAGTCACATTTACAATCTACTTGCATTATTTTCAAGGAAAAGCTTGTACTAGAAAATGAAATGTACAAAAAGATACTTGCCTTTAGGACGATGATTAGATCCGATAATTTGAGAATAACGAGATCGGAATCCCGACAACACGGCGATGAGCAAACGATCACGATGATCACGATCGGGCACGGATCTTGTTGATCAAGATGGTGATTAAGGTGAAGATCAAGCGAATCTGACGTCCGAGATCAAACATAAAACATATAAGAATTAGAAAAGTAACAAAAGAGTAAATATACCATGATTGACAATTTGATGAATGAGAACAAAAAATGGATCAAATGTTTAACTCACCAAGTAGAAGACGAATGAGACGATCAAGGGCCGAGATCAAGTGTGATCAGTCGATTGGACGACTGAGATCAAAGATCAAGATCAAGATCACAATCGCGATGATCAAAAGTGATCCGACGGTCAAGATCAAGATCTTGATGATGATGGAGAAAATGATCACGATCACGATGATCAATGTTCGGACGGCCTAGATCCAATGGCTTGGTGATGATCAAATGGAGGGTCGGACGGCTGTGATCAAGAGCTGCTGCTGATGATCATGATCTGAACGAATCGGGAGGAGATCGGGCAGCCCATAATCGAAGTGAGAAACTCACTGTTGTGATCACCCACAGGGGACGACGGGGGTTGTCGTCGGCTGTGCACAGGGTGGCACGACGGCGGGTGGCTAGCCCGGCGGAACAATGGCGGGAAGCGCTCGTTGCCACTGCTGTCAGTCGTCGGAGGAGAGACAGGCACGGGGGAGCGGCACAGCAGGATGTGCTGGCATCGACTGAGGTCACGATGCAGGAGGCAGCACAAAAGGGGTGCTCTGGTCGTCGAGTGGCACTGCAGGGCGGTAGGGCGGAAGGCACAGGGCAGCACGATGAGGTCGCGAGGTTGCGCTGGCTGCTGGCTTGACAACTGGTGCTATTGTCACTACACGTCGACGAAGGGAGGTCAAGGTGGGGTGTCAACGAGGGTGCAGGGTGAGGGCAGGGGTCAAGTATAGGAGGAGGATGGGAGATAGAGATGAGCGAAAGATGGAGGCGGCTGCATGGGTTCTGAGAGAGAGAGAGCGGGAGGATGGAGAAGAGGGGGGGGGGGGGTCTGCACAGGAGGAGTAGGGTTGGCGGCGGGTGTATAAACAGTAGGGGGTATAGGGTTAGGTTAGGTTTAGGGTAGGTTTATATATATAGGTTTATGGGTTTCAGGTTAATGGGTAGAAATCCAATAAAATCATGGGTATAGGGTTTTTGGGTTAAAAACAAAATCCATTGGGGAGGTATATAGGATTATAGGGTTTAAAATTCAATAAGAAAACAATTAGTGTAACCTCTATTTCCCCAAACCCGTATTTTATGTGTATTTTTCTATATTTAAAATTTTTGTAAATTAATTTTTCCGCTTTAAAACTCCTTTTTCAAATGTATTTTTTTTAATCTTCTATTAAAATCTATTTTCGATAAATAATCTTATTTGTAACTATTTCCTATGATTTTTATACAAATCTTATTATTGTTATTATTACTTTGATTTTTATTGTTAGTATTGTTACTGAAACTACTACTATTATTATTACTTTTGAGTTCTTATTAAAAATCTATTTCTATTTGTTATTTGTATTTGTAGTATTTTAAGTAAATTATATTTTGTAATGCAAATTGCATTTTTATTATGAACAATATTTTTATTGGTTAATTTATTTTTCTATTGGATTTTTAAAATCTGATTCCTTATTGGATTTTTTTATATAATTAACCAATACCCATTTAAACCCATTAAAACCCCCCTAAACCCATTATACCCTAATTACCCAACCTGTTCACATCTACCAACCCAAAACCACATCTCATCCCAATCCCTGTTTATATGTAATGCCCCGATTTTCATTTATGAAAATTATTCATTTTGCACGTAGTGTGCACGTGCAATTTTTGTAGTATGAAATCTTATAACCTTTTTTCATTATGGATGAAGTGTGTATATGTGTTCTTTAATTATTTTTATAAAGGTCTTTTTCAAATAAACATAAGCCTTTCTTTTAAGCCCAAAATTTAATTTATTTATTATCTTTTTATAACTATTATTTTGGCCCATAAATTAAAGCCCATGAGTTATTTTTATTTTAAATACAACTTGTAATGTAGAACATATTTTAAAGATTATTTTTATGGAAAATATAATGTACAATTTTTAAATGGAGACAATTGCATGCACATGCATTGCACGAACAAGTGCAAATGCACATGGTGTAGGCCAGTTTTTACAAGGAGGTAAAATGAAAAATTCAAGTGGAGTCATGGGTGGTGGTTACTTGATCATGGTTGGTTATTGTAACTCCTCCTTGAATCCTAGCCTTTTGTTTCTAACTCCTAGTTTGATCCTAGCCTTCCATTTTCCCAAATTTTTAGTATAAATACCCCCCCTAGCCTAGTTATTTTGTACTAATTATTCTCCAAGTCCTATAGTATAAAATACATTATTAGTAGTTTAGTAAGTGAGTTAAAAGATTGAGAGTTGTGTGTGGGAGTTTTGCTTGCATCAAAGAGGAGAGGCCGGCATCAAAGGAGCTCGGGTGGCATCTTTGGAGGCTCGTGTGCGCATCGACGAGGAGGAGGATTGCTCTCTTGGCAAGGACTTTTGTTTAGGAGGTGTTGCTAATTGTACTTCTCTCCAATCAAGGTGGGTTATTTTCCACAATTCTAAATAGGAAGCATGCTAGAATTAAATTGAATTGATGATGCATGAAAAAGATTAATAAGAGTACATTTTAATTGGAAAAATGGCTTATTAATGGAGTGGAATGTTAATAAATGGCTTGTATGTGTTTCTATCATTTAATTTAAGTTATGTGTAAATTAATCATAGCTATGGAATGTTTGAAGAAAAATTCATTACTAGCATTAAGAACTATATGCAAAAGTTAGTAGATGACGATGTTGCTTTATATGCTTAAATGGACTTTTTGCGATAATGTTATAATGAATGACTTAAAAGATATAATTTGTGTGTTTGTGAAATGAATAAAAACATAGAATAGATATAGAGATTATTGAAATCAAAATTTGATAAGAAATGTCGAAAAAGAAATGTGGTAGTAGTAGCCTTCAATTTAACCAAATTGTATGGAAAATATGTGTTTAATTATTGGAAAAATTATTTTTAATATACTGGAGTATAAACTATGATGGGAATAATTAATCTGGAAATTTACAGTAAGTTTAGTTAAAAGAAAAATCAAATGAGAGCTTTTTGAACATCGAAATGTTCTATTAAACAGAAAGAATTGATTTAAGTAGACTTCGAGTTGTCTCTGAGACAACCCGAGCCTATAGCTCGAGTGGTCGGGATGCTTTTAATCGCTACAGTGGGCGGGGTGTCTTACAAGTCGATGGTTCGATTCCCAGTAGCACCACATATTTTGTTTTGAACATTTAAACAATAATAAGGTTACAGCCGAGAGCATTTATAGCTTTTAGCCCCTTTCTATATTGCTTAGCGTGAATGGCCTAGTGGCCAGCGCTTGCGGCTTGTTTCCCTCGGGTTGTTGGTTCGAAACCCAGTCTCGGCCTGGGTTTAATTTGTGAAAAAAAAAAATTTTTTTGAAGTGGTTTTTGTTGGTTAAAAATTAGAAAAAAAATATGATTATTATCCTAAAAATATGTGGGACTTATGAAAAATAATTTGGTAGTTACCAAAAATAAAATAGAATATATTTTTGAGAACAAATGTATAAATAGAACTATGGTTCTACACTTATATTTTATGGAGTTTATAATTCGCAAAGGAACTTGAAATGAAGTGGTAGAAAAGAATTATAATAAAGAAAGAAATTATATGAAGTGAAGTAGTATGAATTATTCTTATTGAAGAATAGTGTGACAATTATGAGTTGTGAATACTCATTTTGACTATATAACTAGTGATGTGATTTTAATGTGAAGATGATATTTCATGAATTATTGAGTATGACAACTCAAATGTGTGAATTTATGAATTGAAATTGAAAATTAGAGTGTAGCCAAAACTCACACCGGCAAGTGAAAGTGATGAATTATGATTATTGATATTGAAAAGACCAGTTTGGGTCATTGAGAAATAAGACTGGTAGTAGTGAGAGGGCTAACTCTAAGGGATTGATTTTGTTCATGATTTTATTAAACTTAAGGAATTAGTACATAGCGAAGAGGTGATGAAAGTGAGAGAAAAACACAAGTATGAGAGCTTCGAGTTTACGATGCGGGGGTGAGCCACAGAATGCATGCTTGATGCGTCAAGACATGGCGTGGGCACTACTCAGAATGATCGGACCTTGGCGACGCTTGTGGGATGGTTAGTGACTGCAAGAGGATCGTGTGCCATGAAGGAGGCTGAATTGCCACAGAATGCATGCTTGATGAGTCAAGACATGGCGTGGGATTCCCCTCCAGGTTTTCTGTACACGAGCTTGTACTCATAGATCATCAAGGATACTTACCGTAGTTACAGTAGTAGATTAAGTCATGACGAGGGATCGAACCCTACAAGATGAAGAACGATTAAGAGGCTTGCCCTCGGACCTATGTAGTATGGGATGCATAGAATCCGAACAAGTATGCATTAGTGTCATATAATATAAACAACTGCATTAAGGACTAAGTGCACAATCACAACACGATATCATTAGGGTATTCCCTTTAGTTTGATATGTGACAAGTTTGTGTTTGTTAAATATGGAAAATCAGTTATACTATTTCCGGCATAGAGAGGATGGCCGTGTATAATGTTCGTCGGTTGAATAAACTGACGTACCCACAGTTTTGTATGCAGGGTAAATGACATGATAAAGATTAAAGCAGCACAGATGTTTAGAGATTATTCAAATGTTGATGTACATTTATTTAAATGTTGTAAATTTGCTTCCGCTGTAAAATGTAAAGTGTAAGTTTTCATGTAACTCTGATGTAAAGTGAAAAGTTTTAAATTCCTTGTAAAATTGTACGAAAGAAGTGTAAAGATCCTGTGGAATCTCGAATTCAGTGTATTTTGGAATTCGGGGCGTTACATTATATACACCAATACCTATTATAATCCTATTCAATTATCACCAAACCATTATTACCCATTATACAACCACTAAGCTATTCCTATTTACCTACCCACACCCTGTTAATTATTACTCTACCCCATTTTTCAATTAAAGCCCATTTCCCTAATATAAACCCCACCTATTCATTAATCCCCCTCCCTGTATTTTTGCACCCATGCAGACCGGATCCCCCAGTGCCATGCACCCGACCCGAGCCTGTAGCGCCGTCTTTTCCATTCCCCCTACTTCTTGAACTCTAACCCTATGTTATATAAGCCCTTGCTTTTGTGCTTCCCTGTTTCCCATCCCCAGCCGCTTCCTCCTAGACCTTCTACTCCCGACCTTCTCATACTCTCTCTCTCTCTCTCCCGTTCAACCTCCTCCCTGATGTGCTTCCTCTCACTCATAGCCACCTCCTGCAAAGCCCTGCCTCTCCGGCCCACTTTGCCACCACACCACCTACCCAGTCTTCTCACTTCCTTCCAGCAGCCCCCGATGCACTAGTCGCCGCTGCTGTCGCGTCCCCACTCTTTCTTTTGTTGCGCGTGTGTGGTTTTGCACGTGTCTTGATGCTTACGGGTATCGGTGTGTTCGTGATTCCGTTCATGTTCCCGTTCATAGTTGAGTTCGTTGCTCGTGGTTCGTGGGTTTTGCTCCCTTTCGGTTTTTGGGTTCATTGTGTTCGTGCCCCGGGATCCGTCCCGTTATTCTTTCTCTTGTGTAGTTCTCGTCGTCTCTCAGGAAAGTAACTTGTACTCCAATTAATTTGTTTGATACAAGTAAAAAATACCACCTACAGTGTAGTTGGGTCTAGAGACGACTCTTGTTTGTGTTTTTCTTGATGGGTTTTGTTTCTATTGTGAAAACATGACCATAGATGACTCACGACACAATCTTGACATGAATTAACTTAGGATTTATCCGTTCTTGATTTTGATCATGCATGTGAGACTTTTGTGAAAATTCGTGATTTGGTTGAGATCCATGTGATATATTTGGTGTGGACATGCTAGATACCCTAATTCATAATGTTTAGACACTTGCTAGACTCTATTCCGTGTTTGGTTGTGTTTGGAACAAATTTCGTATGTTTTATATTGATTTTGGTTTTTGAGGAAAATCTGTGTTTTGTCGATGTTCAGTTTTGATTTGTATTTTTGACCATATTAAGGTTAGAATCTTAATTTCAATATAAAACACGAGTTTGAGAGAATTTCATCTATTTTCAAACCCCTCTGACCTTTCTTGATTTCGTTTTCTTATGTGTGAGATATGACTGTTTTACTACAGAGGTGTCGATCTTTTTCAGATTTCGTTTCTTGGTATTCTTGATGACTAAATCATTTTAATAACTATGCTAAATATATTATTTTGATCCAAAACTTTGGTCAGTATTTCTTTATCTACTTAGGACTTAGGGATTACCCATAATTTTTGGTGGATTTTATTGATAAATTTTATATGCCGTTTCATGCTTTTTATGAAAACTGTACTTGCTGTATTTTACTCGCTGTTCTGTAAAGAAACGTATTTTCACCCTGATTCCTTTTATTGTATGAAAAATATTTGTGAAATATGAAAGTTAAATTATTTTTTCTATTTTCATCTCCCTTTGGCGGATTTGGATTTCGTTTCACGGCTTGCAAGATATTTTAGTTTTTGTACAGCAGTGTTGGGAATTTTAGATTTTCCAAAGTATCGTTTCTTGATATTTTCTTATTTTTGATGAATAAACTAATTTTACTGGAATATTATGAAAATTTATATTCTGATTCTAGACATATAAGGGAATACCCCAGATTTTTCCTTAATTTATTTGAGAGGTTTTGATGCGGTTTTCCTGACCGAGAATTCGTTTTACTGATTTCTGACTGAACATGTTTTCTGGATTCTACCCGGTTTTGAGTTATGATGTTGTTAATTACTATATGAATTATTTATATTCTCTGGATTCGTGTGAAAGTCTATTTTTCAGATCCTTTGACGGATCCAGATTTGGATGTTTGTAGTAGCGGGAATCACTGTTTTAGTACAATATTGTCTTGCTGTCATGAATTAGAAAACTAGTTGTTTTACTCTGTTATGTGTTATCTTGTACCTGTACTTATTTATCTTGCACCCTGAACCTGATACATGTTTATACCCTGTTATGCTTGCTTTGTTTTGTGACACATACTTGCATGTCTGATTATAATAATAAATAACCAAGCCGGGGTTAATGGGAAAGATCTAGTAGTGGATAATTCAGAAACGTGTACTCGGAAGGAGGCCCGTATTTCCCATATTTGGAATTTGGTATATGATTTGGATTATTTGGAATTTGGTATATGACTTGGATTATTTGGAATTTGGTATATGATTTGGATTATTTGGAATTTGGTATATAACTTGGTTAATTTGGAATTTGGTATATGATTTGGATTACTTGTCCCTGAGTACACTGCCCTCTATGGTCTACTACGAAATCTAAAACGAAATTGCATTGACTGTAGCAACCATGTAGTAAAATATTGGATGCATGAAGTGCTACCTAGATAGTAATCACTATAAGACTTGATACATGATACATGCTTGCCTGCCACTTGACTACATGACACATGAGACTTGTTTACATGAGACTTGATACGTGACACTTGATGCATGATTACACGACACATGACACCTGATGCATGTTTACATGATACTTGATTCCTTGACACTTGATTCATGCCATTTACACTTGTTTACCTTTCCATGCTAGTTGTTTATTTTGACATCATGCTTATACCATGTTGCTAGTTAGTTTTCCCATGTACTTGTATCCTACATTATAAGTGGCCCGTAACTTGCAATTGACGGGTACTTGTTTTTCTCTTTCCCTCTTACCTGCATTCGTTGAATTGCATATTTTGGAGAACAGGTTCAAGACGGTATTGGTGACATGAAGTATTAGTGCTGCATTTTATTATCATTATTTCTTGTCGTTGCTTGAACAATATTGTATTTTTGATACTTAGATTTATTCTTGTATTTGGGCAATGTGATCCAGGATATTTGTATTATTCAGATCATGACTATTTGAGATTAATATATTTTATTTCAAGTATTCTTATTGGTATTTGGTTCATATGAGCATGTGGTTGACTTTTTTGGCTTCTGACTCTGATTATTTTGTGAGATATTGTAAAGATTCCTGAACAGCTTATGGATGATGAAAATCATTCGCTGGGCTTTTGTCGCGTATCCGTATTCCGTATTCTCTTTTGGGAAGCGGGGCGTGACAATTAGGATAATAGGGTTTATAAACACTACAAGAAAATAGTTCTACACCGGCGTTTCTACTCCGGCGTTTTGGTAGAAACGCCGCTGTAAAGAACAGGTAATCTGGTAGGGGAAAAAATTACAGCTGTACACCGGCGTATGTGAAAAACGCCGCTGTATGTACGTATACACCGGTGTTTTAGAGTTAAAATGCCGGTGAATGTGAAGGATAAGAGAACGATTCTATCGATCTCGTTTCCCTTTATTTCCCCTCCCCTTCCCCCAATTTTTCCCGCTCTCTTTCCATCTCCCTCCTCCCCAATCGAAAACCCCCATCCCATCGCCCCCCCTACCCCGCCGTCGACCCTTCCCCCATCGCCGCCCCGTCCTCCGCCGTCGCCCCTTCCGCCCATCGCCGCCCCGTCCTCCGCCGTCGCCCCTTCCCCCCATCGCCGCCCCGTCCTCCGCCGTTGCCATTTATAGGGTTTTACCTTCTCCTTCTTCGTAGGGTTAGGGTTTCTTCTCTCGCCATGGGGGAAACCGGTCGAGGACGGCGAAGAAAGGTAAGATTTTAGTTAAATTAGCTATTAGTTTGATGACTTGTGATTGTTGAAAAACCTAATAGGGATCAGGAGTGGGATGTTCTCAATTATTCTATTGGTGTTTTGAATATATAATGGGTTGTGTGATGTATTGCATAGGAAAAAAATGACAAGTTAAACATGATGAGATCTGTTACTGTTAGTATATATGTATGCACACACTATTGATGCCCCAAATTTGCTATTTTGTCATTATAATTGTTTATAATCGTGGAATAGACTGTGGTAAATGATTAGGGTATGTATATGAACAGTTTTGAATTAAAGAATTAAGTCTTGAGGTGAAAGAAGGATTTTGTTTGTCGGGTCTGATGCCTATGGTAAAGATTTGAGTTTGGTGATTTTTTTATGAAGTTTCTATTGAGATTTGAATGGTTCTAGACTGGAATAGTTTTAAACCTTATAATACATATATATACGATGGATTCATTGATACACTAATACATATACATACACCCGCTCACTGTTATATGGTTACTCTACTTAAACCCAGAGGGCTTGCACCGATGCATCAACTCAAATTTGAGTGATATGACTAACTAGCAACAATACAATACTGCAAATGAAGCAATCCTGGAATAATAATAGGATAGATCAAATGTCAACTTAACTTTGCCTAGTATTATAGATGATCCTACATAATCAAAACATACTTTGTTAGAAACATTTAGCTGCATCAAGGTCAAGCTGCTGAAGAGCAGTTTAACTGCCATAACTTGCTAGACTAATAATTAAAGACCATAGAGAAATGAAATATGAAGTTCCCCAAGAAACCCAATAAATAATCAGAGTGAGCAGTTAAGAAGAAAAAGCTAATAGCAATATAATCATGACTTTAAGAATGAGAACATAGAAGTGACAAACACCCGTTGATCCTTTTCATTAGTGTCGACATCAGTTGAGGTATCAGTCCTGGTGGGACTTGCCCCACCATCAACCATCGAAGATTCTTCCCAGTTCTCATAGTGACCCGGGAATAGTAAGACGGGAGCTAACTTTAAAATGAAATTTTGTGAATTTTGATGGATTTTGAGTGGATTTCGATTTACTTTGGTTTTGAGATAGTTTAAAAATCCTATTGTTTTTATTTGGTGAAACCCCGATGCTAAAACGAATGCTTAAATTCTATTTGAACATACACAGAAATATATTCACTGTTTTGAGAGGTTTTTGTGAAAAAATTATATTTTTTAGATCTTGATGTGTTTAGAAGTGTCTTGATGACTCCTACATGTCATACTAGACATGTTCAAACACCTCAGGAAATTAGATTTTTAGTTTTCAAGTTATATTTGAGTATCACACGAAAACATGCACGAACATGAATGTCCTGTTTGGTAGTTTTGAAGGAAATTGAATCTGTAACTCATCTTTGATAAGAGGTCTTTTTAAGGAGTGAATGTTAGATGGTGCAATTGAGATTTTTGATGTAATGGAGGAGAATGACTGTAGGCCTGATATAGACAACTACAATGCACTTATACTTGGTTTATGCAAGGCTCAGAGGACTGATGTATCATTTGATATTTTTGAGACAATGATTGAGAAGGGGTATGTTCCTAATGAGATGACTTACACAATCTTAGTCGAAGGGATTGCTCATGAGGATGAAACCGATTTGGCTTCCACTGTTTTAAAAGAATTATACTTAAGAAATGTTATTACCCAGAACACAGTGCAGTATGACTTGGAGTGAGTTGTGACTGAGTCCTTTTGCTGTGATGGTAAACTTTGAGGTGATAATTTTGCATGATTTACCGGGTTCTTAGCTATATCAATCTTTTAATAACTCTCTTTGCTTATCAAAATTAATAAAATCCTTAAGACATTTATGTACTTTTAGGATTAACAGTTTGAGTTGGTTGCCCCTGGATTCCATTGCATGCTTACTGATTACCCATATATTTATGCCAAATGGTCCTTAACAAAAAAAAAAAAAAAAAAGAAATTGGCAAAGGTTGGTTCAACCCTGATTCATACTACATAGGTAGCTACTTGTAATCATACAGAGATTGTCCTATGCTACAGGAATTTGTCATCATATATATTTTACCTTATAATCAATCATGCCGCTTTTATAACATAGACATAATGTTTGTATCTCTTATTATACCCACAACAAATTACACACAAAACAGATGTTAAACAAGAAAACCTTAAAACTTGGTATTAAATAAATTATGAGTTTAATAAATTATATGAAAGATTTGGTATTGATGGTTGAGTTGTGAGTCTCTAGAGAGTGTGTGGGACCCTAGGTACCGGCAGTTGAGTTTTTAATCTATACTGATCCCCATTTTCAATATATACCCGTAGTCGTTCTTAAGCTATACTGTATTGCCTTTTATTATCCTCAAAGTTTGTGGATTCATTTTGCCATCTTCCTTTGCTTTATGATGATGTTTTTTTTTTCAATATGAAGGATGGGTTCCAAAGTGCTTATTGGACTAGTATGTTGGCAGTTGTGAGAAGTTTTCTAAGACACCCAACATCAACTTATTACATAATTATACAATTTGGATGTAATTACATTTAACTAATGCCCAGTAAAGTACTGCATATTTCTTAACGCTGTTTCCAGTTAAATTTGCGGAGTTTATTTGCTCTATTTTAAGCCTGAGCCTGCTTTGTAATTCATGCAGAGCTTCAGATTGATTTGAGTGTGTCCCCATAATTGAGTCATTTATTTATTTCTTCGGATTGATTTGAAGGGGTAGCACTTGATGCTATTAACTCTTGTGGTGGTATCTAATTTTGTTTCAAAGCTTCTCTTTTCCACTTAGTGTCCACCCAGAAATGGAGATGAGATGAGATGGATAATGTATCTGAAGTTGCACACTATGATTTTTTTATATAGGAGTGACTAGTGATGAAATTTTTTTTATCTAAACTTTATATACAATTATATCATGATGTCTAGATGAGTATTAGTTTCTAAGATAATGTTCATGCTTGTTGCTTGGGTTTGAAAATGAGATTGTTCTTTCTCATTGGTTTTAAGTGATGATGAGATGGATTATGTAACTGAAGTTGCATACTATGATTTACAGAGGAGTGACTAGTCATGAAATAATCCTGTTTGAACTTATGTTGCGGTTTCAATTGACAGTTATCTCATGAGTATTATAAAAGTATAAGTTTCATCTCAGTTAGCATCTTGACAGTGAAAATAATCTTTTTCACTCTTTGTAACTCAATATTTTGAACTCCATATTTTGGTTATGAATGTGGTGAGATCACATTATTATGTTTATGAGATTACAATTTGATGATATTATACTATTATGCTTCATTCATATATATTATAATGGGTCTCTTTTAGTTTTGCAATTGGTTTTGATTAGTAGAGTGCTGAAGTTTTTTTTTTTTTTTTTAAATTTTTTTTATTTTTATTTTTAATTTTTATTTTTAATTTTTTTTTTAAAAAAAATAGCTACACCGGCGTTTTTATAAGCGCTGGTGTAGCTTTCAGCAAAAAACTAGCGGTCTACACTGGCGTTTTAAAAACGCCGGTGTAGGTGATGGCCGAAAAAAGTACTTCCAAACGAAACCACACATTTCCCGGCGTTTTTACGGCCGCCGGTGTAGTTTTAACCTACACTGGCGGGCATAAAAAATGCTGGTGAATGTCCCTAACCTACAGTGACACGATTCAGAGACACTTGCACCGGCGATTTATAAAACGCCGGTGGTATCTACAGCGGGGTTTATAAACGCCGGTAAATGTGCAAAAAACGCCGGTAAAGACTGTTAGTCTTGTAGTGAAAACATACATATATACATGTACATTAAATCAAATAATGAATACGTATAAAATAAAGTTGTTCGGCTTAAAATAAAATAATAAAAACAGACATAATAATAACAACAATAATAATATGTGTATCAAACTGCAAATTCGAGTTTAACAGATTTATTAAAATAATCCAAATAGTATATAACATAAATAGTCGATCAACTGAAAATATAATTGTTGTAAAAGAATTTAAAAGTAAAAAGAGAGTTATAAAAATTTTAAAAACAGAAAATACACTGAAAAAGAAAATACACCCAAAATACAAAAAATGGGAAATAGGGGTTACAAATCCTACCCACCTTACAACAAAATTTCGTTCTCGAAATTTGCTTAGGCGATACATAGGATAAGGCAAAAGCAAACTTGGAGGAGGGTAACAAAATACGGAATTAATGGGGAAGGAACAAAGTAGTGACAATACGAGAAAGAGAAGGAAATAAATATCAATGTGGACGAATGGAATGCATGAAAGAGAATAAGCAGTATCAAATGTAAGAGTCTACACAAGATAACAAAGCAGGATGGGGAGTAGGCATAACTGGAATCGAAGAGAGAGAATGGATAAGGAAGAATTGAATCAAGCAATGAGTCAACGGATGAGGACGAATGTAAGGAATAGAGGAAAGCAAACAATACAAGGAACTAGAAGCAACAAGGAAATCCTGGAACCTGTGGGTTATGGGCCCACCATGCTTCCGCTGCGCTACTCTAATGGTGATGTCCCAAGCAACATATATATCGTTGTAGGCCACACGATACCAATCGACGAACCGAGCAGGATGACAAGACTGAGACACCGGGATCAAGGAAAGTATGGACTCAAGATAGATATAGATAAATAATGCAAAATGAATATAAAGTTTGGCTTCAATTTAAATAATTAAAAGATATGATGTAGATCAAAATTAATAGGCTTTAACAAAAATAATAATAACAACAAATATTAATAATAAAAATAATAATATCAATAATAATAGAATAGTAATAACTATAATAAAATAATAATAACAATAATATTAAAAATAATAATAGCAATACTAATAACAGTAATAAAAATCATCATAATCATACTGGTAATAATAATAATAATGAAATTAAGAATGTTAACAATACCGCTAATAATGATAATACATACATGACAGGATAGGATTCAACACATTCATGAAAATAATGCAATAACAATAATAATAATAATAATAATAATAATAATAATAATAATAATAATAATAATAATAATAATAATAAAAAGAAATATATTAACAATGCTGGTAAAAATAATAATGCAAGACAGAATATAATTTGGGTTCAACCTTTTTTTTTGTTGCATGAAGGTAATTCAATATTAACAACAATAATAGAATAATGAAAACTACAATAATAATAGCAATGGTAATATCAATAATAATAATGATACCAATAATAATAACGAAAACCATAGCAATAATAATAACATTATAAAACAAGATAGGAATTTGGCTTATCAACTCTATAAATAAATCAAACAGGAATATATATAGTCGATCAATTATAAATGGAAAATGAAGTTAAAATACACCATTAATCCCCAATCGTAAGAAAACATGGAAGCTATTCACATGGAATAAGAAGTCAAAAGTGAGGAGATAAAACCCAAATATAAAAAGATTGATAACCATACAAACAACAAAGGATTACAAACTTTAAAGATTATATAGAAAAATAGTTTTGGGAAAATAACCACTCAAGATACATATAATACGAACAAATTTAGCTAAGTAAAGAAAATATTAATAACAATGAATGTAAAAGTTAAAATAATAATTAGTGAATGTTGACATTATAATCAATACTCGAAAAACACATTAAAGGGTAACGAGCAAAATAGACCAGAATATATATATGTAAGAAGACTTAAAAGGAGTTCATTAAATATTATAAAAGTAAGCGTCAAATTATTAATTAGGATGTGAAAACAAAAGTAAGTGAGAAATCTAAATATTAAAGAATTGGAAAACGGTGGCAATAAATAGTAATTCACAAAAGAACGAAAACTTAGACCATAGTTGATGTACTCAATTTTAACATAAATGTAAAAAGTTTGTAAACACAAAATAGAGTAAAATCAACTATAATAGTTCAAATTGTATGGAAACATAAAGTGTAATTGTATAAACAAAATGTCATAAAAAAAATATTTTTTTACCATTAGTTTCATTGTATAAGTAAAAGTCTTGAAATACCAATTAATAAATAGGTAGAAAATCTTGTCTCCTTAACATCAAGTTGCATGTTTGCCTTCACGACATCAGGTTGCAAGTTGCCGTCTGGATATTTGGTTACACATTTTGCCTTCCTGACATCCAGTTGCAATTTGCCTCCATTGACATCGAGTTGCATATTTGCCATCTCGACATTAAGTTGCACCGAAATAGTGAAATGGAAGATGTAACCTTCCATATGCACAGGGACATGACATTTAATTTAAGTATGGTGTTATGTTTTGAAATTCGTGATATAAAGATAGTAGAAAAGCAAGAAATGGAGTTGAAAGTCACACAATGGCATATCAAAATAGATGTATAGGTTATAAATATCAAACACAATAGTACAAAATAGTAGTTGTGAAAATGATTTATAAAAGTAGGGAAAAAAGCAGAATGAAATACATGCATAAGCACAATGCAAATGCCAATGAGAAAATAAATATGCAGTGTAGCAAATTTACACAATAAATATATCATAAAAATATACAGTAACGTAGGAATTAAACAAGCAACATGTCATTGAAGATCCACCGATGCCGATCGACGAACCAAGCGGGAAGAAAGAATGGATAGATCCAAAATTTAAGGAGAACAAGATAGAGGAGAAACAACTAGTATGATACACAATATGAATCAACAAACGAAGATGAATGCAATGCACGGAAAGCAATGAACGACACATGAGCTGAAATAAGAAAGGATCAACGAGGCAAGCAGAAACAAGAGATTGCTTGCACCGGAATCAAAAGAACATGGGTACGGAAAGAATAAATTTTGACCCAATATGGAATCAATAAATCAGGTCGACTGTAAGAGATGGAAGGAAACAAAGAATCAAAGAATTGAATATGAAGAGATCAAATGAAAGGGATAAGACTAGTGTCCAGATCGAGTTGATTAACAAATTGTTCATGTGGTTGCATGGCCTGTTTAATGTTGAGTTAATCCTGACTGAGTCAAGCCTGTCTAATGTATTAGTCAAACTAACACATTAGCCAAACCTGAGCTCTGATACCACTAAAAACCTTGTCACGCCCCGCTTCCAAAAAATACAGAATACGAGCGCGTAACATTGGCCCAGCAAATGATTTTCATCATTCATAAGCTGTAGGATCAACTCAGCATCATAACAAGAAATATAAAAAAATATACTCAACCACGCATGCATGAATAATTTATTAATCAACAGGAAACAATTGAAACAGAATACAAATATCCCAAATAATTTCTAGATCTGGATCAAAGATAAAACTCGGGACTATAAGCCCGTTACAAGATTCAAGTAGCAAAAGAAATAAATAACTCAAAAACAAAATATTTAAAGCAAATATTTTCTCCAAGCGAAGCCTAGAACGTCTGCTCACCAATTCCAGCAGGCAATTCACCTCCAAAGTCAGTATATATAAATATAAAAAGAAAAAATAGAGAAAACAAGATAAACGCTCTTAGTGCAAGTGAGGGCCGCAAGTAGTACAAGCAAGGATATGAAAACAAGTGTAAGAAATATGGAACAAGATTTGGAATAAAAAAATGTATAACATAATATAATAGGGATGCAACAAGTAGTGGGGATTCAAGAAACTAGTTAGCAAGAAATACAACTCAAGTGACAAGACTAGATAACAAGTACTAGTAGTAGAACAAGTGGAAAGTGAACATGTAATGGCATCAAGCATCAAGTAACAAGTATCACGTACAAGTTTCAAGTAAAAAAGTCTCATGTAATAAGTCTCAAGTAGGGTATCAAGTGTGTACAAGTGACAAGTTAATCTTAAGTCTAATATTTAATTCTATTTAGATAGCACTTCATGCATTCATACTTTTACTACATGGTTGCTACATACAATCAGTTACGTTTAGGCCTAGTGGTGGATTTTATAGGGCGGTGTAGTCAGGCATCAAGTATCAAGCAAGCAAGATTCATGAATACAAAAATAATGTAACAAGTTTACGAACTAAGTACAGGTCCGTGAATACACTAACAAGTTCAAGAACCACACAGTGGGTTCATGAATACAACAAGTTCATGAGCCAAGTAAGGGATTCATGAATACATCAAGATACAACAAGTTCATGAATCGAGTACTGGAAAACACGGGCTCCCTTTCGAGTACACTTACCTATATCGTCCACTACCATAGTTTTTTCCTTAAACCCAGGCTTGTTATTTATTATTATTATTAACCAAGCATGAAAGTGTGCGAAACAAGTCAAGTAAATATGGTCAAGAACATGGAACAAGTGTAAGGTGATTATAAAGCATATTCGAGGGTCAACACAAATCAAGATTATCAAGAACTACGAGAATTGCAGTTCTGGACAGCATGACGTTGATGCACCAAAACTGCGATTCCTGTTGCTACAAGATAGCAAAAGTGGATCCTTTGGAAGGCCTAGAAACTAGACTCCTTCCTGGTTCCAACGCATATAATTGAAACACATAAAAGTTGTAGCAATTGATGTCAAAACAGCAAACTATATAGCATTTGTGTTCAGCCAGAATTTGTAAAACTGAGTTTATACATATGAAACAGGGTTGAAACATCATTATTTAATTCAAAGAAAATTAGGGATGTTCTTTAGGGTGTCCAGTATCAGTATGAAAAATTTTAAGTCATTTACTTACTGGTAGCATAGTTAAAATAATTGTAAACCAAAGAGGTACAGCAGTTTTTATGAATCTGCGATTACAGACACAGCAGTAGTAAAACTGCGATATCTCTCAAACCGTAACTAGGAATTTGGAAATTTTGGATGTTATTGGAAACTAGACACTTGGGGCTACATTTCATATTTAGGACTCAAGTTCAGATTCTAGGGTTATCGGTGTGAAACAGCAAGCCAAGACGGAATAGAAACCAAATAAGACACTTTTTGCATGAAATGTATCAAAATTATAGGGGTAGGCTCGGTACGGTACCGTACTTTTTGACATTGTACCATTACTATACCAAACTAGTTCGGTTTGAAAATATGCAAACCGTTACCATCCAAAAAGTTCGGTATACCGACTGCTTCGGTTGGTACGGTTCGGTATTGGTGTTATACCAAATATGACCCAACAAATACCTTAGCAAATATCAGTACCAATAAAAATAACAAGTTAACAATATCACACAACTACCGAAACAAAAACAGAATAGACCACAAATCTATTTTCATTCCAAAAGCAGAAACGTCCCTACATTACATTGATCCCTACAAACACATGGGTGGGTTAAAGAATGTAGCACATCAAATTATGGAGTAAACTTGGTGCACAACAAACATTAACTAACAAAGCTCCAAATGCAAATATTAAAGTAATAAACTAAATCCAACAAGTTGATTTCAGGAAACCACTGACCTCACCTCAGCACATCCCCCTGCTACTATTCAAAATAGACCCAGCGTCCCGAGCACAGCAAATGCCAATAGCGGACTAACATCCAGCGTATCAAACACCGGCAGAAAGATATTCCTAAACAGATACAAATAAGAATCACACAAATCCCTAATCGCCGACAACGACTGCCTATCCCACGGCTGCCTATCCCACGGGATATTCGGAAACCAACTCAACAAAACCCTCATCATCTACACCCCACTGTAGATTTTGGGGAAGATGGAGAGTTGTATCGGGATTCGGGGAGAGTAAGTGAGAGAAGCGTGGTGAGAAAGAAGACTGAAGGTTGTTTCTATAGAGTTTATTCGGGGAAGATGGAGAGTTTGGGGAAAATGGAGAGGCATGGTACATATATATACATATTAGCAGATTTTGGGGAAGATTGAGAGTTTATTCGGTACGGTACGGTAAAATACCGATTGAACCATATTCATACCGAAACCGAACCGAATTTTAGAACTCGGTACGGATGTACCATACCATACTTTTGGTAACCGAATTTTTCGGGACCGAATCAATTAGTTCGGTTGGAAAACCGGTCGGTTGGCTCATATCGGTATGATCGGCCACCCCTACAAAATTATACTAGTTGTGAATAAGTGTATCAACGAAGGGTTGTGACTCTTAGATCATGTGATAGATAAAGTGAAACATGAGATCATCAACGATAAACAAAGGGGAGTCACATTTACAATCTACTGGCAGTATTTTCAAGAAAAAGCTTGTACTAGAAAACGAAATGTACAAGAAGATACTTGCCTTTAGGACGACGATTAAATCCGATAATTTGAGAATAACGGGATTGGAATCCCGGCGACATAGCGACGAGCAAACGATCACAATGATCACGATCGGGCACTGATCTCTTTGATCAAGATGGTGATCAAGGTGAAGATCAAGCGAATCCGACGATCGAGATCGAACATAAAACATATAAGAATTAAAAGAGTATTAAAAGAGTAAATATACCATGATTGTCAATTTGATGAATGAGAACAAATTAACTCACCAATTAGAAGACGAACGAGATGATAAACGACCAAGATCAAGTGTGATCGGTCGATCGGATGGCTGAGATCGAAGATCAAGATCAAGAAGATGATCACGATCGCGATGATCAAAAGAGATCCGACGGTCGAAATCAAGATCTTGATGATGATGGAAACGATGATCACGATCGCGATGATCAACGATCGGACGGCCTAGATCCAATGGCTTGGTGATGATCAAATGGAGGGTTCGAACGGTTGTGATCAAAAGCTGCTGATGATTATGATGATCTGATCGAATTGGGAGGAGATCGGGTGGCTCACAATCGAAGTGAGCAACTCACTATTGTGATCACCCACAGGGGACGGTGGGGGTTGTCGTCGGCTGTGCACAAGGTGGCACGACGGCAGGTCGCTGGCACGGCGAAACAACGACGGGAAGCGCTCGTTGCCGCTATTGTTAGTCGTCGGAGGAGAGACAGGCGCGGGGGAGCGACGCAGCAGGAGGTGCTAGCATCGAATGAGGTCGCGACGTAGGAGGCAGCATAGGGGGGCGCTCTAGTCGTCGAGTGGTGCTGCAGGGCGGTAGGGCGGAAGGCACAGGGCAGTGCGACAAGGTCGTGAGGTGGCGCTGGCTGCTGGCTTGACGACTGGTGCTATTTTCGCTGCACGTCGACGAAGGGAGGTCGAGGTGGGGTTTCAACGAGGGTGCAGAGCGAGGGCAGGGGTCGAGTATATGAGGAGGACAGAAGAGAGAGAGAGAGAGATGAGCAGAAGATGGAGGCGGCTGCATGGGTTCTGAGAGAGAGAGAGAGCAGGAGGAAGGAGAAGGGGGGGGGGGGGGGGGGGGGGGGGTTTGCACAGGAGGAGTAGGGTTGCCGGGGGGTGTATAAACAGTAAGGGGTAGGGTTAGGTTTGGTTTAGGGTAGGTTTATATATATAGGTTTATGGGTTTCGGGTTATTGGGTAGAAATCCAATAAGATCATGGGTATAGGGTTTTTGGGTTAAAAACAAAATCCAATATGGAGGTATATAGGATTATAGGGTTTAAAATTCAATAAGAAAACAATTAGGATAATAGGGTTTATAAAACATACATATATACATGTACATTAAATCAAATAATGAATACGTATAAAATAAAGTTGTTCGGCTTAAAATAAAATAATAAAAATAGATATGATAATAACAACAATAATAATATGTGTATCAAACTGCAAATTCGAGTTTAACAAATTTATTAAAATAATCCAAACAGTATATAATATAAATAGTCGATCAATTGAAAATATAATTGTTGTAAAAGAATTTAAAAGCGAAAAGAGAGTTATAAAAATTTTAAATACAGAAAATACACTGAAAAAGAAAATACACCCAAATTACAAGAAATGGGAAACAGGCTTACACAGCAGCAAAACAAAAGTTCTTTTATGCATTTTATCAAACAACTTAATTGCAAATGGTCTAATCTAAGATGTCATACAAAGCATGGGAAATGTGGGTTACTCAAATCAGCACGACATGTGTATAAATAGTCTATAATGAGTGTTACCGCTGATTTCGGTGTGGGGGTAAACAGATAGAATTTGTGAGTCCGGGAAACACCTGAACGATTGACTCGGCCTTCTTGCTCCTGGCACAACCTGCAAAGAAGTGCGAAACACCGGGGTTGATTCCGGCGACGCACCCTCCGATGCTCTTGTCAGTAATCAGGAAAAGATTAAGAAAGAGCTTAAGTGGTGAAGGAGTGATTAACCTGGTCTCGGTGGTAGAGGGGTTGTATTTATAGTCGCCTTTGGAACGATTTGGGGCCTAATTTCCTGCCTAACAAATAGGAGAAAAATCCTCCTATTCTGTTTTGGGAAGTTAGGCCTTGATTCCCTGGTGAGAGCTAATCAGGTTTATTGATTTGACCAAATCAGTGGCCTGATTCTCTTCTTGGTGGATTGGGCTTGTATCGGGTCGGGACCCGTACCCAATTGAAGTGGATCTATTCGCGGGTGGTTGGTTCTGTGAGAAGGAGGCCCAATACCCGTTTTGGATCCATCTGTATGTGAAATTACCTTTTTACCCCCGTGCTTCAGGATTCGTGATCGATCTGGACGGTCCCGATTTAACCCCAATTTTAGCCATATCACGAGCCCCCCACTCCTAAAGACTGAGTGTGATCAGACTTTGAGGAGTAGTTTAGCTGTTTTAGTGGCTGATGGAGTTGTATTGGAGTCCAGACGTGGGATTTTGAATCTAGAAAGGGGGTAGTGAGGCAACTCTCGATGTCGCTGGCAGTTCTCTGGCCACAACGGGTATTCAAGAGTTTTTATCTATTTTTTCGAACTACTTGTTTAATTTTGCGACACGTTTGCTAATCATTCGGGGGCCTTAACCGTACATTCTGGGCGACAATTGTTCGTTCAGGGGTTCGAAAATGTGCCCCCTAAATCTCAATTATTATCCAGAATTTTTGGCTAATTTTCCCGAATTTTTAACAATTTTCTCGCAATTTTTAAACAAATAAAACAATTTAAATAGATAAAAAATGATTTAAATACCGTTTTATGGCGTGGCTCGATCTGGGCCGCTGATCGCAGATGGGCGCGAACTTCGGAAAGATCTGACGGCTGCTACTGCTCGGCAGCGCTTTTCTCCGTTTACCAGTTCGGGAAGGCCTTTGCTCGGCAGCCGACCGGAGGTATGGGGGTTCGGCAGCCGACCGAGGGCTTGAGTGACGTGGCGTTATCTGGACCGTTGGATGTTGGCACGCATCTCGAGGCGGGAACGGTTCCCAAGAAAATGCTATCTTGTCTTTTAGCGCACGTGGCGCAATCTGAGCCGTTCGCCATTGGGAGCGTGAAATTCTGAGAGATCCAACGGCTGAGATAGCTCGGTGCCTTTTTTTCTCCATTTACCAGTTCGGGAAGGCCTCTGCTCGGCAGCCGACCGAAGGCAGGGTTCGGCTGCGTCGTGGCGCTATCTGTTCGGAGGCGATCTCGCTTCCAAGGGTATTAATGACGCTCGGGGTTCGCGCGGCATTCCCCTTTCCCAGGTCATTAAGAATTATTCCTTTAATTAATGCGTGGCGCTTCAACTTCCGAGGATCAGTAATTCCCCCAATTAAAACGCGGCGCTTTAGTTTCCGAGGGTAGTAATGGCTGGTTCTTGGGGGCAGGCTATAAGTACTCCACTCTCTTTGTCGCTTTCGTCACAACCAAATCGAGTTCTAGACCTCGGAGGCGTCTGTCTTGGGTAGCTTCTTTCTTGAGGTCCGGAGAGGTGGTCGCTCTTCTGCCTGGTTTTCCCTTCGTTCCTGACGGCCCCAAAGCGGATGTTAGGAGCGAAGGGGGACGAGGTAGTAGTGGCGGCGACCGTGGTCCGGATCCGAGGGACAAGTTACTTCGGAAGGACGGGCGGTCGCCTTGTTGTCTTGTTGTTTCCCCATTCCTCTCTGCTCCGAAAAGGTGGTGTCAGGAGTGGGGAGCAATAAGACAGTAGGGTCGACGGCAATAGTCCTGTCCCGGGGTGTGGACTTCTTCAGAAGGACGGGTAGTCGTTCTCTCACCAAGATCTTCGGCCTTCTTTGGTGGCTCCGAAGCGAGCATCGGAGAGAGCCGTGGTCTTGGTGAGAGGGTGACGATCCATGTCCGATGCCGATCTCTTGGTTCATTTCATCATGAGTAGCAGCTCGGGTTTTTGGACCGTCCGAGCTTGTTGTTTGCAACTGTAAAGGCGCTGTGGTTAGAGCCCTTTGGCGAGCCGCGCCTTCCAGATGCAAACAACTGGCTCGGAATGGTGCGTTCTTCTCGATTCCTGAGTGTGGATGGGTCTCCTCTCATCTCTGTCTTCCTTCCGGGCTGATGGCTTTTGATGGATATCAGCCCGGGGGAGTTAGAGATCGGGGGAGTGCCGATCCGTTCCGCCCGGGGCCCGTAGTTGGCAGAATGTCGATTGGTGCACGGGACCCGGGGGGGCGCTCGCCGAAGGCGGCGCCTCAAAACTAAATCAAAAATTTTTCCGGGTTCTTTTTAGACATAGGTGATGCGTCCGAGGGTCCGATCGTCCGAGCAACGTGGCGCTATCTGAGCCGCCGGATGTTGACACGCATCTCGAGATGGGCACTTTCTCCAAGAAAACACTATCTTGTCATTTAGTGCTCTCGGCGAGATCTGGACCGTCTGATGGAGATCGAGCGCGAAAGTTGAGGGAGAAGGGAGTTTTCCCCATTTACCAGCTCGGGAAGGCACTTGCACGGATTCCGAGCGGACTCTATTGCAGCCACGTTCAGTTTGCTCGCAGCTCGGATTCAGATCCCATCTTGCCGAGCTGGTTGACTTTGTGGTGGGCCTTCGAGATGCTTCGAGAGTAGCCCAAAAGTCGCTCTGGAAGTCCAAGAGACGCCTCATTTTTGCTATAAATCTTTACCCCCCTTTGACCAAGTCTTCACTTTTCACTTTTACTCTCTTTCTTCCGTATTTACTTTGCTTCGAGGTCTTTAGCTCCCTGGTGGTGTCACTAGCTATCGCGGTAGCGTTCCTCGTTCCGGCAAAGTTTCCGACCGTAGCTGTCACTTCAAGGTCAGTCTCTTTCCCTTCTCTCTTTAGGAAAATATGGTTAAGATTTCGGCTGAGACCCCCGCCTCGGAGCAAGCCGTTGGCCAAGGGGAGAAAGAGAAAGGAGTAATGGAGCCAAGCGAGCAGGACGTCGTTCGTCCAGATGCGGAGGGCGGAGTGGCCGAGGTGCCCCAAGAAGTCGCGGCGGAGTCTCGAAAGGGCAAAGCCGTAATTACTATAGTGGAGACGCCGAGGAGAGCGGGGGAGTTCGGTCGGCAGCCCATCGCCGTGTCGAGCGTGGGAGGAGTCCGGGATTATACCGAGGATATCTTGGAGAAGGTTACCCAAGGTACGGCTAAACTGGTGGAGGAGAACGAGCCTAGGGAGCTGTCCGAGGTCGATCGCAAGATCTCGACTCTTACCGAAGCGGACCTTCATACGGTCCGAGAGGGCTTCCAGATCCCTCTCGAGTACGTGTTGCTCCTCCCAGGGCCGGGGTTCCGAGCCAACACTAGGTCCTCTCCGGACATATGCGTCTTTCCGGTCGACTCCCTCATTGCCGGTCTTCGCTTTCCCCTCCACCCGTTCGTGGTTGAAGTCCTGGTTTGGTATGGTTTGAGTCCCGCTCAACTGATGCCGAACACATGGAGGCAAGTTGTGGCGTTCCTCCTCCGATGCCAAGAGATCGGCGCCAAGCCGACCATGTACCTCTTTCGAAGTCTCTTCCGACCCGTCTGGCCGAGAAAAGACGAGCAGAGGTTTTATCTTTCGCCCCGGCCGGGCGTGAAACTGATCGAGAATCCGGACTCGATCAAACACTGGAAGGACAAATACTTCCTCGTTCGGAATCTGACGCCATGGGTGATACCGACAGTTTGGGCGGACGGACTACCCAAGCGCACAAAGAAGGACGTTCCGCTGAACGCTGCAGAGACCGAGGTCCAGAAGAAGATCCTTGCTCTGCCGACGCTTAGCTGGAAGGATATCACCGAAGAGCATCTGTTCCGTGGGGGTCTCAGTCCGATCGACCCTCGTACGCTTCTGGTATTTATACTTCTCTCCGTAAAGTTTGCATTCAATTTTCTAAGTTTTTTCATTCGACTCTTGCAGAGACCATGAAGCTCGATTACAAGGCTCTGGTGGCGAAGGGCAGGTCCGAGCAGGAGAAGAAGAAGAGGCCGTCGACAGCGCCTCAGGACAGCCGAGCTTCGAAGAAGGCCTCGGTCGTGAAGGCGGCCGACCAACCGAAGGTTGCTGTCCTGAAGGAGGGGGAGATTGAGGTCCTTGTCCCTCCGGCGAAGGTCGCGGTCCCCGAACAGGGGGGGGTCGTGGACCTCGATCCCTCGGCCTCGGCTGCTCCAGCTCCTACCCCGGAGACGGACGCTCCTGGTCCGTCGAGCGGTGGGTTCGGAGTGGCTGATGCGCTGTCCCTCCCGGTTCCGCCCCTCACCTCCGACGCGGAGAAGATCTTGACCGAGCGTCACAAACAGATCTTCGTCCCTGATTGGCAGGTGATGAACGTCGACGGCTTCTTGGGCGACGGGAACATCTGCATGGAGGCAATGAGGCACCTGCCGACCCCGAAGGACCGAGCGACCCTGAGGGCCGGGATGGCAGGGGACAACGTGATGCAGATGGCCCGGAGCACTGTCGGTAAGTGTGTCGAGCCCTTCTTCATTCATATTTTTTCCTTGGAATTTTTTCTAAGTTATTGGGCTCGGATTTTAACGTGTTGTTCTCTTCCAGACCCTCTGCCACTTCAGTTGGCTGGTCGAGGAGATGGCGAGGAAGGATCAGGAGAAGGAGAAGGAGAGGACGGAGCGCGTTCGGGTTGCGAAGCGGCTTGAGTCCGAGCTGCTTCTTTCGACGAAGAGAGTCGCCGAAGTGGAGGACCTGGAGAAGAAGCTGGCCGACGCCATCCAATCGTCGAAGGATACGGCGGCCAAGCTTGAGAAGGAGGTGGCCGAGCTGAAGGAGGAGCTGGCCAGCGCTCGGTCGGGAGCAGAGAAGGAGGTTACCGAGCTAAAGGATGAGCTGGCCAAGGCTCGGTCGGAAGGGGAGACTGCTCGGAAGAGAGCCGAGAGGATCAAGGCCAACCACCTGAGGAAGGTGAAGAAGGTGAAGAAGGCCGTGCAAGAGGAGGCCGCGCAGCACATGATCCAGAATATGCTGGACGCCTACGGCCGTGCCCTGACCCACGTTGTCGCGAAGAACCCGGGCTTCGACTCGTCCTCTTATGACTTTTACGAGCCCGTGGAGGGGGAAGAAGGGATCACCGAGGGTCTGCTCGGTCCCGACGGAGAGACGGAACCCGCCGAAGGCGATGGGGAGACCGAAGCCGAGGGCGAGGAAGAGAAACTCTCCGAGGAGGAGAGCTGGAGCGAAGGCGAAGGCGAGGGTGATGGCGAGGGCAAGGCCGAGGGGTCGACGAATCCGAGCGGCAAAAAGGTCGACCCCTGACTCGGTTGTCTTCCTACTTTCAGTCTTTTTGGTTTTGTTTTCTTTTTGTAAGCCTTATTGCGGACTGGCCACCGCCTCTGTTTTGAATGAAAAGTATTTTGTTTGGCCAAAAATTTGTCCAAGTGTTGAGCCTCGGACTTAGTGTGCGTTTTGGGCGTTTTGGGCGTAAATTTCTCCAACTGTTAGGCCTCGGATTTATTTCCGTTTTTCAGGTGGTGTTTGGTCCAGTCACGGAGCTGGTCTCCCTTCGGAAGGAACTGGCCAATTTGAAGCGTGAAATTTCGGACAGCCGGCAGAGGCGGTTTCTCCTGCTCGGCCAGGCGGAGGAGGTCAGGGCAGTCCTGAGGAGGAACTGTCGCGAGCTGCATCAACTCCGGAAGCGCTCCCAGGGTCCTGGTTCCGAAGGGGAGATTGAGCGGCTTCGTGGGGAGCTTAAAGCCGCCGAGCAGAAGAACGACGATCTTTTGGCCGAGGTACAATACTTGGAGCTATCGGAGAGAGAGCGTTCGGCGGAAAGGGAGAAGATGGCCTCCGAGCTGGAGGGGGCTTTGGCCGAGCGTAAGAGACTATTGGCCGAAGTCGACATGCTCAGGAGGATCACAATAGATAGGGGGATTGAGGTCACCCACTATCGGCGGCTTGCAACTGACAGTCCCAATGCCTCGGGGTCGTTGAAGGCCCCTCGATCGAAGAAATTGGCGAAGGACGTCGTCTTGAGGGATCGGATTATCGAACTGGAGGAGGAGATCGCGTCGCTTAAACCTACGCCGGAGAGGGCTAATGTTCGCAGCACGTTGTGCACCCGCGAGGAAAGTGAGAGGGGGATTACGTTTTATGAACTCGCGAGGCGCCCGCTAACGACCAGGCGGAGTCCGACTGACGCTCAGAGCAGCGCGGCTGTCTCGTCGAGCGGGGCATCGGTCGGCGCGGCTGTTAGGACTAGCAGTGAAGGGGGGTCGCGCTTCGTTGGTTTAGGGTCGAGCTCAGAGGGTCGGCCTCGTCGTCCTCGCGTTTCCCTAAACCGAAGCATTCCCCTTCCGAAAAGGACTTGATTATGTCACTTTTCCTCTCTGTTGGCTGTTGTAATAACCTAGTTGTAGGGTTGGTCGACCGTCTGTAACACTATTATGTCTGAATGCATAAAAATTCTGAAAAACTCTCAAGTGTTTGTCTTCGGCATTGTATTGAAACTGCGTTGTTCGTTTTTCCTATTTTTCAGCTTGTCGTGGCGATCCATGGATCGGACTCCGGGCGTCCGAATGATGACTCCGCATCCGAGGCGACCTCTGGGACGGTGGTTCTGAGCCCCAGGAGTGTCGATCTGAAGCTACGCCGAGCCGAGGGCGAGTGGAGTCACCTTTCGTTGGTCCTCAGTCTCCGGGAGGCCGAAACACAACGCTTAGAGAACAAGATCGTCGAGCTGAGCCCCGTAGGGGAGGACGAGGACTCGCAGACCGCATTCAGCAATGCTCTTCGGGTCAAAAGTATTCGGCACATTCAGTCGAAACTTATTGCCGAACGGGACGACTTGCTCTCGGAGATGGGACACTTGCGGGCGGAAATGGCGAAGCTTCGAGGAGAGGCGGAGGAACCGTCTGCCGAGGAGGGCGAACAAGATGGAGAGGATGTGTTTTTATGAAAGACAAGTGTAGTGGGTCAGGGGTTGTATGTTTTGTTTGCCGACGCTTTTGTAATGGTCTATTTTGTACTGTACGCCGATATTTAATAAAATTCCCTTTCGTTGTGTGGTACGTCTGTCTTTGTTTATAACTGTGTTGACCGTGCCGAACTATTTGAACTGAGTGTGTTTATTTAGCCGAATGGATCCCCAGGGGTACGGCAATTTGTCGCTTATTGGGTCTGACACGGCGATGTTCTCGAGAGTGCTATGTTGACGTGGCGAGATCTGAGCCGTTGAATGCAGGCGCGGATCTCGAGGCGGCTCGTTTTCCAAGAAAACGTTATCTTGTCGTTTTGCGCGAGTGGCACGATCTGAGCCGTCTGATCGAGATCACGTACGAAAGTTGAGGGGGAAGTGTGTTTTTCCCGTTTACCAGCTCGGGAAGGCACTTGCTCGGATGCCGACCGGATGTGTTTGCCTTCGGACCTCGGCTGACAGTCAAGAGTGGTCGGGATACGTGTTCCGGACCTTAGGCATAGTCCAACGGCTGCGGGAGCAATTCCGAACGGCGATCTACCCCTGGTTCGTCCGGAGACGAACCGAGGAGGTAAAGTCGAGCCGAGTGTTGGACTCCGAACCATCGGTGTAGTCCAACGGCTGTGGAAGCAATTCCGAACGGCGATCTACCCCTGGTTCGACCGGAGACGAACCGAGGAGGTAAAGTCGAGCCGAGTGTTGGACTCCGAACCATCGGTGTAGTTCAACGGCTGTGGGAGCAATTCCGAACGGCGATCTACCCCTGGTTCGTCCGGAGACGAACCGAGGAGGTAAAGTCGAGCCGAGTGTTGGACTCCGAACCATCGGTGTAGTTCAACGGCTGTGGGAGCAATTCCGAACGGCGATCTACCCCTGGTTCGTCCGGAGACGAACCGAGGAGGTAAAGTCGAGCCGAGTGTTGGACTCCGAACCATCGGTGTAGTTCAACGGCTGTGGGAGCAATTCCGAACGGCGATCTACCCCTGGTTCGTCCGGAGACGAACCGAGGAGGTAAATTCGAGCCGAGTGTTGGACTCCGAACCATCGGTATAGTTCAACGGCTGTGGGAGCAATTCCGAACGGCGATCTACCCCTGGTTCGTCCGGAGACGAACCGAGGAGGTAAAGTCGAGCCGAGTGTTGGACTCCGAACCATCGGTATAGTTCAACGGCTGTGGGAGCAATTTCGAACGGCGATCTATCCCTGGTTCGTCCAGAGACGAATCGAGGAGGTAAAGTCGAGCCGAGTGTTGGGCTCCGAGCTATTGGTATAGTAAGAGGGGAGGAAAAAACAGGCAAATTCAAAAACAAAATGGAGCTTTCTTTATTTGATATTTGACGGCGAACCGTTTTACATAGTAGAATTCATAGAACAGGTTACAAGTTAAAGGAGAGGAATGGCGCGACACCTCGGATTACTTAGAGAGGCGCCGGGGCGCTCTCTTGGTATTTCAGGAGGTGATCGGCATTCCAGGTCCTCGGGAGCTCTCTACCGTCCATGTCCTCAAGTCGATATGCCCCAGGCCGAACAACTTTTGTGACCCGGTACGGCCCTTCCCAATTCGGAGCTAGCTTGCCCTTCTGACTGGGGAGGGATATGGTTAGCTTTCTTAACACCAGATCTCCTTGCTCGAGGTTGGCGGGCCGGACTTTCTTGTTGTAGGCTAGCTCGACTCTCCTTCTGTAATTTTGCTGCCGAATCGATGCCCTTTCCCTCAGTTCATCTATCAGGTCCAAGTTTCCTCTGAGTTCCCTGGCGTTCTGCGCTTCGTCATAGGCGATGAGCCGAGGGGAAGGAATTCCGACCTCGAGGGGTATTACGGCCTCGGCCCCATAAGTAAGGCTGAAAGGGGACTCTCCAGTGGGCGTCCGCTTGCTCGTGCGGTAGTTCCACAACACATTAGGGAGTTGATCGACCCACTGTCCTTTGGAGCACTTGTCCAACCTCTTCTTGAGCCCCGCAAGGATCTGCTTATTAGCGTTCTCGGCTTGTCCGTTCGACTGGGGGTGCGAGACGGACGAGAAACGCTATTGAATGACGAGGTCGTCGCACAGGGTTCGGAATGCTGAGCCAGTGAACTGGGTCCCATTATCTGTCACGAGGACGCGCGGGACGCCGAATCTGCATATAATGTTCTTCCAGAAGAACTGCACCACTCTGTTCTCGGTTATCGTGGCGAGGGGCTCGGCCTCGACCCACTTCGAGAAGTAGTCGATAGCCACGACTAAAAACTTGAGCTGACCAGGAGCTGGAGGGAAAGGCCCTATCAGGTCCATTCCCCACATCGCGAAGGGGATAGGGCTCGATAGGGAGGTGAGGTTGGCTTGAGGGAGGCGTCGGATGCTGGAGTGTTTCTGGCAGGAGCCGCACTGCCGAACGTGTCGCTCGGCGTCTTGGAGAAGCGTCGGCCAGAAGTACCCATAATTCAGAGCTTTTCGGGCCAGGGACCTAAATCCCGAGTGTGCCCCGCCGATCCCTTCATGAAGCTCCTGTAGGGCATATTCAGCCTGATCCGGAGAGAGGCATCGTAGATATGGTCGGCCGTCTATTTGGGAGAAGGAGCGCTTGTATAGGATGCCCTCGATTAAGACATAGCGCTCGGCTCGGGTTCGAACTCGGCGTGCTTCTTTGGGATCTTGAGGCAGAACTCCATCCCTTAAGAATTCCACCAGTGGTTTCATCCAATTGTCCTGCAGCGCGACCGGCAATGTCTCCATCGAGCTAGGCGTCTCGTCTTCGATGCTCGGTTTGGAGAGGACTTCGATCAGCACGGTCTGTTCAAGACCCTGCAGAGAAGACGAAGCCAATTTGGAGAGAGCATCGGCCTGTGAGTTCTCCTCCCGAGGGACACGCTGGATGATGGCTTCTTCGAACCGACCCATCAGACCCCGGACCTTGGCGAGGTACTTAGCCATTCGCTCATCCCGGGCCTCGTACTCGCCCAAGACCTGATTCACAACTAGTTGGGAGTCACTGTGAACCCGAAGGCGCTGTGCCCCAGCACTTCGTGCGAGTCCGAGGCCAGCTATGAGGGCCTCGTATTCCGCCTCGTTGTTCGAAGCCTTGAAGTTCAGGCGGATCGCGTACTGCAAGACGAAGTTGTCAGGGCCGTTTAAGATAATCCCGGCGCCGCTTCCTTCACTGCAAGAGGACCCGTCCACGAAGACTGTCCAAATGGGGGGCCCATTTGGGATGTGGCCGACCTCAGGGATGGTGGTCTCGACAATGAAGTCGGCGAGAGCCTGAGCCTTAATTGCCGTCCGAGGCTGATAAGTGATGTCGTGCTGACTCAGCTCTACGGACCATTTCATTAGCCAACCCGAGGTCTCTGGCTTGTGGAGGATCTGCTTTAGCGGTTGATCGGTGAGGACGATGACTGAATGAGATTGGAAGTAAGGCCGGAGCTTCCTTGCTGCCATGACGAGGGCGTAGGCTATCTTTTCTATCCTCGGATAACGGAGCTCGGCATCTCGAAGTACCTTGCTCACGTAGTAAATAGGCCTCTGGGTCCGGTCCTCTTCTCTGACCAGGACGGCGCTCAGGGACTGCTCGGAGGCTGCCAAGTAGAGGAAGAGAGGCTCGCCTGGGACAGGCTTACTGAGCAGAGGGGGGTTCACCAGATAGGCTTTCAGCTGGTCGAACGATGCTTGCTGTGCCCCGCCCCATTCAAATCCCTTAGCGCCTCGGAGCACTTTGAAGAAGGGAAGGCACTTTTCCCCTGACTTGGAGAGGAACCGACCAATGGCTGCGAGCCGACCGGTGAGCTTCTGCACCTCTTTGACGTTCCGAGGCGGGGCCATGTCTAATATGGCTTTGATCTTTTCGGGGTTAGCTTCAATCCCCGGCTGGCTCACCATGAAACCGAGGAACTTGCCCGAGGAGACCCCGAACGCACACTTGTTCGGGTTTAGCCGCATGTTGTACTTCCTCAACACGCCGAAAGCCTCTTGGAGGTCGGCTACATGGTCGGTGCCGCGGATGCTCTTGACGAGCATGTCATCAACGTACACCTCCATGTTTCGGCCGATCTGGTGCTGAAAGACCTTGTTGACGAGGCGCTGGTAGGTGGCGCCCGCGTTCTTCAAACCGAACGGCATTACTCGGTAGCAGTAGAGGCCTTGGTCGGTGACGAAGGAGGTCTTCGGGATGTCCGGAGGGAACATCCGGATTTGGTTGTAGCCCGAGAAGGCATCCATGAAGCTGAGGAGCTCATGGCCCGAGGTGGCGTCGATTAGGGTGTCGATGTTCGGGAGAGGGAAGGGATCCTTCGGACACGCTTTGTTGAGGTCGGTGAAGTCGATGCATATCCTCCACGAGCCGTTGGACTTCTTGACCATCACAACATTCGACAGCCACTCGGGATAATTCACCTCCTGGATGAACTTGGCCTTCAGCAGCTTATCCACTTCCTCCTTGATTGCCTGCTGTCGCTCGGGAGCGAACTTTCGCCTCTTCTGCTGAACCGGTTTGCACCCCGGCTCGACGCTTAGGCGGTGGACGAGCAGGTCTTCGGAGATGCCGGGCATATCCGCGGCCGACCAAGCAAATAGGTCGCGGTTACCCCGGACGCATCTCACCAGGTCGGAGAATAGCACGGTCGGCAAGGACTTGCTGACGAGGAATTTTCGGCTCGGATCCTCGTCGGAGAAGAGTACTTCTTCTAACTCGTCCGCTGGCTCGGACGTTGGGCGAGCCTTCGGCTCGGGGATCTCGAGTGTCTCGAGCGAAAGCACTGGTCCCCCGGTGGAAGTCATGTAGCACTTCCGAGCTGTTTCCTGGCTTCCCCTGACTTCCCCTACCCCCGAACGAGTGGGGAACTTCATCTTCAAGTGGTATGCCGAGGGGACAGCCTCCAGAGCGGCTAGGCCGGGGCGGCCTAGGATGACATTATATGCTGCCGGGACGTCGACGACCATGAAGTCCATTGGCTCCGTCCGGGTAGTAGGGGTGCTTCCCGCAGTGACGTCTAGGGTTATCACCCCTTCGACGGTTACCGGGATCCCCGTGAACCCGTGTAGAGTGTATTCGGCTGGCTTGAGACGGTCTCGGGACAGCTGGAGGCCCTGGAAGGCCGAGAGGAATAGGATGTTGACCGAACTCCCGTTGTCAACCAAAATCCTCTGCACCTTGAAGTTGGCCATGCGGAGGTCGATGACGAGGGCATCACAGTGGGGGGTTCGAACTCCTTCGAGATCGGCGTCGGAGAAGGACACGGGCACACCGAAGCCCTTGGGAGGAGGAGCACTGTGAACCGAGTTCACCTCTCGGACGAAGGCTTTCCGAGATGTATTAGAGGAGCCGCCCATGGGGCCCCCGTGGATCATATGCAGAACCCTTTCTTCTTCGAACTCAGGTGTTACTTCGCGCCGCTCAGAGCGCTTGTTAGCCCCCCGAGGGGGAGGAGAGTTCCGATCTGTCCGATCGTTAGCCTTCACGAACTTCGCCAACTGCCCCCTTCGGATGAGGGCTTCGATCTCATCTCTCAAAGCCCGACAGTCATTCGTCTCGTGCCCGTGGTCTCGGTGATACCGACACCACTTGTCTTTGTCCCTTCTCTTCGCCGGTTTGTGCATCCTCGGGGCTGGAGGGAGGACCCCCTCCTTCTCTACCTCCATGAGGATAGTGGAGACATTAGTTGTGAGGGACGTGAATTTCTCGAACCTGGGGGGAGGACGACGCTGGCCGCCTCCGTCCTTCATTGTCTTCTTGGCCCCCTCTTCCTCCGTTGCCTTCCTCTTCGAGCCGGAGGAGGGTCCTCCGAAGTTCAGGAGGGACTCGGCTTCCTCGGCTCGGATGTATTTCTCGCACCTCAGTAGGAGGTCGGCGAAGTTGGTAGGCGGCTTCTTTGCTAGGGACGAGCGGAGGTTGGAGTTGAGGACGTTCGACTGGAATGCCACTGTCGCCACGGATTGGTCTAAGGAGGCGATCGACCTGACTTCTGCAGTGAACATCTTCACATAGTCCCGCAGCTTCTCTCCCCTTTCCTGCCGGAGGTTCAGAAGGGAGAGACTCGTCTTCTCGGCCCGTCGGCTGCTCACAAAGTGAGTTATGAACAGTGTCTCAAACTGCTCAAATGAAAAGATGGAGGCGGGGGCAAGCCTGGAATACCATTCCCGAGCCGAACCCCGAAGGGTGGCCGGGAAGGTCCTGCAGAGTATGGCGTCGGAGACTTGGTGGATCAGCATTAGAGTCTTAAAACTCTCGACGTGATCTACTGGGTCGGACTCGCCAGAGTACGTTTCAAACTGCGGAGGTTTGAAACCCCTCGGTATGCGAGCTTCCATGATTGTCCGAGAGAAGGGCGGTCTGTTCGGGCGAACAGTCCCTGCTCTGGACTCCTCTTCTCGGTCCATACGGACAATGCGCCTCTCCACCTCATGGAGGCGGCGGTCAAAGGCGTCGTCCCCTCGCCGGTAACCGTATGACTCTTCGGACTCTTCCTCATAAGAGGGAGAGCGTGGACTCCGGCGCCGGTACCCCTCGGATCGGCGGGGACTGTACTGTTGCTGACGACTGGGAGCCTGGAGAGGACTTCGTGACCGGCGGTGAGGACTGGGAATCCGAGGGGGTGTTGGGATCCTCGGGGGGTTTTGGTTGTTGGCACGGGCGTTCAGGGCCTGCAGTACGGTCTCCTGAAACTGGAGGAACTCGGCGCGGCTGATAGGTACCTCATGGTCCCTTGGACGATGCCGATCCTCGGGGGAATGCGGCCTCCTCCTTCGGTGTTCGGGAGATGCCGCTCGGCCTCTCCGGTATGGAGATCTCCGCCTGTCTCGGGGACGAGGTGACCGCTCACCCTGACGCTGTCGGGAGGCTCCCGCTCGGGCCCGCCTCTCGTCAAGGTGCGTGCGGAGGTCGTTCTCCTTCTGGCGATTCTGGAGCGTGAAGCCGAGGTCGGGGTTATGAGAGGCCATCGAGTCCGAGGACCCGTTACGGACCGAGACATGGTCCTGGATGGGCTGCTTCAGCTTCTGGCCGTTGGGACCGGCGGGACCATTATTGGGTTGTTGCTGAGGATGAGGAGGCTGGACCGGTTGGGCCGGCGGAGGAAGCCCAGATTGGGGAATTGGATTGACGGGGGTATCCTCCGTAGGGTCGGCGGGGTTGGCCGCCCGGTTGGATCCTCTGGATCTGTTCTTCTTCGGAGGCATGGCGATGGAAGGCGAGGAAGGAGAAGCTGAGGTCGTTCGTGTGGTGGTTTCCCACAGACGGCGCCAATCTGTTACCGCTGATTTCGGTGTGGGGGTAAACAGATAGAATTTGTGAGTCCGGGAAACACCTGAACGATTGACTCGGCCTTCTTGCTCCTGGCACAACCTGCAAAGAAGTGCGAAACACCGGGGTTGATTCCGGCGACGCACCCTCCGACGCTCTTGTCAGTAATCAGGAAAAGATTAAGAAAGAGCTTAAGTGGTGAAGGAGTGATTAACCTGGTCTCGGTGGTAGAGGGGTTGTATTTATAGTCGCCTTTGGAACGATTTGGGGCCTAATTTCCTGCCTAACAAATAGGAGAAAAATCCTCCTATTCTGTTTTGGGAAGTTAGGCCTTGATTCCCTGGTGAGAGCTAATCAGGTTTATTGATTTGACCAAATCAGTGGCCTGATTCTCTTCTTGGTGGATTGGGCTTGTATCGGGTCGGGACCCGTACCCAATTGAAGTGGATCTATTCGCGGGTGGTTGGTTCTGTGAGAAGGAGGCCCAATACCCGTTTTGGATCCATCTGTATGTGAAATTACCTTTTTACCCCCGTGCTTCAGGATTCGTGATCGATCTGGACGGTCCCGATTTAACCCCAATTTTAGCCATATCAATGAGATAATACATCCAACAAACATCTATGCAACAGTCATCTACAACAACGGTGTGTCACAAACAACATACAATCTAGATGTCATGTAATCTATATATGTTTTCATGCAACGAGTGTCAACTATTGTAACTACTCATGATCAAAAGATGTTGTCAACGGTTAAACTAACAAGATATGATCATCATGAGAGTACAACATTTTCATACTAGACTACTTACGGTATTTAACTTGTATGAAAAAAAGAACACATACAAGCTACTTGCCTGATATGAAGACGACGGAAACGAAGATGAAGATTAGAATAACGGGAACGGATCCCGACACACGAACAAGAGCAAGATCTAACCAACGAAAGCATGGCGGTGCACGTGTTCTCACATACACACACACAAGGCAGCAACAATAGCAAGGGTGGACGACAACAACGACACAGCACGCGGCGCTCAGGCCACAGACGAAGACGACAACAGCGGGGCAGGGGGTCGTGGCACTAGGCAGCAGGGCTAGCACAGCGGGAACGAAGACGGGGGGAGACGACAGCAGCAAAGAGGACGGGCGACACGGGGGGTGTGCAACAAGGGATCGGGGAGAGGAGAGGGGGTGATGATCGGTGGGGTGGTCTGCCAGCATTGGAAGTAGACGACGACAGCAAGAGGAAGGGGGAGATCGGGAATAGGTCGGGGTAGGGAGAAGGGTAGGCAACGGTTGAGGTGAGGGAGAGAGATAGATAGTATTAGGGTTTGGTAATTAGGGTTAGGGTACAATTAGGGTGATTATATAGGGTCAATATGGGTTTGGGTCAGCTGGGTAATATCCAATAGGAAGAAAAGAATCCAATTAGAGACAAATAGGCCATGAAATAGGTTTAAATAATAGAAGAGATCAAGAACAAATTGTAGATCAAATAAATGAGAATAAGAAGCTGAATCAATGCAAAATGAATCACAAGAGAGAGAAAAACAACACACGATACAAAAGAGACGAAGATCAATAAAAACAGCAATAAAATAAAATAACCATGAATTTTATTAAATATATTTAAAAATACAAAAAATGAGCAACAGGGGTTACAGGGGCCTATGAAGGAAGCTCTCATATGCAGATTCTTAGGGCTATTGATGGAAATACAACTATCTGGATAGCTCTGAAGAGGAATAAGGTAGAGGAGGCACAGAGGATGAATTGGCAACCAGTACAAGGGTAGTAAAAACTCAGGAGCCAGCAGCTATATCCCTACATACCCTCATTGGCAGCACTAACCAAAAACCTTTAGGGTACATGGGTTTATTAAATCCATCCATGTATGTGCTCTTTTAGATACATGGGCTATACACAATATTAGTGATGTCAATGTTGTCAAGAAAACTCAGTTACCCATCAACACAGACATGCAATTGGATGTCAATGTGGCTGTAGGAAGACAATTGAGCAACTCAGGACTCTGTGAAGGGGTTATTTTCTTGTTCAAAAAGGTACCAATCGTTGTTGATTTCTGTGTACTCCCTATGGACACTAGTCAATTAGTGTTGGAGGCTCAATGGATTGAAACCATAAGAGATGTGGTGTGGAACATGAAGGAGAAAATGATCAATTTGAGTTGGATAAACAACAACATGAGGTGAGGGGTATTTTTCACAAGGAGTGGAAAATTTCTACGACAAAATCAATGGCCAAGACTAACAATTATATGAAGAGTGGATGGTTGTTGTAGATGGTGGGCACAGTGCAAAGTGTTGAGTTATCTGACACCAAGCTAATCTCAAACATGCATAGGGCTTTGAAGCAGTATGAGAGGGTGTTCAGTGCAAACATGGGCCTTCCTCCTCATAGGTAATGTGAACATGGTATTCCTCTCATCCCTGGTGCTAAACCTATCAGCCAAAGGCCCTACAACATCCTTGGTTATTTAAAAGTGAAATAAGGAAGTTGGTACAGGAAATGCTCCAATCAGGTATCATTATACATAGTCATAGTTCATATTATTCTCCTACTGTTATGGTTCAAATACCTGATGGTAGTTAGAGAATGTGTGTAACACCCCGAATTTCAAAACAGACTGAATTCGAAGTTCCACAGGATCTTTTCACTTCTCTTCGTACAATTTTACAAGAAATTTAAAACTTTTATTACATCAGAATTACATCTTAAATTACATTTGAACAGCGGAAGCAATTTTACAATAATTATATGAATAAACTATACAACACTTGAAACATTCTTTAAGCAGCATGCATACTTTAATCTTGTCAATCTCTTTATCCTGCATAGAAACTGTGAGCTCGTCAGTTCATTCAACTGACGCAAGGATATAAAACATCAATTTTCTCTTACTTAGAAAGTACACACTTGTCACAAGCAAAACTACGATGACTATCCTATTGATGTCGTGTTGTGTTGTGCACTTAGTCCTTAATACAGTTGTTTATAATATATGATACTAATGCGTACTTGTTCGGATTCTATGTATCCTATACTACATAGGTCCGAGGGCAGGTCCTTAATCGTACTTCATCTTGTAGGGTTCAATCCCTCGCCATGACTTACACTACTACGGTAACTATGGTAAGTATCCTAGATGTTCTATGAATTACGAGCCCATGTCCAGACAATCTGGAGGAAAAATCCACGCACTGACATGACGCATCATGCAGGCAATCTATGGACAATTCAGCCTCCGTCATGGAATGATGGCACCACCCGTAGTCACCAAACACCCCACAAGCGTCGCTACGGGGACGATAATTCTGGAGTAGTGCTCATGCCGTGTCATGACGCATCAAGCAGGCAATCTGTGAATCACTCTCACACCGCCAATCCGATGGCCCTCATACTCGTGTTTTTCTCTCACTTTCGTCACATCTCCACTATGTGTCTAGTCCTTAATTATTTGAATCATGAATAAAATCAACCCTCAGAGGTAGCTCTTTCCTCTATACCGGTCTTAATCAATAACATGACCAACTTGGTATTTCATCTCAATAATTCATCTCAACAAATATAACTCATTCGATTGCCGGTAATAGGACTTAGCTACCCTCTAGTTCAAAATCTCATTTCATGTTCATAAATTGAGTATTCACACTCATCAATATCTTCATAGGTTATCATGATTCTTTTCATTTCCCTTCATGCATAATTTTCCATGATAAAAGAGACAAGGTAATTTCACTTTCACAATTTCTCGAATTACATATTTAACCTCACAATTATTTCTCTACATTCATAAGTTAAAAATCTCATTTATTTAAACCAAGTGAATTATTCACATTTGCATCAAGTCGTGAGTTTCTTTAGAAAACTTCTCATAAAATTTCTTAAAAGAGACTAAATATCGCTTTGTTTATCTCATAAAAATACCCTTATAATTTCTCTAACTTGGTCTATAATTTTTAATTAAGCCATAGAAATTTTCCATAAGATCTAATTAATTTCAGAATAATTATCATAATTTTTATGAATTTATTTCACTAAAAAAATTATTTAAAAAACATTTGTTTTTCCAAAAATTGAAAATTAAAAACCTTGGCTAATGCCAGGTTTCGAACCGCACACAACACACACAGCACTGTGCTACAGTAATGTTAATGTGGCGCAGCCACTGACCAGAAAGGCCAATAGCGCCAGACATCAAGAAGGGGCATTAATAGCCATATATACTATAGGGTTCGGCTGTGAGTTAATTTCAAAAAAAATGGAAAAATGAAGTGTCTATACCGAGACTCAAACTCAAGACCTCCAGTTATAGTGAGGTTTTTAATTTACACCCACTGACCAGAATGGACAGAGTGACTAATCCGTAAGGAAAATAATTACAATTGGTTTTGTATATAACTGTCGCAATTCTAGTTCATGAAATTAACTCGTTTCTTTCAAAAATGTGATTGTTCCTCTCTAAATCTAAATAAATTTCCGACTGGATTCTTTTCGAATTAAACAATTTTTTACGAGTTTTTAAAGCCGTTTGACCTTCATTTTTCCATGTAAACACTACTCTTTTATTTATACAAAAATGTTCACTTTTCCAACAAAATAGCATACAACTTTAGAATTCTTTAATATCAATCTTACTAACAACAACATACATACTTATTTAATCATTCTAACTTCATAACATGGAGATTCCTCATAATTCACACTTTTCACATAAACACATTTCTTCATCTCGCATTTTTTCCACCCACATGAACATTTCAATAAAGAGATTTTATTCTTTCTTAATTAACATTCTAGTGTAATATCAAATTACCACAACAATATTTCTAATCACATTATTCAATTCAATTTTTACTAGTCGTTTCATGCAATTTCGCAAAAATTTATTTTTCTCCTTAATCATGGCACTAACATAAAGCAATATTTTCTCTTGTTTAATCTAGCAGGATCAAAACACAAACCTAGCATGGTAATTGTTGCCGCTGAATCTGGTGTGGGGGCAATAGATAGAATTTGTGGATTCTTGAGAAAACGAACAAGGCAAACCTGTTGACCTGTTGACCTTCACCAAATTGTTGACCAGTTTCTTGCTGCTGCCGCGAACCTGCAAAATGTGTGATACACCGAGATGAATCCCGGCAACGCACCCTCCGACACTCTTGTCAGTAATCAGAATGATTAAGAAAGAGCTTTTATTGAAAAAGTATTGATCACCTCCTTATGGTGGGGGGAGAGAGATTTTTATAGTCGCCTTAGGGATCCGTTTCGAGATAAGAACATATCTCTACTTCCCGGTGTGAGTGGATAGAAGTGGTTAAAACCACCTCTTAAGGATAATTGTAAATCTGAATTCTTCTTTATCATTCTGAACTGGTTTGTAACGGGTTGAGACCCGTACCCAGTAAGACAGATCTGTTTATGGGTTATTAGGCTTTGAAGAAAGACCAGTCCCCATTTCAAACCCATTTGTAGGTAAAATTACCGTTTTACCCATGAGCTTTAAGATTCGTGCCAGATTCGAACGGTCCAGATTTAATCCTATTTTTAGCCATATCACGAGCCTCCCACTCCTGGAGACTGAGTTCTACAGTCTTTAAGGAGTAGTTTTGTTGGTCTAATGGCGTACGGAATTTTATCAGAGTTCTTAAGAGAGTTCAAATCTTGCTCGAGGTGTAACGGTGTTATTATGGGCTTGTAAAATGCCCAAAAATATTCACAGAATTTTCTGGATTTTTTGTGATTTTTTCAGATTTTTCTGAATTTTTCCTCATTTTTTTGAATTTTTTATTCATTTCCCAAATTAAATAATTAATTATCAAAAATTTTAATTAATTCTTCTAATTTAATAATTATTATTTTCATAATTTTAAAATAATTTTCCGAATTAATAATTATTTTTAGAATTTTTTAATTAATTTTTCGGATTTTTTTAAATAATTAATTCAAATAAATAAATTAATTAATTATTACCTGGACACGTGGCACGTTTCTGGATGTCGATCATGATCAGATGGTGCGCATCGCCAAGCGGAGCCATGTGGCAGGTTTCTGGACGTCGATCAGGTCATGTCACGAATTTTGAGATGATCTGACGGCTCGTGTAGCTCGGCAGCATTTTTTGTCCAATTACGAGCTCGGTGCCCCGGTAGCTCGGCACTCGATGCCGATGCACCAGGGCTCGCCACGTGGCAGTATTTTTTTTCCCACTCTGGCTGTCTTCTTCTTCTTCAACTTCCGTCTCCAACTCCTCCGCTCTTTATTTTCTCCTTCCTCACTCCTGCTTTGATTCTCGTCCCCTTCCTTCGGCACCACCTCAACAGTGAGAGAAGCTCACATCAGAGAGGAGCTCAGTGCTTCGGCTGTAATGGTGGCGGAGCTCGGTGACTGAGTGAGGTAAGCTCGTAGTGACGAGGGGAGCTCGCGAGATGGGTTCGAAGCTCGGTCGAGGAGCTCGGTGATGGCGAGACGGTGGCTCATCGAGGAGCTTGACAGCGTTGGAAGTGGAGCTCTGTGGCGGAACTCGGAGACAGAGAGTTCGGCGAGGAGCTCGGAGGTGCTCGATGAAGGAGTCGGAGCTTGCGGTGCGGAGGTCGACGGGGAGCTCGCTGAGCTCGAAGGCGATGAGGTCAACAGAGGAACTCGACTGTGGGACATGAGGGGAGCTCAAGCTTCGACTGTGGAGGCTCGACGTAGTGGAGGAGAGACAGTTCAAGCTCGGCACTGGCAGAGGAGAGCTTTGGCGCAGGAAAGAGCTCTGCGGAGGTTAAAGGAGGTGAGCTCGATGATAATGGAGAGGAGCTCGATGAGAATGGAGCTCGGTAATGGTGGAGGCGTGCTCGCAGTGTTGGGTTCAAGCTCGGTGAGTTGGGTTGGAGCAGCTATGCTTCGCCGATGGAGGGGGAGAGCTTCGGCGAAGCTAGAGAAGGAGCTTGGGGAGCAGTCTAGGCGGAGCTCGGCAGTGGGATGAGCTTGGACAGTGGCTTCGGTGAACGAGCTCGACGAGGACGGGGGGAATCGAGGTCGGAGCCTGTTCATGGCGGAGCTTGGTGCTCGACTCGGGGTTGGAGCTCGGAGGTCGGGAGTTGACGTCGGAGCTCGCGAAATTTGGCGAGGGTGGTAGAAACTTCAGAGGAGAAGATGGGTTTTTATTTTTTCTTCTTTGGTTTTTGGCAGGAATGTGTGAAGGAGAAGAAGAGGGTGATGTTGGGTTTTGGGTCTCTAACGGGTCCGAACCCGACCCGTTAGCTCCTCTCTCTCCCTTCTTTCTTCCTGTTTTGGTGACTGTTGTCCAGCGAATCCGAGCACGAATTTTGAGTTAAACTTTTTGCCATTTTACAGTTCGGTAGCTCGGTAGCTCGGATTTCAGATCCGATCTATGTGGCTCCATCTAGACAGTATGGCGCGAATCACGAGGCACGAAGGCGTGAATCGCGAGAAAATGTGATTTTGTCGTTTTGTGGGCTCCGATCACAAGAAAACGTGATTTTTTCATCTTGTGGACGTGGCAAAATCTGAGCCATTCATCAGTCGTTGGCGCGAACATCTGGATGATCCGACGGTCCAAGGAGCTCGGAGGTGTTTTTTCCCCAATACGGAGGTCGGTGCCCCGGTAGCTCGGCGCAGTTGTGTTGCGATCCACTTTTCCGGTACTATAGAGGTCCGATCGGGGCGTGCAACCCCTCGTTTCGAAGCTAACTCGAAGATCTACAACTTCTCTTTAGGAGTGGGTTGAAGAATCACCATTATTCATGGTCAAAATGGCCCTGCAACATCCTTGTCTTGAGGAGTGTTTTGGTCTTCGAAGAGGAGCTCCACTCCTAGGGGCGAAGAAGATGGGCTAGGAAGATCCTCGTATGAGCCATGGGAAGATCCATTCTTGGAGGTGAGTGCAAGGAGCAACTCTAGGGGAGAGTTTTGAGCTCCGAACTCGCTTGGAAGAAGCCCACTCGGGAGGCGAGTGGGACGAAGGGCTTGGCTCTAGGAGAGGGTCATTTGGGAGACAAGTTTAAGGAGCAACTCTAGGAGAGATTTGTACTCCGAACTAGTTGAGAAGAGGTCCGCTTTGGAGACGAACGGAGCAAAGAGCTTGGCTCTAGGAGAGAGTCATTTGGGAGACGAGTTTGAGGAGCAACTCCAGGAGAGAGTTTTGAGCTACGAACTTGCTTAGAAAAGGCCTACTCGGGAGGCAAGTGGGACGAAGGGCTTGGCTCTAGGAGAGAGCCATTTGGGAGACAAGTTTGAGGAGCAACTCTAGGAGAGAGTTGTGCTCCGAACTCGTTGAAAAGAGATTCGCTTTGGAGGCGAGCGGAGCGAAGAGCTTGGTTCTAGAAGAGAGCCGTCTTGGGAGACAAGTTTGACGAGCAACTCTAGGGGAGAGTTTTGAGCTCCGAACTCGCTTAGAAGAGGCCCACTCGGGAGGCGAGTGGGACAAAGGGCTTGGCTCTAGGAGAGAGCCATTTGGGAGACAAGTTTGAGGAGCAACTCTAGGAGAGAGTTGTGCTCCAAACTTGTTGAGAAGAGGTCCGCTTTGGAGGCGAGTGGAGTGAAGAGCTTGGCTCTATGAGAGAGCCATTTAAGAGATGAGTTTGAGGAGCAACTCTAGGGAAAAGTTTTGAGCTCCGAACTTACTTAGAAGAGGCCCACTCAGGAGGAGAGTGGGACGAAAAGCTTGGCTCTAGGAAAGAGCCGTTTGGGAGACAAGTTTGAGGAGCAACTCTAGGGGAGAGTTGAGCTCCGAACTTGTTGTTTAAGTGAGAGAATCAACAGTTGTTGGAGCAATTCCGAATGGCGAACCACTTCTTACTCACTTATGAGCAAGTTGTCGAAGCAGAGTCGAGCCAAGTGTTGGACTCCGAACTCGTCGTTTAAAAGAGAGAATCAACGGTTGTAGGAGCAGTTCCGAATGGCGAACCACTTCTTACTCGCTTATGAGCAAGTAGTCGAAGCCGTGTCGAGCCAAGTGTTGGACTCCGAACTCGTCGTTTAAAAGAGAAAATCAACGGTTGTGGGAGTAGTTCCGAATGGCGAACCACTTCTTACTCACTTATGATCAAGTAGTCGAAGCGGAGTCGAGCCAAGTGTTAGACTCCGAACTTGTCATTTAAAGAGATTCAACAGTTGTGGGAGTAATTCCGAATGGCGAACCACTTCTTACCTGCTTGTAAGTGAGTAGTTTAAGAGGAATCGAGCCAAGTTTTGGACTCCGAACTTGTTTTTTAAAGAGATTAAACATTTGTGGGAGCAATTCCGAATGGCGAACCACTTCTTACCCGCTTGTAAACGAGTAGTTGAAAAGGAATCGAGCCAAGTTTTGGACTCCGAACTTGTCGTTTAAAGAGATTCAACAATTGTGGGAGAAATTCCGAATGGCGAATCACTTCTTACCCACTTGTAAGCGAGTAGTTAAAGAGGAATTGAGCCAAGTTTTGAACTCTAAACTTGTCGTTTAAAGAGATTCAACAGTTGTGGGAGCAGTTCCGAACGGCGAACCACTTCTTACTCGCTTATGAGCAAGTATTTGAAGAGGAATTGAGCCAATTTTTGGACTCCGAACTTGTTGTTAGAGGGGGTTAACGAGTTGTAGGAGCAATTCCGATTGGTGAAATGCCCCGCCCTTGCTTGTTTGCAAGCGGCTAAAGCAACGTCGAACCAAGTGTTGGACTCCAAACTCGTTTTTTTTATAGCTTAGTACGTTATGGGAGCAGCCATGTAGGAGAAGCTGGACTCTGAACTCACCATTTAACGAGTCGTAGATGTGACTCGGAGAGATGGAGATGAAGCAAGAGCAATAATTTTCAATGAAAAAATGCTAAGTTTTATTGAGATAAACTAAGTGGCCGCTTCGATAGGGCGAGCCATTATTACATGCTTCTTGGGCGTGTTACAAGCATCGACCTTATTGAAAACCGAGATCCTACTTCTATGATAAGGTGAAGGCCTCTTGGGAGGAGTAGGATTTTGGTTCTCCCCCCATTGGACCTCCTTAGATGAGGTGAAGTACGGCCCCAGGTTCGAAATCTTGGAACTCGGCGGACCTCTCTGTTCGTTTGTAGGCTCATCAGGGTGGAAGTTCGGCACCATCTTTTTGGACAAACTTGGTCAGGTGTCCCCACTGTATGAGTTCTTCGATCTCCACCTTGAAAGCCCGACAATCATCCGTGTCATGGCCGTCGTACCTGTGAAAGCGGCACCACTTATCCATATTTCTCTTCTCGCCAGGGGTATTCATTCTAGGGGGAGCGCAGAGTAGCCCTTCTTTTTCCACCTCCATAAGAACTGTTGATATACTAGCATTGAGGGGGGTGAACTTCTCAAAATGAGGAGCAGGGCGGCATTGGCCATTATCGTCCCTCTGGAGTTTCTGGGACCCTTCTTCACTCGTATTCTTCAGTTTGTTGCCGGAAGATGATTCCTCGAGAGTAGGGGGTTGAGAGCCTCTTCCACTCGAATATACTTCTCACTCCTAAGCAAGAGTTCTGAGAAGTTTCGAGGAGGCTTCTTGGCAAGGGATGCCTTGAGGTCGGCGTTAGTGACGTTGCGCTCAAATGCGGCTGAGGCTACTGATTGGTTGAGGGAGGGAATGGACCGGGCTTCGGCGGTGAAGCACCGAACGTAATCCCTTAAGCGTTCACCCTTTCTTTGGTTAAGGGTCACCAGAGATACACTTGTTTTCTTGGCCCAGCAGCTACTCACGAAATGAGTAAGGAAGAACCTTTCGAACTGATCGAATGAGAAGATGGAGGCCGGGGCGAGTCGAGAGTACCATTCTCTCGCAGGCCCCTTCACTGTGGCAGGGAAGATCTTGCAAAGGAGGGCGTTTGAAGCATGTTGAATCATCATGAGAATTTTAAAACTCTCTATGTGATCCGCAGGGTCCGACTCCTCGGTATACGACTCGAAGTGAGGCAGCTTGAAGTTTTCTGGCATGGGGGCCTCCATGATGGTGCGGGAGAATGGTGGCTTGCTCGGGCGGAGGTTTATCGCCCGTTGCTCTTCTTCCCTGTCAATTCGACCGAGGAGCCTCTCCATCTCGTGGAGACGGCGGTAGACCGAGTCTTCTCTTCGATCATATCTTGCCGAGCCCCGGGACTCATCTTCGTACGAGGGTGGACTGGGGCTGCGGCGATGGTAGCTTAGAGATGGACGAGGACTGGGAGTGTGAAGGCGGTGGATCCTAGCTGGCTTAGGAGTAGGTGGCCTCCGGTCATTATTTGGGACGATATTGAGGGCCCGTAAGACTGCCGCTTAGAAGTCTTGAAGCTCTGCCCTTGTGATTGGTGCCTCTCCAGCTTGGCGGTCCCTGTGTGTGGCTCGGATGACTGGAGAATGGGTTCTCCGCCGATGACGTTGAGGGGACTCTCTTCGCCTCCTCGGAGGAGGGGATCTTCTAGTCCTCGGTCGGCGGAGGATCCGGACTCTTGAAACCCCTGGGTGCTCAGGTTGATGGACTCTCCCAAGGGCTCGCCATCTATTCAGGCGAGTCCAGAGGTCGACCCCCTTTTGGCGGTTGGCAATCACTTGACGAAGATCCCGCTTGGGAGGGCTTTCAGAAGCCATAGATTAAACTAAAGAATTGGGAACCGCGACATGGTCATGAGGAGGATGTTGCTTCGTACGACTCCGACTGGAGCCCCCCGAAACCCTAGAGGGGCCTGCTGTGGAGGAGCACCTTGAGCTGGAGGAGGGGAAGGAGGAAGAGAAGTGGTTCTTTGACTGGAGACCGCTACCTTCTCCTTCTCTTTTGGATGCATGGCTTGAAACTAGTCTCGCTGATGAAGTTAGGTCAGGTTGCTTTTTCGGTTCCCACAGACGGCGCCAATCTGTTGCCGCTGAATCTGGTGTGGGGGCAATAGATAGAATTTGTGGATTCTTGAGAAAACGAACAAGGCAAACCTGTTAACCTGTTGACCTTCACCAAATTGTTGACCAGTTTTTTGCTGCTGCCGCGAACTTGCAAAATGTGCGATACACCGGGATGAATCCCGGCGACGCACCCTCCGACGCTCTTGTCAGTAATCAGAATGATTAAGAAAGAGCTTTTATTGAAAAAGTATTGATCACCTCCTTATGGTGAGGGGAGAGGGGTTTTTATAGTCGCTTAGGGATCCGTTTCGAGATAAGAACATATCTCTACTTCCCGGTGTGAGTGGATAGAAGTGGTTAAAACCACCTCTTAGGGATAATTGTGAATCTGAATTCTTCTTTATCCTTCTGAACTGGTTTGTAATGGGTTGGGACCCGTACCCAGTTAGGCATATCCGTTTATGGGTTATTGGGCTTTGAAGAAAACCCAGTCCCCATTTCAGATCCGTTTGTAGGTGGAATTACCATTTTACCCATGAGCTTTAAGATTCGTGCCCAATTTGAACGGTCCCAATTTAATCCCATTTTTAGCCATATCAGTAACTATCTAGAAGTTGGAGAAAATTGTCCACCTTATTTGGAGAGAAAACAAAAGGAACTCCTAAGAACTCCTAGAATGATCAAAAGAGGCATTCTTCTCCTAGTTTGAGCCACCACAAGTCGTCTCCTCCTAGCTTGAAGCAAACCCGAGCTCTCCCTTTGCTTCCTGAAGAAAAGCCGGCCTCCAATGGGAAAAAGCACACACAATGGCACACCACTCAATCTTTTGAACTCACTATTCTCTCAATCTTTTACTCACTAATTGTATTTCTTTCTCTTTCTCTTTGATATAAATTAGGTGCAAGGATAACTAATGAGAGGGGGGGGTATGATGCTGTTTATTTCTGAGGCACGTGTGGAAGCACCAGGTGTGAGTTCGAACTCAATTTGTATTGAAGGAGATTGCCGCTCGTCTGCCGACCTTCGGTTGACCTTCTGGGGCCTACGATGAGCTCGGAAAGGCGTTGAAGGTTGGGCTCGGATCGGAAGGGTCGGATCCGAGGTCTTGTGTACCTGCAGACGGTCCTGAAACACCGGGGTTTGTCCCGGTGGCGGACCCTCCGACGCTCTAGTCAGTCTCTGTGAGAGAGTAGCAATAACTAGGTATATTTAAGTGGCAAAAGATTGATTACCTTTAAAAGGTGGGTGAGGGTCTAGTATTTATAGAAAATCCCAACCGGGTTTGGTTCCGCTTGGGGGCCGAGTTTGGATCCGAAAGCCCATGGGCCTGACGTGGCAGAAGGCCCAGGGGGTTTAGGGCGGTTGCTGTGATACCAGGAGTGGTATAGGGCTGACGTGGCGAAACCCTTGGCGGTATTTGGAGCTGACGTGGCCCATCGTGAGTCCTCTGTGCCTCTGGGGGAATCGGAGGGCCTAGGCTGCGCCAGGTCATCCCTCCGCCCCGCCAGAGAGGGGGGACGGCATGAGGGACTGCTCCGGATCGGACTCCGGGGGATACTGAGGCTCGTCAGTACGAGGAAGCCGGCACTGTGGGGGCAAACACGAGGTTCGGCGCCGACCCTGAAGGGGTCCGGAGCCGAACCAGGTCGGTATTCTTGCTTTTCTGAGTAGGAATTGTATTGGGCCTTGGATGGGCCTCAGGCCATTTTTACACTGTCACACAAGCCCCCCACTCCTGCAGGGGGTGCGGGAGCTAGCCGTGGAGGAGTGCTCATGGTTGTAGAAAATGGGATGGTGAGTCATTGGATCTTCGTGAGAAGAGTACCCTGGTGCCAGACCCGACCCCGAGCCGGTCGAGGGATTATGGGCCAACAAGGGGGGTGGCGAGCCGTTGGCCTTCCTGAGAAGACCACCCTGGTGCCAGACCTGACCTCGAGCTTGGCGAGGGATTACTGGAAGGCAAGGGCGATGGCGAGCCGTGAAGCCTTCCGGAGAAGACTCCCCTGGTGCCGGACCCAACCTCGAGCTGATCGAGGGATTATGGGCCAACAAGGGAGGTGGCGAGCCGTTGGCCTTCCTGAGAAGACCTCCCTGGTGCCAGACCTGACCTCGAGCTTGGCGAGGGATTACTGGAAGGCAAGGGCGATGGCGAGCCGTGAAGCCTTCCTGAGAAGACTCCCCTGGTGCCGGACCCGACCTCGAGCTGATAGAGGGATTTATGGGCCAACAAGGGGGGTGGCGAGCCGTTGGCCTTCCTGAGAAGACCTCCCTGGTGCCAGACCTGACCTCGAGCTTGGCGAGGGATTACTGGAAGGCAAGGGCGATGGCGAGCCGTGAAGCCTTCCTGAGAAGACTCCCCTGGTACTGGACCCGACCTCGAGCTGATCGAGGGATTATGGGCCAACAAGGGGGGGTGGCGAGCCGTTGGCCTTCCTTAGAAGACCTCCCTGGTGCCAGACCTGACCTCGAGCTTGGCGAGGGATTACTGGAAGGCAAGGGCGATGGCGAGCCGTGAAGCCTTCCTGAGAAGACTCCCCTGGTACTGGACCCGGCCTCGAGCTGATCGAGGGATTATGGACCAACAAGGGGGGTGGCGAGCCGTTGGCCTTCCTGAGAAGACCTCCCTGGTGCCAGACCTGACCTCGAGCTTGGCGAGGGATTACTGGAAGGCAAGGGCGATGGCGAGCCGTGAAGCCTTCCTGAGAAGACTGCCCTGGTGCTAGACCCGACCCCGAGCTGGCCGAGGGATTTCGGGCTAATCAAGGGGGATGGCGACCGGTTGGCGCCCCAGAGTGACTGAGCGGGGATATCCCACCATTCATGTGGTGTATTGAAGGCTCTCCGAGATTGGTGTGATGGTCCAATTTCCTAGGGGCATTTAATGGCGCCGCCTAATAAATGTAGATGGTGCATGGTTTTCCGTTGATTGACCTTCCCTGCGCCTCAACGGTTAGTCCCTGGGGGAGGTTATAAATACCTCCCCCCTCCATTGTAGGTATGATCAAAACAGGGGTGGCCCATTGGCTCTCAGAGGTGTCTGCTTCGGCGGACGCCTGTCTTTGGCTAATATTTTCGACCCTAGCAGCGTCGGAGAGGTGGTTACTCTGCCGCCCTGATCTTCTCTTGGATCTGATGGACCTTGATATGGTGGCCAGGTCTACGGGAGATCAGGGCGAGAGGGGTGACGGCCGAAATCCGTGCTGTGGGAAGAGGAGCTTCGGTTTAGTGGTGGTTTTGCCGTCTGGATCCCTTTTCGGGTCAGACTGCCCTGTCATGGAGGTTTGGCCCGGGGGAGATCCAGACGAAAAGACGCACCCACCGTATACCGGCCTTGGGGCTGAAGGGCCTCGGATGGGGGGGCCACCTCCCGTCGGGGGTCGGTCAGTCCGTCTTGATAGGGCTGTAGGCGATGGCGGTTTCTGTTCCACCCTCGAACAGTTCGGGGTTTCGGCTGCCGAGGCTGTAAGTCCCGGGCTGCTCGAGGGTGAGAGGGGAACTGGTCGGACGCTGGAGCCCGGGGCGTCTGTCATATGACGGTGCCTTAAACTTAAAAAAAATGTTTTCTCCGTCGTGTATCCCACCCGACCCGACCCCAGAGTTAGGCCGTCAGTCTGGCGTCTGATGACGTCCCCCGCACAGGTTTCGAGAACGCGGCGCGATTTTCCAGGCGGCAGTTGTGCGTCAATCAGTGAACAGTAATCGCGGAAGTCGAGGAGCCGTTCTTCCCTTATATAAGTATTCCCCCTTTTTTCCCTTTCGCCCACTACAATCTTGCTGCTTCTTTCTTCAAAAAATCTCCCACCCCTTCAGCGATTGCTCTTGCAGTTTGCCGTACTCGGTTCGCCTTTCCGAAGCGGTCCCAGGTTAGTTTGGTAAGTTTGTTTTATCTTTAGGCACAGATGGATAGGGCTCAGTCCGGTTCGTCGGCGTCGTCGTCCAGGGGGGAAGTAAAGCCTGACTCTCCGTCGACGTCGTGGGAAGAGCCCGTGTTCGAGGAGGGATCGGTGCCCGTTGTGGGCCATACTGGCTCGGTTTCTTTGGAGGGCTCCGTAGGTGAGGGGGAAGCGATACACAAGTCGAGGGCGTCGCGTACTCGACGTCCCTTTGTGGTGGAGAGTAGTGGGTCGGAGGGAACCGGCGAGGGTTCGGACGGCATTCGCGTGCTGGAGCTGTCTTCCGATGAGGAGAGTGGCGAGGGCAATACAGTGAGGAGATCCACCGCTCAGGGTCGAGGACCGTCGGAGCGAGTTAAGAAGGAGAAGAGGGCCCCAGGAAAACCGGGGTCGAGGACCGGCGGTTCGAGCAAGGCGCCTGTTTTCCGTAATTTGATGACTGGCTCGCCCGTCCAGCCGAAGCATTTCCGTCAGTATCCCGACGATCTTTCTGACCAGGAGCTCTTCGGAGTGCAACCCTCTTCGCCGAGCCGGGGGAGGGTGATGATGGACGCGATCTCGACCGTTTTGGAGGGCGGGGATTTGGAGGTTCTGCAGCTGGCGTATCATATAGGGCCTGGTCACGAACTGCTGATGCCGAGCCCTACTCTGCGTCCCACCGATCCCTTATCAGCTTGGTACTGTGTCTTCCCGGTGGACGCTTTTATCTCTGGCCTGAGGTTGCCGGTCCACCCGTTCATTAGGGACGTGTTGAACTGGGCCTCCTTGGCGCCCATGCAGTACGGGCCGAACTCTTGGAAGCAGATCATCTGCTTTATGCTGATGTGCGAGGAGCAGCAAGTACCCCTGCGGTTGAACATGTTCCGTGTAATGTTGATGGTCAATCCGTCGGCCGAGGGTGTATACTATATCTCTCCCCGGAGCGGGGGGAAGGTCGTTCGCCACCACCCCGATTCCATCAAGGGATGGAAGGAGAAGTATTTGGTGATCCGGAGTGAAGAGCCATGGGACATTCCTACTCGATGGAACCACTCCAAGCTGAGCCACCCACCGCCGAGGCAGGGGGATCTGTCGGCAGATGAATGGGGGTTTGTCGAGCGCCTCCGCCAGTCACCTAGCATTGATTGGACGGAGGTGACGGAGACCACCCTGGCGAGCGCTGGACTGAGCCCAGCTGTTATGCGTATGTAGTTGTTCCTTTCCTCTGGGTCCTTTCTTGCTTTCTTGCTCATTGCTCTTAATGGTTTTTTCTGCAGGTATGGATGAGGCATCGATCCAGGCAAGGCGGCTGGCCATGAAGAAGGAAAACGCCGAGAAGAAGAAGGCGGAGGCGGCGAAGAGGTCGAGGGAGCTGCCCCTTGTTATCTCGGAAGTTCAACTCGAGCCGAGGACCAAGAGGGGTCGCTCTGAGACGAGCAAGGGCGTGGCTTCTTCGAAGGGTCTGGGCCGAGCAGGGGCCTCTGTTCTCGACAAGGGGAAAGGTCCCTGGGTCGAGGCCGAGGAAGAGGATCCGGTGGTGGAGCTGTTGCGGCAGCGGTGGGCTCCTGACTGGTCGGTTCTGATGGGGGACCGCCTGACAGAGGAGGCCCAAGCCGTCGAAGTGGTGGAAAAGCTGGCGACCCCTTGCGATCGCAAGGCGATGGAGGGCGAGCCCGTAGAGGCGGCGTTCGCCCGCCTGGCACAGGCCACTGTGCAGGTAAGTCTGTCGACTCTGTCCCTCTTTGTTGATTTACGTGCCGAGGTCTCATCTTTGTCTGTCGTTGGTTGTAGGCCTGTATACAGGGGGCCAACATCAAGAACCTGTACGAGGCGTCCCTGGCTCAAGAGCGAGCTCGAGCGGAAAAGAGCGAGCTGGAGATGAAGGAGATGCGAATCGAACTCGAGGGTTCGCATAAGAGAGAGCAGCAGCTGGAGCTCCAGCTCAAGGCCAAGGATGTGGAGTGGGAGAAGAAGATGGCCTCCCTGAAGACGAAGTTTACCAAGGAGGCGGAGGAGGTGTTGCGCAAGGGCCAGCAGATGGTGATCGCGGCCCAGGACAAGAGCTATGAGAGGGCCCTCAGCCACGTGAGGCACTTCTTCCCGGCCCTCGATCTGTCCAATTTTGAGTATGATATGGAGATCGAGGGGACGTCGAAGACTCCGGGTGAAGCAGGGCCTGCCGTCGACCCCTCGGCCGACGCTCCCGTGGATCCGTCCGTCGGCGCGGAGGTGGGTCAATGAGTTGTGTAATTTTCGTCTTTCTTTTTCTCTCCCTCGATTGTGTTTGCCTCCCGCGGACTGGCCACCGCATTTTTTGTAAGAAACATTTGGATTTATAGTGGCAAGAAAAGTTTTTTGACCGGCCGGTTGGTTTGACCTCGGACATTTCTGAATCTTCTTGAGAATGTGTGTTGAGTTGGTTGGTTATCTTGTAGGTCGCGGCTATCCTCCCTGAAGGAGACTCCCGTAGTTTCTATGTGGCACGACTCCGGAGTAAGGTTAAGGTCCTGGAAGCCGCGCTGGCTCGCCACCGAAGGGGGGCTCGGGACACTGATGAAGCTTGTAACTTTTATCGGAATAAGTTCGCCGTCTTGAGTGCGGAGGCGCGCCGATTGAGAAGAGTGATGTGGGATCGGGAGCTCGGCGGGACGGACATTAGACGAGCCGGGCTAAGTACCTTGGAGCCGAGGTCCTCCCCTGGGGGGCTACCTCGCGACGTCTTTGTGGAGGAGGAGACGGAGATGCCTCGTTATAAGGCGATGCTGGGAGCCTCGTTCTCTTCATCCTTGGGTCGACTGGCGGAGGGGGTTCCCTCTGCGTTGCTGTTGTTGCAGTGGGCGCGACCGGATGACGCCCAGAGTTCGGTGGCTGGACCGTCGATTGGGGCTGAGGCTAAGGAATATCACAGCGAGGGGGGGGGGGCCCTAGTTGCTTGGTCGAAGTACTCTTTGTCCCTCGTTGGGCCCGGGGGGGGGGCCCTGATCTACATGATTTGAGATGAGTGGAGCGGTCTTGTAACGGTCTTTGTTTTTTCTTTCGTTTTATTTTTTCTCTTTGGAACGAAAAATAAAGGGGTATGAAAGAGGAATCCTTTTCCCTCCTTGCTCCGGCCAGCGATGCGGTACGAAATGTCGGAGGCAAGGTCTGGCTCCATCGTTCCGCGAGGGATCGAAGTGGGGCCTTAGGAAGGACCTTCGGTCCGGACTCGTATTGAGATTATCGAGACATTTGGGGTTCGGATAAAAAGGCATATTTTTAGTATGAGGTAGGGAGGGCCGCTAAGGCAGCCCTTTACAAACGAGGGTTTACACCAAAAACAAAAGATTTACATATAGCCGGGCCATAGTCTACGCTCGTCCGGCGTCGAGGGGGAACACGCCTCCACCGACGGTGGTCATGTAGCATGATCGCGCTGCTTCTTGACTGCCTCGGACGATGCCGACTCCTTGAGGGGTGGGGAACTTGAGCTTCAGATGGTAAGCCAAAGGCACCGCTTGTAGGGAGCATAGTCCAGGCCGGCCAAGTATGGCGTTGTAGGCCGCCTTGACGTTGACCATCATGAAGTCCATGGATTCGGTCCTCTTGACAGGAGTCGACCCGGCGGTAACGTCGAGGGTAACAATCCCTTCTATTACGACAGGGACACCTGAGAACCCGTGCAGGGTGTATCCAGCTGGCTTGAGTTTTCCTCGGGGTAACCTGAGATTTTCGAAGGCTTCGAGAAAAAGAATATTCACCGAGCTACCGTTGTCGACGAGGATCCTGCGGACCTCACAATTAGCCATGTGGAGGTTGATGACGAGAGCATCGCAGTGGGGCAAGCGAACACCTTCAAGGTCTTCCCCTGAGAAGGAGACCGGCCTTGATTGTAGTTTGGGCGAGGGGTTGTCTTTGACAGCGTTCACCTCTCGAAGGAAGGCTTTTTTGGAAGTGTTTGATCCGCCTCCCATCGGCCCTCCGTGGACACAGTGCAAGATGAAAGGGATATCCGCGGCTCCCTCGGAGTCGGGGTCCCGATCCTGGGACTGGTTTGGAGCAGGGTTCGGAGGCGATTGCCTCCGGTTCCTAGCGTCTCGCCGATCCCGTGGGCCTTCTCGGGTAAACTCTCGGAGGTATCCTCTGGAAATGAGTTCTTCAATTTCGTCTTTCAGGGCTCGGCATTGGTCGGTTTCGTGCCCGTGATCTCTGTGGAAGCGACAGTAAAAGCGCTGGTCTCGATTCTTGTTGTTATTAGATCGGGGGGGTAGTCGGACAATGCCCTTGTCTTCGATTTCCAAGAGGATGGCGGAGATGTTATGCGTCAGGGGAGTGTACCTCTCGAAGCGGGGGACTGGCGGGACCTTTTTTATGGCCCCCGGGTCCCTTGGAGCTTTCTTCGGTGGTTCGCCTTCCTCGGTCTTCCGCTTTCCTTTCCCGGTGGCATCCCTGGCATCTTCGGGGTTGAGGGCCTCTTCTGCCCTAATGTATTTCTCGACCCTATTAAGGAGGTCGGGGAAGTGGATGGGGGGTCTCTTGGCCAGAGAGGCCTTCAGCTGTCCGGGGCGGACGTTGTGTCGGAATGCCGCTGAAGCGACGCCTGGGTCGAGGGAGGAGACCGACCTTGCCTCAGCGGTAAATCTCCGGACGAACATTCTGAGTGATTCCCCCTCTATCTGTTTGAGCCCAAGTAATGAGGCGCTGGTCCTTTCGGCCTTCCGGCTAGTGACAAAATGGGCAAGAAAATTGCCCTCGAGTTGGTCGAAGGAGTAAATGGAGCCGGGGGCGAGTTTCGAGAACCACTCGCGAGCAGGACCCCGAAGGGTGGCGGGGAAGGCTCGGCAGAGCAGGATATCCGAGGCGCTGTGAATCATCATGAGGGTTTTGAAACCCTCCATGTGATCAGCAGGATCTCCCTCGCCGTCGTAGGTCTCGAATTGAGGGGGCCGGAAATTCCGGGGTATTTCCGCTAGGAGGATGGGGGCGGAGAAGGGTGGACGGACAGGTCTGTACCCCTGAGCCATTCTTTGGTCGCCGTCCCTTATGTGATCGAGGCGGTCCTCCATTTCTTGTAGGCGTCTTAGGAGTACGTCATCGTCTCCCGGCTGGATCGTTGAAGGGCGGGACGCGCTGGCTTCGGCGTCCGACCCCGTTTGCGAATGGAGGGTTTCTTCCCTGGGGGCCCGTCGGAGGGCTCCCAGCATTTCTTTTCGGAAGTCTTGGAATTCCTTATGAGTGACGGGGGCTCTTTCGGCCCGGTTTGGTTGGTCCGAGGGTTGTCTTCCGACTCGGCTGAGCGCGGGTCTGCGTACCTCGGACGGTGGCCTCGGGCGGTTCGGGGCCGGGTTGGAAGCGGCCCTTCTCCTGCTGCGGGTAATCTTGCGGTTGAGGATTATTCCCCGGAGGTCGGGCTGGGCTGGCCGGCCGACGCTCCCTTGGGACTCCCGAGAGGGAGCCTTGTGTTTCGACGGGCGTGGCCTGGCTTTATTGGTGGGTGGGGGCGAGTCCCGTTGGTTGACGGAGGAAGCAGCCCCCTTGCCTTTGGTTGCCATGAGGATTCGGCTGTCGATGGCCTTTGAGGGTCTGGGTCGGGTCGGCTTCTGGAGCAGCTGGTTCCCACAGACGGCGCCAACCTGATGCTGTTTATTTCTGAGGCACGTGTGGAAGCACCAGGTGTGAGTTCGAACTCAATTTGTATTGAAGGAGATTGCCGCTCGTCTGCCGACCTTCGGTTGACCTTCTGGGGCCTACGATGAGCTCGGAAAGGCGTTGAAGGTTGGGCTCGGATCGGAAGGGTCGGATCCGAGGTCTTGTGTACCTGCAGACGGTCCTGAAACACCGGGGTTTGTCCCGGTGGCGGACCCTCCGACGCTCTAGTCAGTCTCTGTGAGAGAGTAGCAATAACTAGGTATATTTAAGTGGCAAAAGATTGATTACCTTTAAAAGGTGGGTGAGGGTCTAGTATTTATAGAAAATCCCAACCGGGTTTGGTTCCGCTTGGGGGCCGGGTTTGGATCCGAAAGCCCATGGGCCTGACGTGGCAGAAGGCCCAGGGGGTTTAGGGCGGTTGCTGTGATACCAGGAGTGGTATAGGGCTGACGTGGCGAAACCCTTGGCGGTATTTGGAGCTGACGTGGCCCATCGTGAGTCCTCTGTGCCTCTGGGGGAATCGGAGGGCCTAGGCTGCGCCAGGTCATCCCTCCGCCCCGCCAGAGAGGGGGGACGGCATGAGGGACTGCTCCGGATCGGACTCCGGGGGATACTGAGGCTCGTCAGTACGAGGAAGCCGGCACTGTGGGGGCAAACACGAGGTTCGGCGCCGACCCTGAAGGGGTCCGGAGCCGAACCAGGTCGGTATTCTTGCTTTTCTGAGTAGGAATTGTATTGGGCCTTGGATGGGCCTCAGGCCATTTTTACACTGTCACAGGGTATTTATACAAATTTTTAGTGAGAATAAAAAGGCTAGGAATAGATCAAGTGGTTAAGGATCAAGGGCCTAGATGAATTAGGGAGTTGCCATAACTTTCCATGATGGAGTAACCACCTCTCCACCTCATCCACTCTCTCACTCCCCTTGATACAATCCAGCCTAGGGTCAAAAGGTGCTCAATGCACACTCTAGTGCATGCACGTGCCAACTAGTGTCACCTACTTGCAAGTTATTCATATTAGTTTAATTAATTATCTATTATTTGAGTCTACACTGCAAGTTAGGCTAAATAAAGAAATAATTAAATTAAATGGGCTTACTAATGGGCCAAGAGACCATGGGCTCTATTAATTTAATTAATTAATTAATTAATGTGGGCTACAAAGAGACAAATTGGCCTAGGATTAAATTAAGCTTTCTAAATAAATAAGAAAAAGAGAAGAATAATTATGATTACTAGTTTATGAAATATTTTTAGAAAAATACATGCATAAATTTGCACGTGCACATCACGTAAAATCAAACAACTCCAATATAAATAAGATTTGAAAATCCAGGAAGTTACAATGTGTGTTGATTATAGAGGGTTGAATGAGCTCACTGTTAGGGATTAATATCTTACACCAGTGATTGATGAGATATTGGCCGATGAGTTGTATGGGGCAATGGTGTTTAGGAAGCAGGATTTGAGAAATGGATATCATCAAATAAGAATGAGAGATGAGCATGTGCACAAGACAACATTTAGAACCCATGAAGGCCACTATAAGTTCTTCGTCATTGCATTTGGATTAACTGTGCTCCTTCAACATTTCAATCCCTCATGAATAACATTTTAGACCCTATTTGAGGAAGTTTGTGTGTGTGGTTTTTGATGATATCCTGGTGTACAACAATAGTCTTGAGGCTCACTCTCAGCATGTGGGTATAGTTTTGCAAGTTTTACTTGATAATCACCTATATGCAAAGATGAGAAAGTGCACATTTGGTGTTGAAGAGGTAGAATATTTAGGTCATGTGGGTTCTTCTCAATGAGTGACAGTGGATCCTGGGAAGGTGGTTGCAATATAACAATAACCTACTCCCAAAACTCTTAAAGCTTTGAGAGATTTTCTTGGGTTAACAGGTTACTATAGAAAATTCCTTGTCAAGTATATTTCTCTAACATAGCCCTTAGTGAAATTAGCAAAGAAGGGTGCTTTTGAATGGGGCAGTGAAGCTCATATAGCTTTTGAAAAGGTTAAACATGCTCTTACTTCTCCATCAGTGTTACAACTTCTCAACTTCAATCAACCATTTATATTGGAATGTGATGCATGTGGACTTGGGATGGCAGTTTTAGTGTAAGAGGGTCATCCTATAGCATATCTTAACCAAGAGTTGAAGGGTAAGAAAAGGTTTCTATCCACTTATGAGAAAGAGATGTTGGCAATTTTATTAATGGTGCAAAAGTGGAGGCAGTACTTGTTGGGAAGACAATTTGTCATCAAAACAAACCATAAGCTCCTTAAACATCTCCAAGAGCATATATCATACACTGAGGCTCAGCATGAGTGGTTACTTAAGCTTCATGGGTATCGATTTGTGGTTGAATACAAGAAAGGAAAGGAAAATGTGGTAGCTGATGGTCTGTTAAGGCAGTTTGAAGATGTTGTGGGGTCTAAAGACACTGAGGGATCTATATCTACAATCACAATGATTCAACCAAGATGGTTACAATTGGTGCAATTAGCACTGATTACTTCTATGATCATATTAAACTCAAGCTTGACTGTGCTGACAACATGTATGGATATGTGAATGATGTATATTTTTATAAAGGAAGGGTTTTGTTAAGTCTTTTATCTCCTCTTAAATAGTGGTTCTTAGAAGATATACATTCATCTCCTCAAGGTGGGCATTGTGAAATGGACAAATCATGGCAATCTCTCAAAAGGGTGGTATACTAGCAGGGTATAAAGAGGGATTTTAGAGAATTCATTATCCAGAAGAAGAAAAAATATCTTAGTACTAGTCCTGCTAGGTTGCTGCAGCCATTGCCTATCCCTGAACAATTATGAGAGGATATTAGCATGGATTTCATTGAAGGGCTGCCTAAGAGCAATGGTTATACTACTATTCTAGTAGAGGTGGATAGGTTTTCCAAGTTGGCTCGTTTCTTTCCCCTTAGTCACCCCTACACTACAAAGAGTGTAACTAAAACTCTATTCACTCATGTTTTAAAGTTGTATGGGTTGCCAAAAACCGTTGTGAGTGATAGGGACATTGTGTTTACCAGTAGCTTTTGGCAAGAGTTGCTTAGCATGCAGAGAACTTTGCATAAGTAGTGCCTTCCAACCCCAAACAGATTGGCTGACTGAGGTAATTAATAGGATGTTGGAGACTTACATGAGATGTTTCACAACCTATAAGCCACAAAATTGGATACTGGTTGCCTTGGGCAGAATTTTTCCATAATACCCTTGTGAACAACTCAACAAAACTCTCTCCATATCAGGTTTTTTTGGAAAACCTCCACCTACACTGATCACATATATTCCCAAAACTGCCAGAGTGCAAGATGTTAAGGCTACATTACTGGAAGAAATGTTGCTCTCTATCTAGATTTTTAGGGATAATTTGATCCAGGCATAGAGTAGAATGAGGACATCAGCTGATAAATATAGGACTAACAAAGAGTTTGCAGATGGGGATCTAGTGCATTTGAAGCTACAGCCTTACAGGCAAGTCTCTGTTGAAGGTCTAGGGTGCATAAGGTGTCTTTCTTTTCTATGGACCTTATAAGATCACTGAGAGGGTTGGTCTTGTGGCATATCGATTGTTGTTGCATGTAGCTGCAAGGATCCATGATGCATTCCATGTTTCACATCTTAAAACTCACATAGGTAAGTCATTCAGTCCACCTTCTTCATTGTCTGCTTACTATGTGGATGCTATCTATGTTCCTACGAAGATTTTGGATAAAAAAATGGTTCACTAAAGAGGGTTGGCCATCACTGAGGTGTTAATTCAATGGGAGGGAGGCAGTGAGGTGGAGACTACTTGGGAGATCTACTGGGATGTCTATTGGCGCTTCCTAACTTTCCAAAAGACCATGGATGTTCCTTTTGAAAGAGGAATAATTGATCCAAGGCCCTAAGCTTGGATCTGGACATTGGAGGAGTTACTGCTCTCTATCTGCGAAAGAGTAGAAGAAGACATGGCTGTTACATATCAGTCCAAATATATACATATCAGTTCCTGGGAGAATAAATGTAATAGGAGGTTGTTTTTGCTTAAATAGCGTGTACTTTGTATAATAACTCATGTATTAGATGGGTGTGCACTACACGTGTTGTTAGGTGTAGGAAAGTGACTGATTGGGAGATGAGTGGTGGGCTTGGGTTTAACGGTCACCATCTTCTCCCTATACACACGTGTTATGCACGTAGAGTCTGCATATAAATACCCACACTCTGTAGCCTGATATCTTTGTGAAATAAATTAGATTCTAATCTTGATTATGTTTCATCATCTTCTTCCTTCTTATCTTCTTCCTTCTTGGTCCTCCAAACTCTAGGTTCCTTAGGTTTTGCGCAAGTCCGAAGCCAAATAGATGACCCGCTGCGTTCAACACCGTAGCTGGAGGTCGAGTTGGAACAATATCCTTTCTATTCCTTTTGCTATCAATTGTAAAATGTCCTTTAAGGAAGAAATACTGATACAGAGATACTACAGCTGATGAAATTTGAAATCGTCTATAGCCAACAAATGAAAGGGAAATAAAAGTACAACCACCATAACAAATGTGGTGGCAAAAGCTTTTGTACAGTTAAAAACGGGGTAACAATTAACACAAATGGAAAGGCGAGAGATTAGAGACGAAAGGCGAGAGACTAGAGACGAAGCCAACTGGAAAGGGAAGATCCTGGTCTTTAGGCCCTCTACGATGGGTAAGAGAGAAAAGGGAAGAGGTCTACGATGGTCATCAACAACGACATGACAGGGAAGAGTTTCGCTCAAGCACTTACGAAAAAGGAAAGGAGCGACAAGAGTATAGAGCCCCTCGTACGATCCATAGAGCACGTTCGAGGGAGAAGTGCCGAGAGAGAGGAGATAGAGTTAGAGGTGATGAGAGGAGGACAAGATCGCCAGAGAGGCTTTTAGAGGGGGCACAAAGAAAGACATACACAAAGGTCACAAGCGAGAAAGTCTTGGACGATTGAAGGGACATTCAGAGGTACACTGCGCCGAAAGAGAGGCCTAGGAAGACAAGGGAGGACGACGAAGGGGAATGAGTATTAGTGAAGCCCAAGAAAGCAAGACTGACTCACCGACCTGCGAAACAACTCCTCAGCAACTCGACAGGCTCTCGTAAGTTGGCGTCAGAAGCTCAATGTCACAAGTACGCCCATAGAGGGCACACGATCAACGACTGTCCCAATCAATGGTTTTGTTATGCTTGTAAAAGCTATGGGCACATATCCACATCATGCACCAAAGTGAAGACGACAGCGAGAGCTACTTCGACGCCGCCCATAACTCAGCAAGCCCCAAATCAGGCAGATTCTATTCAGAGCAGGACAGAGGAGAGCACAGTGGGGAGAAGGAAGGTAGTCAGGGCCACCATTACTCCGACTCCCATCATGGCGGACTTCGAACGGCGATATTGCACCTGTGTCATGATCAAAGCGCAGACTGGGACACCTACCAGTGCTGACATTCAGTCCCTCATTAACGCAAACACCTCAGGATCAGAGGAGGAGAAATGGCAAGTTCAACAGATGAACCAGAATGCTTAATTCGCACATTGCCCAAACCAGGATCGCGTTCAAGAGCTTCTCAACCTAAAGGGATTAGAGGGTCAAGCCAGCTAGGAGCTTTTCATCATATTCACACGATGGACGAGAAAGGTGGGAGCACTCAGGCCAGAATCGCTGCCGTCAATATGGATCAGATTGTTCAACCTCCCCTTCCATGTCTGGGTGAGATCGAGCTTTCAAAACGTTATTCGAAGCTTTGGGCACTTGCTCGAGATCGATAAAAGTACACTACTGCATAGTAGGTGGGACTTCGCTCGAATTAGAATTGGAGTTTAGGACAAGGATGAGATCCCGTCCATGATTCAAGCAGAGGTTGACGGAGAAGTGTATGAAGTTAGAGTGATGACGGAGAGAAAGAAAAGTGTGTTGTTCAAGGGGACCACAGACTTCGTTTCGACACCAGACTCTGGAAGCATAAAAAAACTGGAGGTTGAAGATGAACATCAACCGTCGGATGAAGTTAGGGACAATCATGGATCGTTGATTCAAAAAAAGAAATCAACTAAGATCCAGCCGTCAGATCTCAAGGAAGCCCATCCTAACCACCCGCTTCAAATTCAAAAAGTCTCACATTTGGCACTAAGCTCTGAGCCTCGTAACGCACAGGTGAAGGACAGCTCCCATGATGTAAAGCAATGTGAGGGAGGGGTTGACAGCGACGTCTCCACTGTGCAGCTGCAAAAATGTCCCATCGAACAACACTTCACAGCCGGAATCCTCAAAATAGGCGACCCAGGTTTTAAGGATGTTGCGTTAGGATCGAGGGGGCACATTGACATTAATGCAATGTCTAGAGAGGATTTTGACTCTGCAGTTATGTAACTCCTATTTTCCGTATCTGTATTTTTTCTACTGTATTTACATTCCTTATATTCTTTTATCAATTTGAGATCTGTATTTTGTTCCAGTTCGAATAAAATCATTTCATTTGTTTCAACTCAATTTTGGTGCCAATATTTATTTCAATTTCATTGTGCGTGTCTGCTCTTATGTGTCGTTCTTCATGAAGAATGGACTGTTTCATCTCTTCTATTTCATTTTTCCCAATTTTAATGAATTTTGGGTCAATCTCTTGTTGGATCACCCTCAAATCTGCTATCCAAATACCCATTAACCCAAAACACTATCCTATTTAAACCTAAACCCTACTTACCCTAACCCTAAACCTATTACTGTGTAACCCTAATTATTCACCTAGCCACAATCTCCTTCCCCCGTCTCCTTCTTCCTCCACACTCGATCGCAACCCCATTCCCCTTCAACCATTGTCGTTCCCATTCCCCTACCTCACCACGCCGCATCGTCACACCCATTACCTTACCCTCCATCATCGTCCCCAACTCCCAAAATCCATCCGCCATTGCCGAAACTCCGCAAACCCATTGTCTGTGCCATCGTCTTGCTTCTCCCATCGCCTTTACCCACTACACCATTGCCAAAACCCATCTCCTCATCACCCCCGACCTCCGCTCTCACCGCCAACATCCCAGAAGTTTCCCTGCTATCTCATCCCCGATTTTCGAACCCAAATCAGAGCGTCACCCATTCATCGCCGCCGTCATCCCCTCGACGCGCGCTGCCCCGTCACTGCCATCGCCACCCTACATCGAGTTCTCTCGACATCGCTGCTGTCTGCGCCGTCAGCCAGCCACCGTCGAGTTCCTCTCTCTCTCTCTCTGTTACTGTGAAGAAGGGAATAAGAAAGGAGTTTGGATTTGATCTGAGCCGTCAGATCTAATCAAGATCCGTGCACAGATCTGATCTTGATCTGATCTGATCTTCACCGTTGGATCTCTTCGCAGCCGTTGATCGCCTTGATCTTGATCATCCCATCAAGATCCGTACCGATCGTGCTCTCTGGTGGATTCTTCGACTACTCCCCTAAGGCAAGTATTCTTCTTGTATAAATTATTGTCCTAGTACAAGCATTTAATTGAAAATACCGCAAATAGATAGTAGTTGTGACTCATCTTTGTCTCATCATTGTTGATCTAATATTATTCCTCGTCGATTCCATAATCTTAAGAGTCACAACCCTTTCGTTGATATATTTACAAAACTAGTTGAACCTTTTTTTATCTCCTAATTATTTCATCATGAACCCTTGACTTGTGGACGTATGTTGTGTGATGTATTGTATTGATCTTGTATTCTTTAGAGTTGAGAAATATATATGATTTGCTGATTTGATCCCCAATGCATCCGTATTTGTATCACACACTAATCTAAACTCATAATAGTCAATTATCATGCAACTTGTATATAAAAGACATTCACACTTACTGCTGTTCTTGACTTTACTTGCTGTTTCGACCCCTTTAAAATCAAAATCTGAACTTAAGCCCTGAATATAAAATGTAGCTCTGAGTGTGTAGTTTCAAATAACATCCAGAATTTTCGAATTCTGAGTTACGGTCTAGGAGATATCATAGTTTTACTGCTGCTATGTCGGTAGTCGCAGATTCACAAAAACTGCAGCACCTTTTTAGTTTACAATTATTTTAACTATGCTACCAGTAAGTAAATGACTTGAAATTTTGCATGCTATTACTGGACACCCTAGAGAATATTCTCTAATTTTCTCAGAATTAATTAATGATGTTTCAACCCTGTTTCACATGTATAAACTCAAATTTACAAATTCTGGCTGAACACAAATGTTGTATAGTTTGCTGTTTTGACACATGTTACCATAACTTTCATGTACCTTAATTATATGCATTGGAACCAAGCAAGAGTCTAGTTTCTAGACCTTCTGACGGATCCACATTTGCTATCTTGTAGCAACGGGGATCGCAGTTTTGGTACAGCAACGTCGTACTGTCCATATTTGAGATTTTTGTTGTTCTTTGATATTTTGATTCGTGTTGACCCTCGAATATGCTATATAAATATCTTAACTTGTTCCATGTTCATGATTATGTTTACTTGGCCTGTTTCGCACACTTTCATGCTTGCTTGATGATAATAATAAATAATAAGCCGGGGTTTAAGGGAAAGACAATAGTAGTGGACAATATGGGTAAGTGTACTCGGAAGGAGGCCTGTATTTCTCACTTGATACATGTCTCATGAACCAGTATATTATTATTCGATTTATGAACTAGTATATTATTTGATTCATGAACTAGTATATTATTAATCGATTCATGAACTGGTATATTGTTTGATTCATGAACTCGTATAAATATGATTCATGACTTGTCTTGTTATGACTTGACACATGAACTAGTTATATGATTACCCAATTCATAAGCATGGCTTGCTTGATACTTGATACCTGAGTACACCGCCCTATAAACTCCATTACTAGGCCTAAACGAAATTGCATCAACTGTAGCAACCATGTAGTAAAAGTTAGGATGCATGAAGTGCTACCTAGACAGTAATAACTACATGATGTGATACATGAAACTTGAACTTGATACATACTTACTTGATACTTGACTACATGATACATGAGACTTGATACTTGTACTTGACAACTTAACACTAGACTTGAGACTTGTACTTGATACTTGTCACTTGATGTTGGATATCTTTACATGTTCACTTGCCACTTACTCCACTATTAGTATTTGTTACCCAATCTGGTCACTTGAGTTATCCTTCTTGCTAGCTAGTTTCTTGAATCCTCACTACTTGTTGCATCCCTTTTACATTCTTGATTCCAAATCTTGTTCCATGTTGCTTGTACTTGTTTTACTTTTTGTGGCCCTAACTTGCACTAAGGGCGTTTCTCGTGTCTTCTCCATTTTCTCATTTTTGTAATTATAAACAGACTTTGGAGACGTGTTGCCTGCTGGAATTGGTGAGCAGACATTTTAGGCTTCGCATGGAGAATGGACTTGCTTAAATTATTTATTTTCCTTGTGTTATTTATTTTCTTGCTACTTAAAACTTGTAACGGGCTTATGTTCCTGAGTTTTATCTTTTGATCCAGACTTGAAAACTATTTGGGATATTATTATTTGTTTCAATTATTTTCTGTTGCTTAATAAATTATTTATGCATGCGTGGTTGTGTATACTTGTTATATTCTTGTTGTGATGCTGAGTCGATCCTACAGCTTATGGATGATGCTATAATCATTCGCTGGGCTTCGTCACGTGCTCGTATTTTGTGTTTTTGGGAAGCGAGGCGTGACAAGTTAGAAGAGCGGTCCAGGCTGCTTTGAGTGGGCTTTGTGGAATGGGCCAAGGTAATCAAATGGGCCCTGTGGGGGACTCCAAACACACTACAGACAACTTTCGTGACGTGCATAATCAGAAAGAAGCTGACAACGATATTGAAGAGGCCTTAATGGAAATTAGTGCTGATCAGAATAATATACAAATTCAAAAGATGCACAAGCTACATCCAAAGGATAACAGTCTTAAAGAGGGGGCTAAGTCTTTTGCTTCGAGCGATGGAAGAGGAGACCAAATTGAAGCTTTAGATGGAGTAGGCGAGGATCCTCACATCTCAGAGACGGATACCGATAAATGGGAAAAACAAGGTTGGGAGCTGGCTGGAGGCGAGAGTGCAAACAAGACAACAGTGGAATACCAAAGAAAGAGTAAGAGGCAGTTAGACAAATGGGGGGAGCAGGGTCCAAGCGAGGATGATCTCATTAGAGTGGCGGCTAAAGCTAAGGAGCCAGTCTCGGCATGTGGAGGTAATCATAGTATTAATCTCTCAATTTTGGATTATATCCCAGACAATACTCTTTTATACTATGCGAAACTTTTCGGTATAGCCATCGGCACTAGTGAGGCCGAACAGCTTCGTACTGTGAGCTCACTTAGCGGAAAAATTGATAGAGCTACCCATTAATAGGGTTTGAGGTAGAGCTAGAATAGAGTAGAGGTTTTAGGGATTTAGACTAAGTTTTTAATGAATTACATCTTCTGGAATGTTAGAGGGATGAGACAGAGAAAAAAGAGTAGGCTTATTAACACCACCATCGCCATACATAGGCCGTCGATTTGCGCGCTTCAAGAAACCATAATGGAGAATCCTAGGGAGGAAGACTTTCAAGGGCTTAGATCTCTTGTAGGATACGATTGGAGATTCAAATCAGCTGTAGGTTTCTCGGGAGGGATCGCTCTAGGTGTAGACTCTAATATTTTTGAAATTTTAGATGAAGATATAGGTAATTTCACGGTCATAGTTAGAATTAGACAACGAAGCAATAGCTGGATTCATGTAGTCACAACTGTGTATGGACCATATGATTCAAGAAGACGTGTACTGTTATGGGAGGACCTTAGAGCAATCAGAGAACGATGGGCAGGACCGTGGGTAATAGGAGGAGACTTCAATATCACTAGATTCCTACATGAGCACAGGGGTAGAGGGGCCAGCGAGGCTGATAGGCATAACTTCAACAACGTCATAAATGAATTGGAATTGGTAGAGCTCAATCCGATTGACAGAAAATTCACATGGACGAATATGCAGCAGAATCCGATCTTAGCAAAGCTTGACAGGATCTTCGTATCTTCGAAGTGGGAGGAGGCCTTCCCGCTAGCGTCTGTCAGATCCATAATGAGATTTACTTTGGACCACACTCCATTGGCTTTACAATGTGGTGATGGCCAAAGCAATATCTGACACAAGTTTCGATTTGAGAAAGTCTGGACTCTCAATAGCAACCTCCGAAAGATTGTAGAGGACTCATGGAATGCTGAAACAACCTCAACGGGTGCTATTGGAATTTGGATCACGAAAATAAGGAGGCTACGAAAACATCTCAAAGAGTGGGCTAGACAGAAGTTTGGACAGACCAAAAGACGAATGGAAGAGCTGGGAGAGAGAATTAAGGTTTTAGATGAGGCAGAGGAGGAAAGAGATCTATTGAACTCAGAAGTTGAGGAACTGGCAAATAGCAGACTACAAATGCATCAGTTCTCAGAGATGGAAGAACAATACTGGAGGCAACGCTCGAGAATCCAATGGCTTCAGGAAGGAGATGCAAATACAAAGTTCTTTCACAGGGTAGCAAACGGAAGAAGAAGACGAAATCGTATTAATGGACTTCAGGTGGGAACCAGATGGACAGAGAATGAGGGGGAGATCAGGAGACACATAGACGATAAATACAGGGAACTATTGGGGCAATCAAAGAGACATAGATGTGAGCTACAGCCTCAGTTTTGGGAAGATTCGAGGGTAGATGGTAGCGAAGGAATAAAGGGACCATTTTCGGAAGAAGAGGTTCTACAAGCTATCAAAGGACTAGGACAAGACAAAGCACCGGGCCCAGACGGATTTCCTACTTTCTTCTACAGGCTTTATTAGAGAATCATCAAGAGAGATCTAATGGAGATATTCCAAGAGTTCCACAATGGCACTGCAGATATCGACAGACTTAATTATGCAGATGTGATTCTCATCCCCAAAAAGAGTGAGGTTCGAAGGTGTGAGGATCTCAGGCCTATTAGCCTCCTCAACGGATCTTTTAAAATTATCACCAAAGTGTTGGCCGCTAGACTAGCACCTCATCTTAACGATGTTATAGGCGATTCTCAGAGCGGGTTCATTAAAGGAAGGGACATTATGGACAGTGTGGCGTTCGCTCACGAAATAGCTTACAGAGGAGGCAGGGACAAAGCTGATGGTATTATGTTAAAGCTTGACTTCGAAAAAGCCTACGATTCGGCTGAGTGGGCTTGTGTTGAGGAGGTACTTAAACTAAAAGGTTTTGGCGAAAAATGGATTGCCTGGATCATGAAATGTGTCCGAGGAGGTAAATCGAATATTCATTTTAACAGGTAATCAGGGAAAGAGATCAGATGTCGGAGAGGACTGAGACAGGGGGACCTACTGTCATCTCTAATTTTCACCTTAGTCACTGACGGTATAGCGGAAGTGATCAGGAGAGGAAGGGAGGCATGTATCATTAGAGGAGTGCGGGTACAGGGGGTGTCAGAAGCCATATCGATTCTTCAGTATGCAGATGACACGCTCATTTTTGGGGAGGAAAAGGAAGCGGAGATTTTCACAATTAACATCATGTTGAAATGTATTGAGGCGTGGGCAGGACTAAAAGTGAATATGTCCAAGACTTGTGTCATACCCCTAAACAGTAACATATCCACTTCGATCACCTTTATCAAGACGATGCTAGGATGTGAGGAGGCCAGCTACCCACTCACATACCTGGGGACCCCAATCAGACCAGGCAAGTTACTAAAAAATGACTGGCAACCATTAATCGAGAAAGTGCAAAGAAACTAGCAGGTTGGAAAGGAAAATCTCCTTCTTTCGGAGGAAGGATAACCCTGATTAACTCCGTTCTAAGTAGCCTCCCAATGTATCTAATGTCGATTTACGAGTTGCCAAAGTGGGTGACTAACAAAATTGATAGATGTAGAACGAGATTTCTGTGGAAAGGAGCGGACGAAACAAGTAAGGGGTTCAATCTGTTCAAATGGGGTAGAGTGTGTAAGAGAAAAGAATTTGGAGGCTTAAGAATCATTGATCTGCGGGATATGAACAAGGCACTTCTTAGCAAGTGGTGGTGGAAAATGAGTAGGAGGCGAAATGCATGGTGGTGCAAATCATTCCAAAACTATCGAACAAGGAAGAAAGTCAGATTTGGAGAAAGAAGCGTATATGGAAGAACATCCTATATTTGGAAGGGGGTGGCGAGGGTAGGAGATATCTATCACATAAACACCAATTGCTCTATAGGAAATGGTAAGGACACAAGATTTTGGAAAGACAAATGGTGTGGTAACAATACTCTGCAAAGTATGTTTCCAGAAGTAGCTAGGATCACGACTAAGATAGATTTCCTAGTCTCGAAGGTCTAGATATATGATAGGATCAAGATACAAACGGGGGGTGAGTTGATGCAGGAAGGTGTCATTCAACTCCACAACTTGATGAATATTACTCGAACAAAAGGAATGTTTGCTGAAGGCATGGAAAATGGAAGGACATGGGCCCTAGAGCCTAATGGCAACTTCACGGTATCATCTCTATATAGGAATCTAAATGATGGAAGAATCAGATGCAAAGAGAGTCAGATCATTTGGACAATTCAAGCACCCTTAAAGGTGAAGGCATTCCTTTGGTTGGTCATGAATGATGCTATCTTATCAAAGATCAATTTACAGAAGCGGGACATGCAGATTGAAGTTAGCTGTCTCAGATGCAACAACGAGGAAGAAGACTCGGAACAAATGTCAGTGAGCTAGACTAGCTTGGGAAGTTCTCTGTCTCGGGCTTGGGTGTTTAGATAGTCCAAGCTCTTTTTCGCAGGCTTGGGAGTGGGGGGGGGGGGGGGGGGGGGGGGGGGGGGGGGGGTAGCATTAAAAAGGGGGATAAAGAGGCTTGGAACATAGCAGTAGCGGCAACTATATGGGGCCTCTGGGTAGACCGAAATACTCTATGTTTTCGTAACTACAAACATAGATTTCCTGTATTTATGCATAAAATATTCGATTTTATACATGCTTGGGCAGCTAGTGAGGGACTCAGAAAGAAGCTGCGCATGGAAGAGTAAAAGGCTAGATGAGCCTAGACAGCATTATGAGGGCTTCCTTTTGGTTGATGGTCTAAATTTGTATCTGTAACTTATTTTGCTAGTACAAGCATCAGTATGTACAATGCTTGGTGTCTTGATGTATTTTGTGTATCTGATCCTACTATGTTTCATTAACCCATCATTAATGAAACAACGACAATAGTCATCTTCACTATCAAAAAAAAAAAAAAAGCTTTTGGAAGGGGGAAATAACAAAAGCTACTAATGAACTTAAATTAGTATCAAGATACCAATATCCTCCTTGTACATCCTTTTTAGGATGTGACAAATAACATAAAGCAAAGCAAACTTTTTCGTCATTAGTTGCACTAGTATAACTTCATCCCAAAGAAACAACATGCTAACATCAACAAAAAATGCAAGTTTAAACAACTTTCCGATAAAGCTTACAAGTGATAGTCACCTCCTAACCTGGTTTTGGGGGGAAAAAGAACCAAAGATAAAAGAACAGACATTTGTTCTCATCAATCACAACCAAGATCAACAGCTTCTCCTCACAAAACCTTCTATGAGCCAGCTAGTTACGAAACTGTTCATACTGTAAATTTTGAAAGTAAAATACTGTGACCGATTTAACATTGACCGAGCAATCAGTATTGGCAATTGACACTAGTCTATATAAACTTTTTTTTTTTTTTTTTTTTTTTTTTTTTTTTTTTTTTTTTTTTTTTTTTGATGACTGGGTATCCATCCCCCTCTACGGTTCAGACTACTCCCAGACCCGTGACGGGGTTGTTGCGCAGGTCCATCTATGACCTACGGCCACTGGCCACACTCCAGAGGTGTTTAAGGCTCTTTGCCAACCATAGGGTTCGAACCCAGGACCTTTGGGTCTATATTAACTTATCTTATGAAAAACCAAATCATTCGATATAACTTTTAAAAGCGTGTGCGACTTCAAATCAATTCGGTCATTATCATCAAGCAGGATTTGCCTCCTCAGGCACCACAGTCAAAGTTGCGAGTATGTTGTTTGCTCGTTTAACAAGTACCTTCAGAGGAACCCCAATCTTGTCTCCCATTATGTTGATGATCTGTTGCAAAATAAAATGGAATGAGGTTTTAATAGCTCTAAACCATAATAACTAATCAAAGACATACATTTGACTTTTCTTCAATTTTGCGGATACGAGGGTATTGAATATGCACTGATGGGTTAAAAAATGGGAACAGGAATAAACCAGGAACAAGCAAAAGAAGAGTACTTCGTGATTCAATTTAGTGGTGGTGGTGGTAGGTTTGTTTTTTTTTTTGGGGGGGGGGGGGGGGGGGGGGGGGGGGGGGGGGGGGGGGGGGGTTAATAAGGCAAATCAACTGACAATGTCTATCTAGCAGTTTAAACATATATGCTGCATGAACACAGAACACAAACAACTACAACCTTCTCAAAAAAATGACATAAAATGGAAGCCCACAACAAAACTCATACCATTAAATTCAAAATTCACTTGCAAATGCAAACATTTGCAAGCTACCAGAAACCCCCTAAGTGCAAATAGCCATGAAATATATCTGCTGCATTGACAAGAAAAGGAAATCGGCAAGAGTAAACAAAGTACGGTGTCTAACACATACATTTTTTTAATCAACATGTATAGACTGATGTGGAAACATAGTGATATTAGTATTGTATACAAAACGGAAAAGAAAGGAACAAATAAATGAATAATGCGTTTTACATCTGGTTCAATGGACAAAGGACCTTAAAACAAGACATAATCTGCAAAAATTTTAAGATCCGGGTAACAAAGAAACTTATGGACATAGTTCAGAGCATAAACACTCACTTGTTCAGAAAGATAGAGCAGTATCTAATAATGCATTCGGGCTTGACCTGAACTAGAAAGGTTTTAGTTTTTACAATCATAAAATACTTGGTAATTTTTGCATCTTCATGCATGTTTAATGTGTATATGTAAATTAGCATGCATTTTGTGGGATATATTTTAAGTAGCAATAGCATACCTCTTTAACACTTCCAACAGGCTTTCCGTCAAATTCAATGACCACATCACCAGGGAGGAACCCTGCACGATCAGCTGGAGACCCTGGAGTTACCTGTTTGAAACTCAATACATCACTCATTATGTACTCTACTCTCTACATAATAAAAAGTTCGTTAGCATTTGAACAAAAAATAAAGCAGTTCTCCAGATTTTGCCATTCATATAACAAGATTAAGAAAATGCCTATTTGCAATACAGAAACTACAACGGCTCGTAAAACCTAAATTCAAACTGGGTGTGGGTGGGTGGGAAGTAAGTTGAAGCATTAGTGAGGGTCTTGTTGACTTGATTAATGCATCATCAGAAAACATCAAATGTGAAGTTCTACTTGTAGCATGATGAGAAACTTTCACCCAAAGAACAGACAACATGATTATCACTGTAAAAATCCAGAGAAATGAAACTATAAGCTGCCTGAGAATTTCTCACCAACTCCATGCATTTTTACCTCTGATTAAAAAGTAAAAACCCAGCTGAGAATATCGAAATTTGTCAACTGTATTGTTAAAAACTCTAGGATTATCAGATTGTTACAACTTTTCAACTTGGTTAAAAATAAACAACAAAGAAAGACTACTCGAGCATCATTCTATCAGTGGAGAACCCTTACCATGGGAACCAGCACACCTTTGTTTACGTCAGGAAAGGAAGCATCTTTTTGCTTGAGCTGTGCGATGATCATATCATTAAGATCCAGCATTTTCAATCCAAGCCAAGGCCGGACAACTCTTCTACGAAAAGGCACAAGGACATATTACATACAAGAAGATGAGGTGGTTACTAAGTGCTCTATAGAAATTCTGAAAAATGATAAAAAGAAGATCAGATTCAGTTATTTAACTTATTATGAATACAGAATGTCAGCCACTGGTTCGGAGTCCACGATGCCTAACAAGTTCATAAAATTAAATATTTTTGTTTCAAGGTTTTGCACTTCCATTCAAGGTTAACTGGTAAAGAAATTGACTGTATGGCTTTCATGTATGGCTTTCATGAAAACTAAAAGTTCAAGACTATAACTAATATATTTAGAATTATCAAAATGCAACTTTTTTCTGCAACAAGGAAACGTAATAAATAGGAAGTTAGTGGCGGACCCACATGGCGGAGAGGGTAGGCAACCACCAACCCTGGGTTGTTGCGAAGTCGGTAAGACCTAGGTATCAATAGATTCTATACAGATATATTAAAATATGTATAAAATTTATGTGCGTTTATTAACAAATGTGAGGCTTGACTACTTGATTGGGTTGTTCAGGTTCATAATCAAAGATCTGTGATCAATTCCCGAAAGTTCCTACTAACTTTTCAATTTTTTTTTAACTTTTGAAAATTTAAATATCTAATTTAAGTCTGAGAAAGTTCCTTTTCATACTGAAAATATATAATGAATGTTATCTCATCATTTATGTTCTGAATATTTATCATTTAAAATTAAATGAGTGTTAAATTTTACAAGTATTTTGCCTTCTTGCCATTAGATGTGCGAGTCAAATTTTATATGTTATATACACATTTAATCGAACTATATGTTAGAAAATAGTAGATCTTATAATTAAATGCCCCGTAGTTTAATAATAGACAAAATTTTCATATAACTACAAGTGTAAAAGTAAAAAACTCTTTTTCAAAATAAAATTTACACAAATTTTTTACAATTTTTGATACATAAATATCAAAATTTTAAATATACTATTCAAATTACGCCCGCCCTCACTAAAATTTCTGCATCCGCCACTATAATAAGTAATAAATAGAAAATAATAAATAAATAAAGAAAATTGAAGTAAGGAAAGAGTAAATATCATTTACCAATTAAAGCTTACCCATTCTTCTTGAAGTGCTCTATTATTTGAACAGCCGAATCAATTGGTACTGCAAAGCTCAAACCATCAGCATTCACTACTTTCAACATATTGATTCCGACAACTTCACCATCAAGGTTTACAAGAGGACCACCAGAGTTACCCTGTAATATTAACAATCGCAACGTCACAGAACTGAACTTAAGGATTTCACTATATTAAAAAAATTTGACAGAAGAGCAGAATGGAGCTCAATAGAGAAAGGATCATCTTGCATACTGAACAGAATGAATATGTTGTTGTATTTCATTGAATACACAATGGTTAATATACACCAAATTACAAAATAAAAACAAATTTAAACAAACTTACAAAATTTGAAATAAGGTTAGAATGTGATAAGGTCAAATCTCCTATAATCTCTACACTCCTATAATCTCTACATTCCCCCTCAAGTTGAACAGTGGATGTTTAACACGTTCAACTTGGAAACCAGATTGAGAAACTGAGCATTTCCTAAAGGCTTCGTGAAGATGTCTGCCAACTGTAGAGATGATGGAACTTTAGCTACTTGTATCACACCAAGCTAAATTTTCTCCCTTATAAAATGGCAATCGATCTCTATATGTTTTGTTCTTTCATGAAAAACAGGATTAGAAGCTATATGTACGGCTGCCTAGTTATCACAAAACAAGATAGTCGGTTTGTCATAGGGAACACAAAGAGTCTTTAAGAGAGATCTCAACCAAACAATCTCAGAGCATGCAGAAGCCATGGACCTATACTCAGCCTCTGCAGAATAACGAGAAACAGTAGTTTGCTTCTTGGTGCTCCAAGAAACAGTCGAAGAACCAAGGAAAGCAATATAATCTGATGTAGAATGCCTGGTATCCTTACAACCTGCCCAATCTGAGTCACAATAAACTCGAAGATCCAAAGAAGATTTCGAGGGGAGAAGAATACCTTGCCCGGATGTCTGTTTCAAATATCTGAGAATTCGAATAACTGCATCAAAGTGAGGGCGATGAGGTTTACTCACAAACTGACTCAATAGATTAACATAAAGTAATATCTGGCCGAGTAACTTGCAAATAAAGCAATCTTCCGATAAGTCTTCTGTAGCCAGCAGGGTCCTCTAATACTTCGCCTTCATATCTAGAAAGAGAGATGTTGGAATCCATGGGAAACTCGCACGGCTTTGAATTAAGGAGTCTCATATATTCTAATATCTCTAAAGTGTACTTTCGTTGAGACAACACAATTCCTTTGAAGAACGAGCCACCTCAATTCCTAAGAAGAATTTAAAGGGACCGAGGTCTTTAACATGAAACTGCTTATTGAGAAGATCCGTAAGAGATGAAATTCCATTGGAGTCATTATCAGTGATCACAATATCATCCACGTAAACCAAAACAACTATAAAACTGGATGTTTTTCCTTTTGTAAATAAGGAATAATCAGATTTTGATTGAACATAACTTGCAGAGAGAAGGAATTTAGAAAATTTCAGGAACCACATTCGTGAGGCCTGTTTCAGGCCATACAAAGAATGGTGGAGCTTGCATACCATATTCTCCCCCTTTCTATCAAATCCAGGTGGAAGAGACATATAAACCTCCTCATCTAAGTCCCCATGTAAGAAGACATTATGGACATCCATCTGGTGAAAAGGCTATCCACAAACAAAGGCAATGGAGATTAGGCAACGAACAATAACAAGCTTAGCCACCAGGGCAAAAGTATCATGGTAATCAAGACCGTCCATCTGTGTGAAACCTTTAGCAACCAGCCGGACCTTAATTCTCTCTATAGAACCATCAGAGTTGTGTTTAATTTTATTGCCTTCTTACATGCCGGCAACGGAACGAGAGACCAAGTCTTGTTTTGTCCCGGAGCTTTGAATTCAGCAGACATGGCATCTTGCTAGAGAGGATCTTGTGCAGCCTGAGTGAACGAAACAGGTTCTGACCGAGAGGAAATTGAGGCTACAAAGGAACGGTGAGTAGGAGAAAGACGAGAATATGAAATTGAATTCTCTAAAGGAAATGAAATACCTTGACGAGCGGAGGCACAAGAGTGGGAAGACACGGCTGCTACATTACAATGAAAGTCCTTTAGATATGATGACAGCTTGCTAACACATTTTCTGGGTAATGCAAGAGGAACAGTGGCTGGAGCAGGAGAAGAGGGAACAAGAGATGGAGATGGGACTGAATCATGCGAAAGGGATGGGTCGTCGTTGGTAAGCGGAGTTGGATCCAAGAGATTCTCCCGAGAGATAGAAGAAGACGGGTGAGGGTGTGCGAGATCCGAAGTGGATTCGGGGGTCGAGGTAGGATCATGAAGGGGGTTAGGGTCAAGAAACGAGTTGGCTAGCATAGTTGGTTTAGGCAGCGGGGTAGGGTTGGGTTGAAAAATAGAATCGAATGAAATAGACGATTGAGTAGTAAATGGAAAGATGGATTCTTGAAAGGCAACGTCTCTGCTAGTGAAAATCATTTAGAATTCAAGTCATATAATTTATAACCTTTTTGAGAAAATGAGTAACCAATAAAAATGCATTTGCGAGCTCTGGGGGAAAACTTACAACGAGAGGAAGATGCTAAAATGGTTGCAAAAGCAAGACATCCAAACACGCGAAGATGTTGATAGGTTGGGGGATGACCAAACAATCGCTCATAAGGAGTGATATTGGAAAGGACAGAAGAAGGCAATCTATTATAATGAGATAAGCGGCAGTCAATATGCATTCACCCCAAAATTCTATGGGAAGTTTGGACTGAAAACGAAGAGCACGAGCAGTATTGAGGAGATCTCTGTGCTTTCGTTCAGCAATGCCATTTTGCTGAGGGGTGCCAACACATGAGGTTTGATGAATAACGCAATGTCTAGCAAAATATGGCCTAAGGTGAATAAATTCAGGTCCATTGTCAGACGTAAGTTGTTTAATGGTCGTGTGAAATTGAGTTGAAACCAATTTGAAAAAGAATGGCAAAATAATTTTAACTGCAAATTTTTGAGACATTAAATAGATCCAAGTACATCTGGTAAAGTCATCAACAATTGTCAAAAAAAATCTAGATCCACATAGAGATGGAGTGTGATAAGGACCCCAGATATCAACATGGATTAAATCAAAAGCATTTGAAGAAACTGAAACACTTTTATTAAAGGATAAACGTGTTTGTTTGGCTAATGGACAAGCAGTATAAAAATGATTAACGGAATTCAAGTTCAAAAAGGATAAGCTATTTGATGAGGCATGGCCAAAACGCTAATGTAATAAAACAAAATTATTAGGAAATCCAGAAACTGTGTTGGCAGTGGTCAACTTATTGAAGGGACTTGCAAAGTAATACAAGCCAGCACGCTGTTCACCTGCTCCAATCCTCCGTTTCGTCTACAGGTCCTAAAAAAACATGAACCAGGGTAAAAATGAGCAGAACAGTGGGAAGAAGTGACAAGTTTGCTAATAGAGATAAGATTAAAACCAAAAGAAGGAACACAAAAAAAATTAAAAAGAGTAATAGAGTTATTTAATCTCACAGTGCCAACGTGGGAAACCGAGGCACGAGAACCATTAGGCAAATTAACATAAAAGGGAGCAGTGAGTTTGATAAAAGAAAAAATAAAGGATCAGAAATTATATGATAGGTAGCCCCATAGTCCATGATCCAATGTATGAGGGCATTGAAAGATGGAAAAGAAATACTAAGCTGAGTACCTGTCATGTTCACAGAGGGCTTTGCATTACCAGACTGAAAAAATGTCGTCATTTGTTGAAACAATTCTGGGGTTAAACCAGGAGGCATGGCAGTCAAAGTTGCAGGCAAGTTAATTGGTGATGGTAGCAATGGGGCAGTACGTGACGGTCGGTGAAGCCTGTGACCGGGAGGTGCAAGTTCGGGATGTAGACGATAGCATCGATCTATGAGGTGTCCCTTCCCATTACAGTGGGAACATGTGCCACGGAAAGATTTGTCCTTGCCATATGTACTGCTGCGTGAAGAAGAGGCACCGGTTCCGGACTACTTCTGGCTGGAGGAGGCCATAGCTAGTAAATTCGGTGATGAAGGTGTCACCGTCTCCATGATAATCCGTTGTTGCTCCTCTTGGATCAATAAAGAATAGGCCTGATTGAGGTTAGGCAGAGGATCCATTAGCAAAATATTGCTACAAGTAACAGATTGAGCATCATCAAGATCCATGAGGAACTGAGTAAGCTGTTCAGGCTGGAAATAATTTTGAAAAGCTGTGAAAGAGCCACAGGAACATGAAGGGAACTCAAGAATATGAGTTAGTTCATCCCAAAAAGCCTTGAGACGAGTAAAATAATCTGAAATAGGAGCTGAATCTTGTCGACAAAGGGCAATGTGCCGGCGAAGTTGATAGATGCGGGGACAATTGCTTTGAGCAAAGCGATAAAGAAAGTCCATCCAAATGGCGCGGCTTGTAGGGACATAAACCACGTTGTTGGCAATTTCAGGAGAAAGGGCGTTGATGAGCCAAAACTTCACCATGGCGTCACAACGAGTCCACAAGGCAAAAGAAGCATCTGTTGAGGCAGGCTTGGGGAGAGATCCATCAATGAAGCCGAGTTTATTTTGCGCAAATAATGCAGTTTTAATGGAACAACTCCAAGTGGGGTAATTTGAGGAGGTGGGAACATGGGTTACAAGTACTGTGCCAGGAGTGGCAGAGTGATAGAGGTGAAGGGGATCATTGGAGGAAGGAGCAGAGTGATGGAGGTGAAGGGGATCATTGGAGGAAGAAGGAGCAGAGTGATGGAGGTGAGGGGGATCATTCGAGGAAGGAGGAGGGGGAGGATCAGAGGCCATGAAAAAAAACTCTAATGCTCTGATACCATGAACAAATTGAATATGTTGTTGTATTTCATTGAATACACAATGGTTTATATACACCAAATTACAAAACAAAAACTCACCATAAAAGGGGTTGGTTAACAAAATAAAAACAAACTTAAACAAACTTACAAAATTTGAAATAAGGTTAGAATGTGATAAGGTCAAATCTCCTATAATCTCTACACTCCTATAATCTCTACACAAACTCCAAAAGATTTGGGAAAAAGAATTTATTATTATTGAAGCAGGAAAAATAATATGTTATTATTGTTAGTTGTGAAATGATTGCATGCCACTCCAACAGTAACTCTCTATTTACCACTCTCTCACATGATTGGTACATACATAATTTTTAAATGAAAAAATAGAAGTGTGGTTACCACTTACCTTTTGAAATTGGACCAATCATAAAGAGTTGCAAATGGAGTTGCACGAGTGGCATGCTATCATTTCATATTTGGAAAAATAATACAACAATATGAACCCTCTAATAAGTAGGAGATGCAAAGGCATGTCCTCCTCACAACCATAGATTAGATACGTACATGCTTAAAGAAATATTACCTAACTAACTTGAGTTATCATGGCATAAGATTAAGAAAATAATAATAGCAAAAAGGGGTAACTAAGATATTAGGAAAAAAGGGATCCACCATATAGTTATTCTGATTTCAACATTCTATCATTTGGTGCCTTCTCAATTTTTAATCAAATAATTCACTATCATAGTCATAGGTTTTTTTGTCAGTAGTGAAAGATAATCACCAAACAGTGCCAACGACATACTTATCGTGGAAGCTTTTGTAGTGGGAGAAGTGATTATCCTGAAAATGCACTCCCGCAGCTAGGATCTAACAATAAAGAACAGAGCACATGGAGTACAGTGTTGATCAGTATATATGTATTGGAAATACTGTGGGAAAATCCAACTTTACGTGTTGAAAATATATTAACTAATTAAGCTAATTTGCATTTCCTTTAATGCCTATACTTCTCTTTACGCTTATTAGGTTCTCAAATAAATTTTGGAAAATTTGACACAATCTTGTTGGAATATTTCAAAACTCGTACACCATATAATAGTACTAGGTTTGCCCGTAGACACGTACCGACGACATGTCTTTGTGAATAATGCAGCATACGAAAAACACTGTAAACACATAAAGAAAATGCACGCAAAGCAAAGCACATAATTACTACTAACCATCCAACTATTGAAAATGTCTATTTTGTAACTCCTTTTCTGAAAAGTGAAGAGATATGAGAAAGAGGGATCTAAAAAAGTGAAGAGAGGAGAGAGAGATAGTAATAAAGTAAGGATTTATGTTTTGGAGAAAAAATTTTAGTTTTGGGGGGAAAACTTTTGGAGGAAAAATGTATTTTGGGAGGGTGAACGGAACCACATTGATTTTGTTTCAATTGAAGGAGAGCCACTTGAAAGTTTTTTTTTCAAATTGCCTTGTGATTTATTATATAGATTGATAATTATCCCGCTTGGAATTCCCAATGGACTCTCATGAGTTTCCAGTCTTCAATGTCCATCAGCTTTCTTCTTCAGTACTATTAAGTTCCTCACCTATGCCACATCCTACAATTTCATTTTCCTCCTACAAGTTCATTTTCCTGGACATATGCCATACTTACTTCCTAAGAATTTGACTATGCAATTGAGAAAGTTATGTTAGAACACTCTTTATCATCTAAAAATGCTAAACAGAAAATTGGTTTAGAGGATGAGAGATATTGAACATTATTAAGCCCGCTAGAAGTATTGGTTTCACAGCTATTGTTCATTTAAGGCAAATGCTTTTAAGGTGTTGGCCACACTATCCTGTCCATAGTCAATTTTAGCTTAAATGAAATCTTTACGTTATAAAGGTCTATGGTTTGCTGCACAATCAAGCCATGATACAGAAATTCAGTGTAGTTGACATGCAGTAAAGGGATGCCATATATTTAAGAAAAACTATCCCCTAATTATTGTCCCATAACTGAAGAAAGCAAGGCTGAGCAAGAGCAGAAAAAGGATCCAAGAGAATCCACTGTGATTGGAATTCTTTCTTCCTTATTTTCTTTTGAAGTAGGGTGGAACTAGACTACTTTGGATGGACATCCCAGGAACATGCCTGCATGGTATCCCATGGAAGCATGGAACTCAATAATTTTCTAACAAGAAATCAAATTACTGAAAAGATTAGTTATGGCAACAGTTCCCAGGTTTTAGATACATATTGATGAGCTCAATTTCCATTTCCTGCCTTCAATGTATTTTAACCCTGCAGGCAATTTTGGTATGTTCCTCCCACTCAAACAAAATGCACCAAGTTTCTTGTTGCTTATCATTTATGATTTTGCCAACTTCACATCAAATAACAATTACTATGCAGTAAAATCAACCATCTTATAGGAAGTTTTTTACCTTTGACCCCCACTGGTTGTAGTCATGTTAAAACTTATGCAAAGGGTTGTAAGCTCTTTTCAGGTCCATGAAAAGGGAAGTCACAACAAAAGAACCTTCCTAACAACATGACTAAAAAGTGTAGATATTTAACTCTTCACTGAAAAAGGTAATGTACATTTTTTTTAAATACAAAATTCAGGAACTGAGGTACAGCAAAACAATTAGACTCACAGCCAGGGAAACAAAAGAAAGGAAAAACTTTTAGAGGCCCTTTCAAGGAACAATTATATCATAACCGAAGTTATTTAAATTTCAGTGGAAAACTGGAAATATATCATTACAATGAGACATGACTATTCACAACAAATTTCTAACTGTAAGCAACCAAACTACATATAATAGAATCCATAAACTTACCTCATTAATTGCACAGTCTGTTTGCAAATACTCCCTTCGCATTCCTCCAAGACCTAAGTCGCTACTTTTTCGATCTACACAGCTACATATAAAATAAATCAAAGAAGGTGAAACAATATTCAAACCACAAAGGAAACTCTGCAAGGATTCGTTACTCTTTCTTGACAGAAGGAGGTTATGTTGGCTTTCCATGTCCAGAAAAGTTAGTTAGTGTTTTTTTTATTTTTCTATGCATATGGCATTGTGAAACACAATTTAACTATGCAAAAGGCATAGGTGGCATTAACAGTGACGCAAAAATATTTTCTCATAGAACCTTTTATGTAGAATATTCGGTTAATATCCACATATACACCAAAATGGAGAAACAAATCCTTCACAACCAAATGCTGTGTTAGGGGGGTAACAATCAGAAAAGGTGGATTAAAGTGTTACCTCACAATCCCTGCTGTGACTGTATTTTGCAGAGAAAGAGGGCAACCAACTGCAACCACCCAATCTCCTGGACGAAGCTTACTTGACACCCCAATCTTTACTGCTGGTAGGGGAGTTTTGGATTTGATCTTAACAATAGCAATATCAGAATGCAGATCCGCATTTATCACAGTGCCTACATATTCCCGGCCATCTTGTAAAGTTACATCCACCTATTTATTATCAAAACAACAAATTGGTAAATTTCTGAGTTAAAAAGCTTGTGTTTTCTATAGCTCTTATAATCATCCAAATAAGAAGGTACAATATGCAGTATTGCTGTTGTTGTTAATAAATGAATGAGGTAATACCGTAATAGAGAGGAATAATGCAATTATGAGGAGCACATACTGTTGATGTGTTGTGTACTTGATGTGATGCAAGGAAATGTCACTCAACGTATGAATAGAATAATAAACTTATATATGCATACTTATATGTAAATTGCATTCTTTCAAACTAAATTTGGATGAGAATTTAGTACTTGGCACTTGAGCTTATAAGAGATTACGTATTTTCTACCTTGTTGGAATGTATATACTGAATCTAAGAGAGAAATAGGGAAGCATTTTACATTGCAAAAGCACGGACACATTCAATTACAAGGACAAAAAACTCAGATATCATCATATATATTCAACAAAAGTGAAAAAAATAAAAAATCAGACAAGCACAAACCTTCCCTTTAGTGACGATCCTCACACCTTCAAAATCCACAACAACATGAGCACAAGTCAAAATCATCCCATCAGGATCAATAATAGTTCCCGACCCCATACTCTTCCCAAGCATCAGGCCATTTATCCCTACCACCAAAAACACATGCACCAGACAAATCACTATTTAAACACACTCAAATTTAGAAGATCATATAAACATGCTCCAAACATCTATTTCCTCTCACCCCGAGTGACTGAAATATTAACAACAGCAGGGCCTGCAACAGCAGCTGCCCTGGCAATTGAATCCCGGCCCAAACATCCATGGCTGCACCCTGAATCATTGCTTTTATCCCCAGAGGCTTCTTTATTGAAATTCTCAGGCAAATTTGGACTGGGTACGGAGAAATTCAGTGGAGAAAGCGCAAAACCTATTTAAAGACGGGGAAAAACCCCGAGCAAGTTCTATCATATGAGGGAAGAAATATCCTCTGAATATAACCAACAAAACACTTCACCAACTACATATTACCCCCACAAAACTTATAACCCTCAATGCTTCAAAATTCTTAATGGTATTTAAATTTACAAGTCATAAAACATATCTATGAATAGTTACATCTTCTCAACTCTGCTAGATATACTATACTTCAACTGGAGAAATCACTATAGAGAAGGGTTTGAAGGACATGAAACGAGTGGTCTCTCACGTGTATTGCACATACAAATCCAATCTCAATGAAAATTATTATGCATTGAGGGGTGACATGAGGGCTTTCTATGTCTAGCATTATAAAAGCAACAGTGACAATAACTATTATGCATTCATTGCATTGAGCTAATGAAGGAAGCTTTTTAACGCACGGCATTATGAAGGAAGAAAATGTGCACTACAGATAGTAACCAACTAGTATTTTTATAATCTAAAGAATGCACTTTCCTAAACACAAATCATGTCCCAGTATTACACTTACTTTCATCAGTTAGAGCATCTGTAGTCGTTCCCTATATTTCCAAAATTCAGAAAATAACGGGAACAAGTTGTTGTAGTCGTTCCCTATATTTCCAAATTTTGGAAATATAGAAACAGTTACTGTCTATATTTGAGTGACGATATAGAGATTTCTCAAATATAAAAATCGAAAGATCTGTCGTCCGTTCTAAAAAAAATATTCTCAGACGAAAGATAAAAAATTAAAAATTTTTTTAAAAAAATGTCGGACGCAAGATGATCTTGCGTCCATTCTATTTTTTTATTTTTTTTTACGGTGTCAGACGCAAGATTTTTAGAAAAAAAAATCCCAAACGGTGAACGGACGAAATACCTTCTTTCGTCTAACTAAAATTTTAAAAAATAATCTCTAATATTATAATGGGAGAAGGCCTTAGTGTCATTTGTAAATGTTTTGTCATTCTACCAACCCGTGTAACACACGTGTATAACTATTATAAAGGAGGTCCTAGGTTCAAATCAAGACTACATCTAAATTTTTATTTAAAAAAATTATATTCATTAAAAGGTGCATCGCACGTGTAAACTACTGGTAATAATAAGGGGAAATGGACGGAAGAACATTTCCCCTCCAATTTTGTAATTTTTTTTCTATGGAATAGGGCCTATAGGATCATTATGCATATGAAGTAAATTTGAGATTGGTATGAATTTTTTTATCAATAGCTGAGATGGAATGGGCCTATAGGAATTGTTATGCGTACCTTTGCATAGGCTTTTTTTTTACAAATGTGTTGGACTCAATTTTTTTTTAATCAATGGATGAGATTCAATTCACAATATATCATCCACCAAATTTTGGATTTCAATGACTACAAACCCAACTCAAAATTCCTATTTGTAAAACCCAAATATGAAAATTTTGAGACTTAACGACTATAGATGCTCTTACCATTTTCACATTTGTAAATCATAACTACTAAAGTTTGCGGAAATGTCAGTTGTTGGATTGATGTAAATTAGTCGTAAGAAAATATTGGCAAACCACAATATGACGTCACACCCCTATCTTTCTTCAAACGTTCTTTCCTTTAAAAAGAACTAGTAATTTTCACGTGCGATGCATGTTTTGATAAAAAATTGGAGTTGAACATGTGATACATGTAAGTCGGTAGTAATCAGCACTTGTGATGAATGCCTTAAACTTTAAAAAAATTGGAGCTGAACGGGTACTGCACGCAATTTTTTAAATTTTTTGAAGGAGAAACCTTGAATTGTGCGTACCGTGATGTGTTACGAAATATATTTGGAGTTGCGCGTGCGATGTACGTATTTGCTTTGTGACAAAAAAAAAAATTTAAATTATTTGTTTGGTGAAGGAAAAAACTTTGATTTACACGCGTGATACATGTGTTAATAAATAGAGTTAGAGTTACACGTGCAATGTATGTGTTTCATTTGTGACAAAAAAATATTTAAAAATTGTTTGTTTGGTTACAAACTTAGAGTGACAAAGTGACAAACTCTCCCATTAATAGTAGTAGATAGATGTGGGAATTACGTTGGAAACCCCAGTAGATACCTTTTGTACTATCATACTTTTTTTTTTCAATATTATAAATTCGCTCTCTTTTACTCTCCTTTTTCTCCAACAAACTTTTATACCATCCAAATATGAGAATCTTTTCCAGAGAAAACTTCTCTAAACTTCTCGAATTTTAGATAACCAAACATATGATGTATGATTGTGAAATATCTAATTTGCATGGTTAACATTATAAATTCAAAATATTTTTTAAAAAAAAATACTTAGTAGAATGTTCTAGAACCTGCGGGGTTGGGGGTGAAGAGTTGCGCCAAGAAATGGCGAAGAGGAGTGGACACGGAGAGAGACAAATTGGGGAAGACGGGTGATGAGCTTGATGGTTCAAATACTCTGTGATTGGATATGGTGGCGGTTCCGGCGGCGGCGGCGGCGGCGGCGGCAATGGAGAGGAAACCGGTGAGATTCCGGCGGTGGTTGGATGATATGAAGTGGCGGATCATGGATTTCTTGCAGGATCGGTAAAGGAGATTTTTGATTATTTTGGTTTTAAATAAATTAATTTGATGGAGTGAGAAAGAGGAGGAGGAAGGGGTTTTGTCGGGTTTTTGGGCCTGGAATGTACTATAATTACATCTTCCAATAATGGTGGAGATTCTCTATGATTGTCAGGGGCACGGTTTTTGGTGACATCCAACGGTTGTTGTTATTTACCTTGTTTATATTGATTTTTTTTTTTAAGGGTATACTGAATTTTGTGACCTTATTTTAATTTTTTTTTATGAATCGGATAGAGCCAAAAGGCTCCAGCCATCAACAAAATATATTAATCAATAAAAACAGATAATGTACAATACAGTAGTCACTGGCTTTACAAGATGTAAAACAGAATTAAACATACAATAAGGACAATCAAAAATGACAGGGAGACAGTGCAAGAAACGAAGCAGCAATCCGAGCGGGCTAGATAAAAAACACACTAGTGAAGCAAGCCAACTCGTCGCACCCGAGAAAGACAAGGACCAAAGTCACTACGCCGAGAGATCGGGAGCCAAAACCTCCCCACACGAAGATAATCACCTTCACAAGCAGTCCATGCGAACTAAAGCAGCACAAAGGAGGACACGCATTGCCTAGGAGAAGAGAAGGCACTCGCAGAGGGATACAACTGGACTGCGGAGGCGAGGAGGAAGACATCTCAACTGTGCCCAAGCTGAAGAGAAGATAAGGAAGCAGCTTTCCTAGCAAGAATACGAGCACTCACACGTATCTGAACTTTATTGACAACTTTCTTGTTGTATTTCCGCTTAATTGGGGGCAGGGCTACCTGCGCCAAAGTGGATGAGATAGCATCCGGGGCAGGCATGGAAACTTCATCTTTGATGAAGCAAGACGAGGGAAAGAGACAACTGCGGAGGAGGAGGTGTAGGAAATCCCTCATCCCCGAAAGGAGATCATGTATCCAAGATTGAAACCCTAAACCTTGATACATCGAGAAGATACATCCCGGGTAATGTAGGGAGAACATAGGAAGGTCGGGTGAAGAGATCAACACAGAACAAGGATAGTGATACTCTAAAGAAGGAGCCTTTATATCACTACCGGCATTGGCAGTTGGCGCCTGAGGGACCAAAGAGCTGCGATGCAGGGAGAGCCCCATCGCACTGCAGCGCCAAGAGTGGCGCGAGGCAAAGGATTTAAACAATCCTTCGTTATAACTCGAGAACAAGAATAATGAAGATGCTACAGGAACAGTAAGAGGACGAGCCTTGTGGACGCTCTTCCGGGTGAAGGAAATTAATTTCGTATAAACCTTAAGATCCTTAAAGTGATTAGCAATGTTAGAAGGCTGTAAAATAGCCCTCGAATCACATAACACAGAGGAGGGTGAAGAAGGGAGACTAGCTGGAATGGAAACAATCACTGAGGAGTCTAACTCCTTACCAGAATGAATAGTAAGTTTCTTAGTTGCGCAACCAAGAAGTCTGCGCTTTAAGAGAGGATAGTTAAGAAAAGAGAGAAGTTTGGCCGGAATGGAAAGCCTCTGGGCAAACCAAGGAGCTCTTGTAGGAGAAAACATCGACTGCATGAGTGCCCAAACTTCTCACAGAAGAGGCACTTCATTTTGTTCACGCACTCACGTTTAAAGTGCCCTGGAAGAAGGCACCTGTGACAGGACCGAATAGTGTCGGCCTTATCAGGAGAAGGAGAACTGGTGGAGTAAGGTGAGCTAAGGGAATGAAATTTATTACCCAGGGGAAGAGAAGTTAAGACGCTATGCAAAGCCCGCGCCGACACAAAACTGTTAGAACTAGCCTTAGATGCAGTGAGCTCCATGACAGAAGAACAACGAGATAATATCTAAATACAACCACCAACAAAAAAGAAGGCAAAAGAAACTAGTACCAGAAGCACTATAGCTATTTACAAAATACACCAGCGAACCACAGCCGAAGAAACAAACCAGAGCTGTACTAACCGATGCAATAACACCCACAAATAAGAGAAAGAAGAGATTGGAGAAAAATTAGATCAGAGAAGAAACACTAAAGAAAAAGAAAATGTTCCAACTGGAACTCAGCGGGAGCTGCAAGCCAGTGACTAATCTGTGCAGTCCAACCCAGAGATTAAGTCGAGCAGAACAAATAAGGATAACTCCAGAATATAATCAAGAGAAACACCTCTCAAGGAAAGCACTAACGCTCCCAGAAGAGGAAGAAGAAGTAGCTTCACAGAGGAGATAGAAAGGAGGAAAAGCACAATGGCGAATTAGAGACCAATAAATAACAAAGGCCCATAAAAAAACACCTCACCTCCAGTAGGAGGAAAAGTAAACCGCCAAATAAGTCACCGAAGAAAATCAAAGCTACCCAATAATCGAAGCCTTACATCCAGAATACCGACAGCAGGGGGAATACTTACAGTGATAACTTGGACAAGCATAGAAGTGGAAGGAGTCGACGCTCACCCGGGAAAACGCACTCAGAATAAACGCCAAAACACAGCCAAACACGTAGCTTGAGAAGGAGGAGGAACGGAGCGGAGTCCCTAAGAAGAAAGGCGAAGACCTTGGTAGCTAACGGCCTCCAACTCGACGGGAAGGAACTGGAGATGGCAGGAATCAGGAGACAGCGGAAGGCTCCGGTGACAAACTACAAAAATGTCGCTCCTGGGGAGGGCGAAAAAAAAACGGCGCTCGAAATAAGGGAAAATGAGAGATGGGTGTGTAGAGGAGGATGAGATCTACAACTTTAAGGAAGGGAAGGAGGTCAATGGGGAGGTGAGGACGGCGGATCTGGACTGAGAAAGGCGGATGAGGAGGAGAATTCAAAATCGCTTTTCTAAACGGCTGAGAAAGGTTTATTGTGAAGTTGAAAAGTGGGTCATTTTTTGGTCTATAATATCTATAGTGACCTTATTTTACACTTCCTTTGGTTGTTTGGTGTACGGGTCACTAAACATATTTAAATTGCGAATTTGTTTCTTCATAAATTACTGTTTGTGCATCTCTAGTCTAGTATATAATGGAGGAGTTAGGGTTGTAATTTGTCACCTCAATCATTTATTTTTAAGTGCGAGTTATATTAACTATTTATTTATTCAACTATTGTTAGTTATTATAATAACTTTAAAGTTTAAATTTATTTACAATATAATTATTTACAAAAATATTACTAATATAAAATAAAAGTTTATGCTATCAGGAATAATTTGTAAAGAATATGTATGAGCAAAGAGAGAACTCAAATTCGATGCCAAATTACGTATTATTAAATTACTTTATAAAATAATAAAATAATTGATTAGAACGTGCATTGCATGTGTAGATTACTAGTCACTATATTAATGTTTCTTACTTTAATTATTACTAGTATAATGTACGTGAGTTGCACGTCTACTAAAAGTATAGTCATTAAATTAAATGAATATATATCGAATAAAAAAAGAAATTGTTTATATTTGAATGTTTTGATTTTGGTGATACATGCGGTGCACATATATATTGTTAGATTTAGTTTGAATGTGTATTACACGGGTTTGTTCAGTTACAAAGTTAGGGTTTGGTTGGTTACAAACCCAACTCTCCCATTAAAATCTCTAATCTCTAATCTCTAATATTATAATGGGAGAAGGCCTTAATGTCATTTGTAAATATTTTGTCATTCTACCAACATGTGCAACGCACGTACATAACTAATATAACGAGGTTTCCAGTTCAAATCCTTTCTACGTCAGATTTTTTTTTTTGTTTTGAAATAATTAAAACGATATCACACGTGTAAATTACTAGTAGTGTATAAAGATAAAGAAGTAAAGATTAGTCGTCCATCCTAAATGTCTAATTACTTAAATAACCCAAACTATATCAAAGACTCATCTCATTTTCTTTTATAACTGCTGCTTATTTATACAAATTCCAGTATAAAGATGTACTCCGGATAGAGAGGTGGTGAATGGAAGCAGATAAAAATAAAAGTTTTGTGGTCCGAATATAAGGATCAGCAATGATTAATTTCTTGGTTATTATATACTAGTAAGAATTTTAAAACATACATTGGAAGTTTGGAACCATTAAAAAGGAAAATTTTTACGTGGACATTTTATTTTATTTTTTTGATAATTAGATGACCGAAGCTATCGTTTCATTAATAGGATTAAGGAAACATTGTAACTATACGTGGACATTGTAACTATTAAAAAGAGAATTTTTTTTTCCTACCACATACAATACACGTGCTATGCACGTGGAAAAAATTTAGGAGGAACGAAAAGGACAAAAAAAAATTTACCTACACGTGCGTTGTACGGGTTGGATTAAGGACAAAGGTCTTCTCCCATTATAGTAGTAGAGATAAAATAACCAAACCAAATCCATATCCAAGCTAAATTAACCGAATCATAATCAAAACCAAATAAATTAACGGAATGGTCACTTAACCAAATTAATTTGGTTCGATTTTGGTTAGCCTATCCTTACTTATTTCCAAAGTCAAATTTTATTTTATTTTTTAATTTTTTGCACGAAGAAAAAATAGTAAAGAGGCCGTGTAAAAAAAGGAAGATAGATTCTGAAGAGAGAGAAAGTGGAAGAGATTGAAGAAAGAAAGGGATCACGAGGAGAGGGAGAGATGGAAGGTCAGAACGTGAGATCGAAAATAAAAATTTGAGCGATGTAGAAAAAGATTAAATTTGATATTTATTTAGGAAAGATTTAATTGGTTTAAATTAATTTGACAACTAATTTATGTTGTCTTTTAACTGGTTGCGGCTGTTTTACCTCCTGTAAAACTCCTTTTGTTTGTATCTTTTGATTCATCATTAAATTTGATCTTAAAAATGGTGCGTTTGACCTAGTTATTTTTGGCTTTAAAGCTACTTCAGAAGGAGAGCCAGAAAGTAGAACTTTGAAATAAAAAGCTGGAGCTGTTTGGATAGTCAGTTTTTTTTTAACTTTAAAGCTACTTTTCGGAATTTCCCCTCCCTCTCGGAATTTTCCCTCACTCGATTAATGAAGCCATGAAAATTTAACTTACATGCAAGTAATGTTGTATGGTGGGCAAAATGTTTTAGAATTCAAATTCAACTTTATCAGATTTAGGCATATTCTCCAAAAATACTGAATAAAACGAAATAAAAATTTTGAAGATAAGATGGATATGTGTTATTCAGTGTATAGCTATTGGAACTAGCGTCAAATGCTTGCGCATCAGATCAAAAGATATAGCATCTGCACTGAATAGAAAGGTTTGGATATAGCAAAATCTTAAAAACATAAAATAGATCTAATCGACGGCGAGGTTCGACGGCGGTGTTCCCCGGTCGCGAGTGTTCGGTGAGGAAGGGGAAGGAGAAGGGAAAAAAAATTTGTTGTTAGGGTTTGATATGTGGGAAGGGCAAAAAAAAGAGGAAAGGTAAAATAAAAAAAAAGGGGAGAAGCTAGAAGTTGCTCTTGGGGGCTTTTTTTGGAGCTCATTTTCTTCATTAAAAATAAGTTACTTCTTCTTCTGTAGAGTTTTTTAAAATATGTGTTTGGCTCAGCTTCTCCTTCTAAAGGAGAAGAGAAGCTAATTTTAAGTTGGGCCAAACGCTATCTAAGACTCTATCAGCTAAGTTCAAAAAAAAAAATTTGACAACTAATTATGAAATAAAAAATAACTATGATGTTAAATATATATTTTAATTTTGGCAACTAATTATTTGTAGTACTCTTAAAATTAGCACAAGTACAAATGATCCAAGGATTAATATTCAATATTTCCGTCTTTCAATATAAAATGCTAACCTTTTATTTTATAATATATCATAATCTTCTTATACTTTGTTTTTAACCATCCATTTTAAGAGGGATGGTTGCCAATAATTTGCACTAAATTAATTTGAAAATTGCTCCTTAAATCACTCCTAAATCTACCCCAACTTCCTTTCATAGAAATTTTTCATCAAATAAATTTAGCAGTTATATCAAATATTTTTTAACTTCAAATATTTGGTACAGCAGAAACAAAATTACATCAAATTCTTCCCTTACAAATAAGTCCAAAAATATAATACATCTCTAATCTTGATCTGTAATCTCTAATTTCTAATCTCTAATCTCTAATATTATAACGGAAGAGTTGGGATTGTAATTTGTAGACAACCTATAATTTGTAGACATTCAATTATCTAATCTCAACCATTTATTTTTAAGTGGGAGTTATATTAATCATTCATTTACTCAACTCTTATTAGTTACCATAATATCCTCAAAGTTTAAATTTATTTACGATATGATTATTTATAAAAATGTCACTCATATAAAATAAAAATTTGTACCACTGAGAATAATTTGTAAATAGCATTTGATAAGAAAAAGGAAGTTTCAGGTTCGATGTCAGATTACTTTTTATTATTTACTATATAAAAAAAAGAATTTAGAACTTAGAACATGCATTACTAGTCTTTCACATAATTGTCAGTGAATCACCTTAAACCATCATGCAAAAGTATTAGTCTCAAATCTACAAAAATATAAAATAATGAAGGGTGGGCAACCACTCGCTCAGTCAGATACGAGATTACATCAATAGCGGGTCACACAAATATAATGTATTTGTTTCTCAATTGAACAAAAGTCAATAAATCATTGAATATCTGTACAATCTGGATATTAAACCGTCAGTAATCCCCATAGAAATTAGAAATTAGAGGTGGCCCCTACATATTATAATGTAACCCACATCCCTTTTCGATGTGATACCTACCTATGCGTGACACTCAGATCCGTATGCAATTACTTAAGTCATTTACCCACAACAATAACAATAATAATAACAACATAACAATCTTTTCATGCGCGCACTTGTTAAAGCATTCACAATGGTTTTTCTTATTTTGTAAAAAAATGGCTGCTACAGTAGTAACAAATAACGAATTGTTCTGCAGTCATTATTTGCTATATTTTTTCTATTTGTAAAAAAAATTTGTGTGGGACGGTATAATATTTACCGTCGCGTATTTTTTTTTTTAAAAAAAGAGAGGGACGGTACATGTTATACCGTCTCACGTTTAAAAAAATTATAAAATAATTTAATTACTGATTAACTATTAAAATATATTAATTATATAAAATATATAATATAATAATACCTAAACCTAATTTATTAAACTAACCTACCACTAATTAATCCCCCAATTCAAGGACAGTACAAAATGTGCCGTCCGAGAATTTTGTTTTTTTTTTTTTTTTGAAATCTAGCGAATCTCGGCCGTTCATTTCAATTAAATAAATAAATAAAAAAAAATTATGGGACGGTACATGTTGTACCATCCCACACTATTAAAAAAAAATAAAATAATTGGGACGGTATATGTTATACCGTCCGAAGCGATTAAAAAAAATAAAATAATTGGGACAGTATATGTTATACCGTCTCTTATAATTTGAGAATGGCAAATTTGTTTCTCAAAAATGAGAAAGAACTACAACCATTTTGCCAAAAAATAGGAAAATAGCAAACAATTGCAGCAAGCTATTTGCCAAAAAATGACAAATTGGCAAATATACCAAACGACTGTGGATGCTCTTATACTTTATTTATTTTTTGATATTAAGGATTGAGTCAAAAGACTCCAGCCCCGAGTCAATGATATAAAAAAATTGGACTTACATAGGGTCAGTTTACAAGATACAAACTAAGAACAAGAAATTAACTTTATGTTACCGACTCCAAAAATAAAAATTAGGAAGCAAATAAGTATATTGCTTCAAACACTCACAAGTACAAGAGAAGCAGAAATCCCAACAGGAAAGTAAACAATAAACACATAAGGAGAGAAACAGCAGAAAGAGAAAAGCACGTCGAGCCTTCACAGTGATCTGATATGCGCAAAAAGCATCCAGCTATCGACTCACATCCCCAATAGGAAAACTGAAGCACGGCAGCGGGCGCCCCCCAGCAGCATCAGAACCACAAACTAGCAAACGAAGGAGCACATAGCCTAACTGAAATTAACATTGTCTTAGAGCATCCATGGTCGTGTGCTATATATCCATATTATGCATTTTGTAGCAAAGAGAGCTTTGTAGTCGTTTGCTATTCTGGTATTTTTCACCTTTTTTGCTACAGTACAATGCTATATTTGAGAGAAGATACAGGAGTATGCATATTATAGCAGACGAAACATAATGTTTCGTCCAAAATATTTTATAATATTTTTAATCCATCGAGAGGACTTTTTTAATTTAAAAAAACTCCGAAAAAGAAATCGTAGCTTGGAAAAAACATGATCTTCAAATGCAGCAAGTCAACCACATTTGACTACCCCAAAACTATTAGAGAAAAGAAACACATTGAGGAAGAACAGAAAGAATGCCCGTGCAATCCTCATCACTAAAGCATTATCTGTTTTAGTTGCTTCAATCATAATATTGTTAAAATAACGTTTGAAGAATGGAGAACGAATTCCATGTGACTTCCAATCATCTATAGTAATCTCTGGAAAGAAAGACGTTTTCACTATTTCAAATGTGTACGGCTCATCATTACACAAGGGACCAATACCATTGAAATCCCAATTAGCATTACCCAATCAAACGGAGTGAAACCCAACTTATCGCACGGTAGGTGGAAAGTGTGGGTCGTGTCCCACCATCTCTCTACCAATGCCTCTACAAGCCGCATAAACTACTTTCCATATAGGGGTGGCATTCGGGCCTACCGAACCGGGCCGGGCTGAAGCCCGGAGGGTTTGACCCGGTCCCGGGCTATGGCGGGTCGGGCCACCAAAGATCCCGGGCCGGGCCGGTGGGGGGATATTGAGGCCCGATCCCGACCCTTGTCCCCTAGCTTGGGGGCCGGGCCGGGTCGGATTTTTTTTAATTTTTCAAATATTATTTAACAAAAAAAATTGTAAGAAAATTTCTTCACAATTGTTAAGAACATATAGATACAAGAGATATTCATTTCATTAGTAAAATTTCATTTCATTCAAATATATTCAAATTACAATACGAGGAAAACAATTGTATTTATAGATCGAGATGGCCTCTATTTAGATTGAAGAGAAGACATCGGACTATTGTCATACACTTCTACTTAACCTAAATATAAAATCTCATCCCCCTAAATTTTCCCAATTATTTACAATAAATTATACAAATTACATTATACTAGATGTTCATTCGTCGCTACTTGTTGATCCGTTCTATGCTCTTGTAAATCTTGGGTCCTCTCTTCCGCTTTCATCCAATCTTCGGCGCATATTAATATCTCCAAATTCTTTGATGTCAAGTGATTCCTGTTCAAGCTCTTAATCCTGCCATCAAGAGAAAAAACACTTTTCGATGCAACGGTTGACACTGGTACAGTTAGAAAATCTTTAGCCATGCGAGAAAGAATACTAAAAATATTTTCATTAGTTTTCCCAAAAAAAAAACACATCTACTACATCTTCAATGGGAGGTTGTGCATTATACCAATTTAACTCATTTGGTGAATTGGTTCTTGGTTTTATTTTATTTTATGAGATTTAAAACAAAACTAGTAGCAAGACCATTTTCCTTTGATAATATAGAAGAAGAAGAAGAACTAACATTTTGTGTTTGTGTAGTGTTAGATGAATAAAGTCTATCGTAACTATCATATAAACTAGTCAAAACATTCAAATTTTGTAGTGAAAACAACATGATTAAAATCTTGTATTTATTCGTGTGGAGCATAAGTATAAAAAATCTCAATAGAATTTATTGTGCCCTCTAACATAATCATAGGATTCATTACATTAGCAACACAATATAACATAGGAAGTGGATAAAAATATTTTAAAATTTTAATATAAGCGGCATATACAATTTTTCCAATAAAAGGGTTATTTATCAAATCTTTAATTGTTGTCATCATAGTGACAATTGCAAGTAAAATACAACTAGATGTAGATGTATATATTTTTGAAAATTGTAAAGTAACTTCATTAAAATGTTCCAAAAATTTGTACAAAATATCGGCAAACAACCAAAAATCATCATCTAACATACAATCTTGCATACCCATTGCAATACAAAATTCTCTAAGATTAAAACAATAGTGAAGAACAACACTTAATATATAAAAAGTAGAATTCCACCGATGTCTAACATCTTTAGGAAAACGTTTAAATACAATTCTCCTAAGTTGACACCAATCATAAAAATGTTGATATATTGGACCACTCAACGTAATAAAATGAACACAATTTCTTATTGCCTCAATTTTATCCTGTCCATATTTTAGTGCATCTTGTACACAAAGATTTTAAATATGACAAACACCTAATATGAAATTTTTTTAGTTCTATAGGATTTAGTGTAATTAACAAACTAGCAATTGCCTTAGTATTATTAGAGACGTTATCAAAACCAATAGCAAAAACTTTATCAAAAATACCAAAATTGTTACATACTTCCATGATGTGTGTGGCAATTATTTCACCTTTATATGAGTACCTAACAAATCCGAATGAAATTATTCTCTTTTGAAGTGGCCAATCGAAATCTATCCAATGACATGTTACACACACATCATTGGTACACCGTTCACTCCTACCCACCTATCCGATGTCAAAGAAACCCTAGTGTTTAGTGATGTTAGTGTTGCTACTAAAAACTCCTTAGCCTCATTGTAAACTAATTTACAATCACCCTTAACTACATTCCTAGGATTTTTTTCTATAATGGGAGTTTAATGCGGTTAGTGCAAAAGTCTCTATATTCCTACTTTCACCAAAAGAATAAAGTAATTCATCTCTAATTACTAACTTAGCCATTTCTCTACGAACGATATCGTGATCGTAGCTATGACTATCTATTTGACCGGTCTGAGGGTGTATTATTTGTTGTGTGAGATTGTCTTTAGAAAATTCGGGTTGACATTTATTTAAGTGTCGTTGAAGTGTACCCGTTCCCGGTCCTATTTTAAACTTATATGGTATTTGACACTTCTTACAAATTTTTAATCTCACACTCTTATCATTTTGAGAAGGGAAATAGTCAAAATATTTGTGCACTTTGGATGTGGTACCTCTTAATTTACAGGATTGAGAATGGCCTTGTTCCGATGGTTGTGGTTCTATGTCTTCTACTTCTACTTCTTCTGTGTGTGTTTCATGAAAATCGGGAATACTATCATAATTCATAAGTATTTCTTTACTCTACATATGGAATTGGAATGGAAGGAATGCGAGGACTACTAGTGGACTCTTGGCTACTATGTCTACCTCGTGATCGGTTAGATGCCATCTAAAGATTCTAAATTAGTGTATGTTATAAAAATTCTAGTGTATGTTCTAAAATTTAATTCTAGTGCATGTTTTACAAATTATTTATAGTGTATGTTTTAAAATTTTAATTCTACAAAACAAGTAAAGATAGATAAACTAGTATATGTTATAGAAACTAATTCTACAAAGCAAACCAAGTTAAATAAGATTATATTATAAACCCGTGTATGTTAATAACAAAATTCTAAGCAAAAAGAACAAATGTTTCAATTAAACTACAACAATTAAATGAATAAATTAGTGTTTGTTTACCAAATTTTAACAAAAAAAAAAGCTAAAGAGAAGAAGAAGAAGTACAAGAAAACTCAATCTAATTAAGAGAAATAAATAAGAACAAACAACAATACTAATTCTAAAATTATACAAATACAAAAATACTTTATGAGTGTAGAATATAGATTGAAGAATGAAGGTAGAGAGAGTTGAGAGCTTGTAGTGTTGTTGTTGATTGTTGTTGGATGTTGTTGAAGTTATTGTTGTTGTTGATTGTTGTTGATTTTTTTGAAAAGATGAGAGATAGTAGAGAGAGTTGAGTAAATTTCAGAAGAGAATTAAATGAAATGGGGTTGTATATATAGATTATGTATATTTTGAATTTCCCAAAATACCCCACAAAACTAGCTAGTATAGATCCGTTGGGGGGTATTTTAGTAATTATACAAACACATTTTTTAAAATATAAATTCTGAAGAAAAAAACAGTGGCCAACGGTCGACCCACGGGCCGGGCCGGTTCAACCCGGTCCCGGGTCTGAGCCGGCCGGGCAGCTGGCAAGCCAGGCCAAACGCATTTTATTTGGGTTTTCGAGGACCGAACCTGCCCCCTTCGACTGGGCGGGCTGACCCCGGTTCAGTCCGAGTTTGGGTGGGTCGGGCCGGTCCCGGGCTAGCCCGATCCTGATGCCACCCCTATTTCCGTATCAATATTCAGAAAACGGTGTCAGCCCGCCTGTTTGACTAATATCATAATTAGTGGGACACGACAACATAATTTTTTGTACATTTTGATTGGCTCTCTCTAATTTCTCCTAAATTGACAAAATCCACCATCAGAATGGACAATAATATGTTTATAATTATGATTGCAATTGTCTACTATCCATTTCTAATCAGATTGATCAATGTAGTCAACATTCGGGATCTCCGCTTGTATTTGGTTGTTCGTATTGCCCTGAGCTGACATTGGTTGTTGACGCTTTGATTTCATCTGACCAATAAATATTTTTATTGAAGGCATTGGCTAATGTAGTGGGAGTGAGCTCTTATTTTTTGGTCGGTATGAATTTTCGAATGTGATTAAATGAATTAGAGAGCTAGGTAAATAAAGAGTGATGAGAGATGAAGGAGAGAGTGCTTCTCGGGTATGAATTAATGAGACACACTTCCAAAACATTATATACAAACATTCGCAACACAATATAACATAGGAAGTGGATGAAAATATTTTAAAATTTTAATATAAGCGGCATATACAATTTCTCCAATAAAAGGGTTATTTATCGAATCTTTAATTGTTGTCATCATAGTGACAATTGCAAGTAAAATACAACTAGATGTAGATGTATATGTTTTTGAAAATTGTAAAGTAGCTTCATTAAAAGGTTCTAAAAATTTGTACAAACTATCAGCAAACAACCAAAAATTATCATCTAACATACAATCTTGCATTCACATTGCAATACAAAATTCTCTAAGATTAAAACGATAGTGAAGAATAACACTTAATAAATCAAAAGTAGAATTCCAACGATGTCTAACATGTTTAGAAAAATGTTTAAATACAATTCCCCTAAGTTGACACCAATCATGAAAAGGTTGATATATTGGACCACTCAACATAATAAAATGAACACAATTTCTCATTGCCTTAATTTTATCGTGTCCATATTTTAGTGCATCTTGTACACAAAGATTTAAAATATGACAAACACACCTAATATGAAAGATTTCTGGTTCTATAGGATTTAGTTTAATTAACAAACTAGCGATTGCCTTAGTATTATTAGAGGCGTTATCAAAACCAATAGCAAAAACTTTATCAAAAATACCAAAATGGTTGCATGCTTCCATGATGCTTCCCTCACCCAGGTTCATGGCATTCAATGACGAGAACAACTCGACAGAAATTATAGCCAACCTGGATCTAGTCAGCGAGGTTAGAGAAAAATCCGCCATCAGAAGAAGTATCAAAAACGAATCGAGAAATATTACAACAAGAAGGTCTGCCCCACCGACATCAAGCAGGGTGACCTCGTGCTCAGAAAGCTAGCGGTGTCTGACCCCAGCAAAAAGAGAAAGTTGGCACCTAATTGGCAGGACCCGTACAAGGTCTCCGAAGTGGTACACCCCGACACGTACTGTCTCACGGACCAAGAGGGCAAGTTAATCAAGAAACTCAGGAACGCAAAACACCTCATTAAGTTCCTTGAAGGAGAGGACTTGACACCTCTTGTAAACCCTATGTAATCGGCACTACGTGCCTCTTATGTTCTTTTGTGGTTGTAAATAATAAGATGTAATCTTTGGTTTTCCCTTAGTAATTTTTATTTTCTTTTCGTTCATGGGCTTGACGCTCGGCGATGACCTCGAGCCACCACCTAGCCTTCCACAAGCAGTGGGGGGCTCAACTCTCGGCATTGACCTCCAGCAAGGCCCTATCTTTCTCAAGCTTCATGGGCTCGACGCTCGGCGATGGCCTCGAGCCACCACCTAGCCTTCCACAAGCAATGGGGGGCTCAACTCTCGGCATTGACCTCGAGCAAGGCCCTAGCTTTTTCAAGCTTTATGGGCTTGACGCTTGGCGATGACCTCGAGCCACCACCTAGATTTCCACAAGTAACGGGGGACTCGACTCTCGGCATTGACCTCGAGCAAGACCCAAGCTTTCTCAAGCTTCATGATCCCGACGCTCGGCGATGACCTCGAGCCACCACCAAGCTTTCCACAAGCAGTGGGGGGCTCGACTCTCGGCATTGACCTCGAGCAAGGCCCTAGCTTTCTCAAGCTTCATAGGCTCGACGCTCGGCGATGACCTCGAGCCACCACCTAGCTTTCCACAAGCAGTGGGGGGCTCGACTTTCGGCATTGACCTCGAGCAAGGCCCTAGCTTTCTCAAGCTTCATGGGCTCGACGCTCGGCGATGACCTCGAGCCACCACCTAGCTTTCCACAAGCAGTGGGGGGTTGGACACTCGGCATTGACCTTGAGCAAGGCCCTAGCCTCCTCAAGCTTCATAGGCCCGACGCTCGGCAATGACGCCCGACAATAACTCTCGGCATTGACCTCGGGCCACCCCCAAGTTCATTACAACACATGAGGGATCAACATTTGGCGTGCGCTACATTCGTGGTCCTAAAAATTTCTTACAAGTTGAAAGGACGGAAAATTAAATTTCATTCATCATAACGCCTCAAACGAGCACAACACAATATAGATTATTACAACGGTTCTGTGCATTCCTAAGTCTCCCTTGGAGGGCCTTTTTGACTAACATGGACCATCTCGAGCCCAACCGAGTGGGTGCATCCCCCGAAGGCTCGCCCGGCACCAAAGGCATCGCCGGTGTTGAGGTCCCGGCAACTGAACTCTGCGCATCAGCCAGCCTCGCCATTTCCAGATATAAGGTCGACGAGGAACCCAAGACAGGGGGGCGCCTCCACGAAAAAGGCCGAACCAGGATCCGCCGGTGCCGAACATGACTTTCAACCCCTGAATCTCCAGCTCCTTTTCCACCACAACCTCACGAAGAACGAACTCAGAGGTCGGTCACTAGGTAGACGCATCAGACATCAACCAGTTAGTCCCAGCACTCCCCCAGTCTCGATCGGCTATAACCTTCTTCAAGCGCACAGCCTCTAAACTGAGCTCCTTGGACTTGTTCATAAAGTAGCTTACTGCGGCTTCCCGATCACGGGCCTGTTTCCGATAGCGAATCAAGACGCTCCTCTTGGACTCTAGCCTTTTTCGGAGCCGCCAGACCTCGGCAGAACTGAGCCCGGCTCTAAGGGTCTCGTCCATCTGACAAAAAGGAGAGGAAATAAAGGCCAGCTTTTCAAAAAATGCTCAAGTTATAACAGTTCGGCCAAAACACCATTATATTGATTTTATAAAAAAAACTAGTTACAAAAAGCGGTGCCAGTCCACGCTCGGAAAATACAAAAAAAAGGTGAAAACTACGCCTGGAGGGGGGGTGCTGCACCTCTTCGTGGGCCGTCGGCCCTTCCGCCTCCCTCTCAAGGCTCGGGTCCACTGGGGCCTCATCACCCTCGCCTCCCAGGGTCAGCGGAAGCACTGGAGGTTTCCATCCATAGTGGAGATGTTCAATCTTAGCCAATGGGCAAAGGAGCAAGAAGTGCTCCTTTGCCCAATCGTACACCTCGTCCTGGCGTTCATCACCTCCTCCAAAGCTGCCATCTGTAGCTCCTCGTATTCCGCATACATCTTCCCCCGAACCGCCGCCAACACACGGAGGTGCTTGTAGCGTCCCGAATTTTCAATATGATATTTCAGAAACACGTGGCATAATTTTCAGCATCAACCTCAATTGTAATAGTAAACATAGCCAAAACAAAGAGAAATTGTTTCAACTTTTATTACATTAATTTTTTACAAAGCACAGCGGAAAACAAATACCTTGAATTACAAATTCTTTTTTTTTATAACACATTTACATAGGCCATAACATCATTGTATCTCAAGCATCCAAATCCCAAACTATAGTTACTTACCTGTAAAATATGAGGCTAGAGATAACCCTAACTCCCAAAACAACAGGGATTAGCCAAACGGTGTGAGTGACATAAAAATAAATGTAATACGAATAAAACATAAGGCATAAAGTCATAAACAACATGTATCAACAGTAAGAATAAATGAAACAAGAAATAACAATAATTAAAATGTGAAAACATCAAGTGAAACTAGACTAAGTGTCAAGTGTAGAAAATTAGGAAACAACATGCATAAAACCAAGTCAAGAAAACACCAATGCTATATGCTGACTCTCTAATGCATACTTGTCGGATTCTATACATTCCATTGTACATAGGTCCGGTGTAAGCTCTTATCGTTCTTCACTTGATAGGGTTTAATCTCCCGCTATGTAGCTAAACCTACTACGATGACTTCTATAAGATTTATACATTCTGCAAGTATCGGTTATCAACCTTGGAATAATGGAGGCCAATCCCACTCCACAGATCATTCTGTGGCCCCCTACGTCCATCGTCCCGGAAAACTGGAGATTGCCTCACTCAGCAGGTCATCCTGGATCCCTCATTGCACAAACATCCCATGAAAGTCGCCCTCGTCTTCGGAATACTGGAGATCAATCCCACTTGGTCTACCAATGCGACCAAGGAGACTGAAGAAATCAGATTGATTACCAACTTTTGATATGGTGGAGGCAAAATTGTTTGGTTGGAAAGGCAAATCTCTATCTCTTGGTAAGGCTGTAGACGGGACGAGACCAGACAACTATATGTTCAAGCTCAGACCAAAATTCTAATCGGGCGGGTTTATGTTCGGCTCGATCAAGGTCGGACAAAATTTTTATAGTCTGGACTCGGTTCGGTAAAGCATCGGACCGCAATAATACTTAGACGGACTTATGTCCAACTCGAGCTCGGTAAAGTATCAGATCTAATAATTTGTTCAAGTTCAGTTCGTATAACAGTTCAACGATCCATGGTCAGGCCATTTCTTGAGCCAGACTCGGACGGACGATGGACCATCCTGTTCATTTTACACCCTTATCTCTTGGGGGAAGAGTGACACTCATCAACGTAGTTCTATCCAATCTCCCAACCTATTACATGTCACTCTTTGAAATGCCAAAGTGGGTAATACAAAGGATTGATTGTGTTTGTAAGCGATTCATATGGAGAGGAGCAGATGTAGATAGAGAATGCTACCATTTAATCAAATAGGAGAAGACTTGCACGAAGAAGATACATGGCAGACTAGGTATTATCATCCTGAGAGATATGAACCTGGCCCGTCTTGGAAAGTGGTGGAGGAAAGTATATCATTCTAATGGTGAAGGGCAATACTTCATCCAATCCTACTACCTCCGAGGAAAGGGTACATGAAAATTGGGTTTCCAGGTGGGTCCAAGGGTGTTCCAATTTTGGAGAAGTGTTTCCAGAGAATACGACTCTTTTAGCAGTGAGGTTACATCGCATAGGTAATGGGATAACTGCCAAGTTTTGGTGGGACAAATGGTGCAGGCCTTACCCACTCCGAGCCTATTCCCAGAGCTTATGAGAAAGTTACTGTAACGCCCCAAATTTTTTTTGACTCCAAACTCAATTCTTTCAATTTCTATATCACTTTAAACATAAACTAAGAAAGTTATATTTCAGGAAAAATTTTGGCAGAGTCTCCCCTGTAAATTTTGCCCCGAAACACAGATAGCTTACGGAATTCTGCTCAAAATTCCGTAGCTCACAATACACACAATAATTTCACGGGCTCCCCAGGCCAAAATGAGCAGATACACACAGGCAATATAATATAATGCTCTGGGGGCCAAACTCATAACGGATTATCAAATATCAATTAAAAACTATAAATTTCTTTGAAAAAAGAGGTAAGAATTTAGAAAAATCTTTGTAAAACCTACCACAGGGCCCGGTACTCCACAACGAGATGGGTACGGGTCACAAACATACCATATCACCCCACACTATACTCATCATCATCATATACTTGCATATACATCCATAATACAATTTAAATCATAAATTTATCCCTCATCATATTAACTTAAGCAGAAAAATAAATAAAAAAAAGAAAGAAAAGCTTCACATCATCCCATCTATCTCTCACCTCTGCCCTGCTGAGGACCTGTAACAATAGGGGATCTAGGGTAGTCTAGGGACTCCCTAACCCCCCAAACACTAAGGGGTTAGCCATTTCTGGTGTGAGTATAATTTACTAATATAGTAAATAAATTAAACTATATAAAGAAAATAAATTAAACTTACAATATCAGGGTAAGAAGATTTAATCTGAATCTGAACATTAAAGCATCAAAATACAACTTTATATCAAGTACTTGAAAATTCTGCATCCGTTTACATACGTATCCAAAACTTCACCCCCTTCACTAAACACATCATATTAATACATAACTATGTATATACATAAATATATATATATATATAAATACAACTCCTTCAATTCACACTCAATTACAAGCAACATGTTAACCCACATTGCATTACCTTTCATTTTAAATTCTCCAACACAAAAACTAAATTTTTCCACAATTACCATCACCTCATCATTTCTTTATTTTCACAACTAATCACATAATGTCATTACCACTTTTCTTCACACTATTCGACCACATATTTCATTTACCATTCGTTTGCATCTATAAACTCACAACCCATATTCTTTCTCATTCTCATATCCCATAACATCGCATTCCATCATTTCTTATAATACATGTCATCACGTCTCGGAATACATCACTTCTACTCTCATCATTCCTTACAACTACTTTCTTTTCACTCTCATTACCTCATCATGCTCATCATTACCTCCACTCTCATCGAACCCATCATTGTTATAACTTACCTTCATTTTTCCATATAACACATATTTCAATTTACTTCTCTTTTATTTCCAACCTGAAATATCGGCATCATATCAACAACTCACCTAGTCATCCTGAAAATTGTGCCTAGGCAAGTAGTTCCCACTATTTCCTCCGAAATAGCAGGCAGGTAGTTCCTAGTCACAATTCTCAGGGCACACAAACTTACAACATAGCATACTTTCTTTGGTAACCATTTCATAACCAAACTCATAATACAAGTACTTATCTTATTGAATTATATCACGTGTCACATCATGAACATGTGTATTTCTTCTCATGATGTCATATTAATTCATGTCTTATATCACAAAACATAATGCCTCAGTGCACATAACAATTTGCTTACATTTCATCACAACATTATCATATCACTTATAACACAACATGCCATTAACTTCACTTTCATTCTTATCACAATATACTCCATATCCCAAACATAGTTTGGGCAATCACATATCACACCCCAAAGCCGATAGCTTGGGTAATACTCACCACACCCCAAACACACAGTCTGGGTAATGTCACATCACATCTCAAGCCAAATGCCAATATATATATACATATATATCTCCCGTAGTATATTCACATCTCCCATAATATAAATAATCTCCGAAATATATATCATATCATCAATATCTTTATATATACATTCTTTCAATACACATATACACCTTTATATTTACTCCTTTTCAGTGCCCACACAACTGACCTCCTCGTACAACACAGGGATCTCTGTGCCTCCCATCCCATACATTTCAATCCCGCTAACCCACCACATCACCCAGATCCAGGTGTCCTAAGCATCTACCATTTGTGGGCTGGATTGAAAGTACGGTTGCGCGCTTGTCCAACCAAAACTAAAGCCAAAAGGCTAGTCAAAAGTAAAATATAACACACGGATCGATGCTCACACAGAGTCTTACACGTCCGAGGCTACGTCTTCCTCCTGGCCCTATACCAGCGAGGGAAACTCCTGATCCCCAAACATAGTTTGGGGCAATATATAACTCCTGATCCCCAAATATAAAATTTGGGGCAATATTAATATATATATATATATAACTCTTGTTCCCCAAATATAATTTGGGGCAATATATAACTCTTGTATAATATCTCCTTTATAATAACTGCTTCAATATAACTCATTTATAATAAGACTCCTTTATAATAACCCCTTTATAACATAACTCCTTATATTCATTTAAAATATAACTCCTTTATAAGACAACTCATTTACACATAACTCCTTTAATAAAATATCTCCATATATTCATTTATAATATATCTCCTTTATAATATTTCTCCACACACACACACACACACACACACACACACACACACACACACACACACACACACACACACACACACACACACACACACACACACACACATATATATATATATATATATATATATATATATATATATATATATAACTCCTTTTTATAACATAACAAGAAGGCATGTAATCTCCATGAAATTCATAAATATACACAAGCCATTAATCTCGCTGATATCATATAAAATTTTCCTTTCCCACTCACACGTCACACACACATCATATCCATTTCACAGCACAATATCACATAAAATTTCCAATTTATCACCCACATATCACACCTACACCATATCATCGTTTCATCATGTTATCACAGCACATTGTCATATCAAACATATCTACACACCATGCTTCCCATCTTTTCAAATTAGTCATAAGATCACACATCACACATACAAATACATTCACATACACATATTTAATCATTACAACCCCGAAGCATATAGATATTTATCTACAAGCATCCACACATTTCCATACATATATATATACTAATTTCTTACATCTCATAATTTACTCCGTATTATACTCATGACTTTCCCATATTTAAGATACTTCGCATTCCACATATAACGAACCATGTTTTGACATTAACAGAGCACATCATGCACATAAAATAAAAGATCATACTCACATAGCATCCCGCGAAGACCCGATACGCCAGCACGCTGTTCCACATCCAAACTTGTTAACATATCCTATTATCAAATTTCAACGCAATTAGGGCTCAAATCATCTAAATCAACCACAATAAATAGTAGCACTAATCCTAACATCAATCAGGCGTTTTATTGAATGCCTGAGATGCACACGTGCATTGCACGTAATATTTAAATTCCTACAGAATGTTTTTTCCCAAACAATTACCAAAATCACCCCTAACTTATTATAATAGTACTACTAAAATTCTACTACTATAAAGGGGATAATTCTCACATATAAAATTTTCTTTTACAATTCCAAAACCCTAATTTTTAACAACTTGCAAAATCTCTAAGAAATTGCTAATTTCTCATCTCTACCCTTCTCAACATCTTCTAATCTCCCTACCACAATATTTCTACTCAATAGAAACTAAAAACACTTAATTCCATACAAATAAAATAAACTAGGGTTTACCTTCACACAGTTATTTCCCCAAATCGATGCTACAACGAGCTAGAGCACCCCTCACTTGATCTACCCCGCGAATTAATTTAAGAACGATGAAGAAATGGTGGGTTTTCGGGCGAGGAAGAGCACAGCCGATTGGGTTCGGCTGCTCTGGTTTCGGTCGGGAAAACAGAAGAAGGAAAGGGAAGGAGAGGGGATTGGGGAGGGTTTTTTTAGGAAATGAATAATAATAATAAATATAATAATTAATAAGGCATATTTACATATATACCCCCAATCTCCAATATATTTCAAATAAACCCAGCTCCACTCTTTAATAATACGAAACAAGACAAAAAGGATACATCAAAACTATCTCATAATAATCCTTCAAAAGTATAAAATAAAGCAAACAATGTTTCTTCACAAAACTCAACTCATACTCCAATACATCATTTACATCAATCCAACACAAATATTCATACCAATATCAATATTTAAAAATAAAATATATCAAAAATAATTATTCACTACTCCAAATACATAAAACAGGTATTTCCAGGATTTTAAAAATTCGAGGTGTTACAGTTACGTACCCCCACGTCTCGGTGGTTAAAACTTGGAAAAGAGGGATGTGGAGACCCTCATTTAAGACTCGCCTTACACAAGAATCACAAACGATGCTAGAAGAACTACAAGAGTACATCACGATTTGGCGTTAGGTGTTCACAAAGGCCCTGACAAGCATGGGGTGTGGATAAGAGTGGGACCTTCATAGTTCGCTCCCTATATAATCATATCCACTTTAGGGGATGTAAACCAAATTGGGCATCAATTCTTTGGAAAGCCAAAGCCCCCTTAAAAGTTTGAATCTTCATATGGCTGGTACTAAACAATGTTATTTTAACAAGAGATAACTTGGATAAAAGGCAGTCGAACATCGCTACCAATTGTGGTTTCTATAGTTTACCCTCAGAGACGAGAAACCACATCATAGGAGCAGATTAGTCTCGGTTGAGGTCTTGAGAGCCCTTGGTACAACCAAGTACCCCCATTCTTATGAGGAGCTATGGGTTGGCCCCATTTTTGCCACCGAGAGACACGAAATGAAGGAATCGTGGTATATCGTCATCGCTGCTACGACCTGAGTTGTATGGTTTGACAGAAATAACTTTTACTTTCGTGGGAGTTGTAATAGTGTTACTGATAATCTAAACTAAATTATGCATCTTATTTCATTTTGGGCCACAACTGCGGCGATATGACCAAGAGGGAGGATTGCTAGAGCCTTGCAGGTGGATGAGTACAAAGAAGAGGAGGTCGTGATTGACTCCACACTTAACTGAGTGGAGCGTTACCGATAGGTTACCCACCCTCCAGGGTTATGTTGGAGGGACCTCCGTAACTTTGGTTGGACTTGTTTTGTCGCTTTATTATGTTGACATGAACACGTCACATCCTCCAGAGCTTTGTTGGGGGTATTATGTTTTATTTTCTGTAGTTTTTGTACATTTAGCCCAATACTCTGGATATATTTTATTAACTTCTTATTAATGAAATATGTTGGCCATACTTCACATTTTCCTTCAATTTTTTTTTTTTTAAAAGATTAAAAAATCCTCTCAAAAGCTCACACAGTCCACATAATTATAGTATGTAAAATAAAAGTTTTCAAGTCAAGTTTGAATTAAATTACCTTCTAAAAAAATCAGAATGAGTTCTTTGTACTTTGAAAAATGTAACAAGATTTGCAAGTTTATAAGTTGTTTAGAATAGATGATCTACGAGTACAAGAATTCTACACTAGGAGGACATTAACTCATGAAGTTATGATGTCAAAATTATAAAGCAACTAAGCTAGCTAGCGATGAGAGATGTAACAAGATTTGCTATAATAGATCAAATGAAAGCATGTATATTCTACAAATTATATCTATATCTTATACTAATAGGAGAGAAAGTCTAACCCCTCTCTCCTTTCTCTATTTTGAAATAGAGGAAAGAGATGAAAAGTAGAGATTTCTATTTAACTAACATGTGCACTACGCACAAATTTATTAAAAAAACAAAACAAAATAAAAACTCCAATCATTTAAATACTATCTTTTTCTCTCATACTTTCTCAATCTCACAAAATCTCAACCCCCACCCCACCCAACACACACACACATGGCTCGCACCCCCTGATGCCCTACCACTCCGCTCCCACCCCTAGCAGTTTTAGTAATATTCAACTGGATAACATTAAGGTATTGCAGTAATTCTCTAAACCATCTGCTTATGTGAGAATGATAATGAAGATTTTAGTAATTACAGTATGTATAATATTTATACGTGTCTTCCAATTCTCTCACACTGTTTGGAGTTCCATATAACTTTATGAGTCCCTCAAATTATTTTAGATTGTGCAATTTGCACATGGTAACACTAGTTATAGCATAATACAAATAAAAATAGGGTTAAATTAGAATAAAATTACTTTCCAGAAAAGCTCCAATTAAAATTTCCAATTTGAAAATTGTCACGAGATTCACAAGGAAAAGAATTGAATTAGATCATATGGAAGATCAAGAATTCTGCTATAAGGGTCTCTTGGTAAAATGCCTCTAGGGCTCATAATAATGTATCTACTGTTGGGGATTGTAACATGCATATTATGGTTCAATGCGAAGAATGTTGGTTTTGATGTCTTGCATACTATTCTGTTCGATGATAAAAAAAGATGATGAAGCGTCGATGGAAGAAGAAGCTGTAACAACTGTGCATGTTGGTATTAGTCAAGGGGTGAACTGACATTCGATAACCACTTTGGGCAGCCAATCATCTCCGCTCCCTGGCATAGAATCGACTAATTGCAGTCGACAACCACTTTGGGCAGTCGACCGGCAGCGGCAACAAACAACAACTGGGTCAGGTCTAGGTGATATGTTTCTGGCCCAACTTCTCTTCCAAGTTAGATCGTACGACCCCTATCGTGAAGCGAGAAGAGGTCGAAGCGTCGATGGAAGAAGAAGCAACAACAACTGTGCATGTTGGTATTACTCAAGGGGTGAATTGACAGTCGATTGTCACTTTGGGCAGTCAACCATATCTGCTCCCTGGAATAGAATTGATTAATTGATATCGACAACCACTTTGGGCAGTCGATCGGCAATGGCGACAAACAACAACTGGGTCGGGTCTAGGTGATCTGTTTCTGGCCCAACTTTTCCTCCTCCAAATTAGATCGTACAACCCCTATCGTGTGTCTCTTCGTTCATGATATATCTGACGGTTATTGTATCAAGACTATAACCTAGGGTTTCTCTAGATCTCTATATATTATTTTATTGACATCCTTAAGAGGCAAGAGAGAGAGAGAGTATTTCATTGTAAAGAAAAGAGAGAGAGAGAGAGAGAGAGAGAGAGAGTTCTCTATTGTAAACATCGGATTATCTTCAAGTGAGGTTTGAGAGAGATAGATTTTTGGTGTGAGTGTAATGCTTTGTATCTTCTCAAGTTGAATAATATTTCCTTATTTCTCTCCCGGATTAGGCACAAGCAAACTGAGATAAATCATTTTGCGCTTTGTGTGTCTGATTTGATCTGCTTGTTCGATTGTTCGTCATTGGATCTATTGCCGCTAGATTTAGCAATGAATTCATAACAATTGGTGTAACACCCCGCAAAATTGGAAATGACAATTTTGCCCTTGTGTATTACGCACGTATATTTTGTAACGTGTTTTCATTACGTATTGTGACTTCTAACTATTTATGCATTTTCCATACTGATTTCAGTCGAATAAAATATAATATTTCAATTTCTGTATTTTTATGTGTTTTTTACGTGTTTTGATGCACTATCGATTATGTGTTTCCATCGCTACATGTAATATTTTCTATGTATTTAAATTATTTATTTTAGGTATTCAATTTTTTTTATAAAATGAATATTCATTTTCCCTTATTTTGATTTAAATGTATTTTTCGATTTTTGCACGTATGATGCACGTGCTAATTTATCCATCTCTTTTCTTACTCTCATTTACTAATTTTAAGCATGCATAGTCTTATTTAGCTTTTTTATAATCCATGGATCTAAAGATAAATCCTAGCCCATTAAATTGATTAAAAGAAGAGCCCACTAGAATAATTAAGTTAGTAAATTAAAATAAAGGCCCATGGGACAAGCCCATTAATAAAATCCTATTTTTAAGTTGTGTATGGACTACTACATGACATGTTACAACTTTAAATACACATATTTAAACTATAGGAGTTGTATTAATTTTTGTGCATATGTGTGCATTAGTGCACAACACGTGCACGTGGAATGTGAGAAGCCAAGGAGGTTGACCGGATTTTAATGTGGAGGTGGGGAGTTAAGTTTTTGAAAGGTTGAGAGCATGAAATGTTGGGAGTTTTAGGAGTTAGGATTGTGAAGGGTTGGAAGAATTAAGAGAGCAATTTATTAGCTGGATATTTATGCAAAATAGACCCTAACATTATCCTATAAATAGCACCCCATTCTCCTTCTCTCTTCACACCAAAAGAAAATTAAATAAGAGAAAGAAAAAGAAAGAGAGTAGAGTGTTCTTTTTGGAGGAGTTCTTGCTTGGAGAAGTTCATGCTAGGAAGGGAAGTTCTTGCTAGGAGCTAGGAGTTGGTTTCATCTTTCTCATTCCCAAATCTTCATTAGAGGTGGGTGGTTTCTTTACTTTCTAGTTATAGAATATGCATGCTAAAAATTATAAATGAGCAATACAAGTTGATGTTGATGTGAAAATTGTAGATAAAATCCATGCTAGAGTAGTATGTCATGAATGAGAACAATCTTGTTGTGATTAAGTATATATTTTGCTATCATGTTAATTAAAAAGAAGCTTTCGACTAAAAAAAGTGATGCTAAGAATCATGTTAGAATGCTTGTAACTTTATGCATGTCGAATGTGCGATTTTTTATGAGAACTTGTTGAAGGATGTTATATTTAAAATATGCTTTAGAGACATGATGAGTAAGGAAGAAAAAAGAAAGAAAAATAAATTTTGCTATTACCATGAAATATGTTAACTTATGTTAAAAATATAAATTTTCGCATGAAAAAAATTTCTTTGAGATTTCCATGGTTGATTAAGAGACATATTTTGTGTATAGCAAAAAATTTTAATTAGTATAATATTGGACATAAACTAGTTGTAATAAACATGACTTCTTAATTTCGAGTTTTGAGAAGAAATTCAAATTTTTATGTAAAAAGAAAGGAAAAATCTATTTGAAAATGAAGATATATTCTACAAATAAGTTTGAACTTGTTGATTATTATTTTAAGATTTCATCCAATATCCTAGATGATTGGATTATTGGGTAAACGAGTTTTGTTAAAAGGAACCAAATTCAGAATAGGATAAATAAAAGTATATTAATACAACTTTTAAATAGAAATTACATTTGCACTTACTGGTTAGCCAGTGCAACACAGAGCAATGTTTGTAAGAGATCTTGGGTTCAAAACTTGATAGTCACACTTATTTTTGTTTCCTTTAATTGATTTTCGAAACCAAGAGTAGGTATATGACCATTTCGGCATGGGATCTTGACGCCAGAGTCAAATGGACTTATTAGCTAGTGGGTGTGGGTTTAGGCGTTGGCTGTGTATGACCGGGGGTCACGGGTTCGAAACCCTTTTTGATTTTTTTTAGTCTCTTTTCTTCATATATGGAAATTTTAGTATGGAAACTTTAATTATAAACTTTAGAATTGATATAAAATGAAATGAAAAATTATAAGAGATAATTATGAAATTTTATTTGAAGTATAAAAATAGAAATTTGAGGATTTAACTTGTTTTTGTGAAGGAAAGTAAAATTTATTTTTTGTGAAGTGATTACTCCTAAAGAGATTGCACTTGTATTTTGTTTAAGAAATATCTCGAAGTGAATCGAGACACCATATGAGTTTGGATTTTGTGATAAAATTTCATGTGATGAAATTGTGTACATTGAAAAAAATTATTTTTGCTATGAAGATTATGAGTGAATAACTAAAACATGAATAGTGACAAGATTGATCATTTATGAATAAGTTGAAGATGAAAATATTTAAGTTTAAGACATGTTTATTGAAGGATATGTGTACCCATGGATTCTTGTACATGAAAAAGTTATGATTTAGAGTTAGTGAGACCTCGGGTACCGACACTATTTGATTTCAAAAGAGTTGAGATATATTTTGAGATATGGCCATGGAGCTATCTCATATTTGTTGATAAAGTCCGGTAGGAGGTAAAACTAATTCTAGGCTTGGAAATTTATTCATGTCTTGAACTAAATAATTAGACACAAAAGTGAAGATGTAGTGAACCTGGGCAAACATAAGTGGGTTGCTTCTATATAGTCAGCGGTGGATCTCCTGGCTATAGACCCAGTTGGCAGACTGTGGTTGCTCTGTAGGAGATGAGCTTTTATTTTAAATCCGGGACTTTGCATAATCGGGTAGATAGTTTGTCATACTCCAATGTATATATGTATATCGGGGCTAGAGGGGCACTTGCGGGATGATTCGCACGATGATGGATTTGTTATAACAGTCAGCGGTGGACTCCGGGATTGGAATCCATATTCGTGGAATGATCTAAACCTTGCTATATTACTGGATAGTTTCATGGCGAGGGATCGAACCCTTTATTGTGGAGTACGTAGGTGCTTGCCCTCGAAGCTATGTAGTATGAGATGCATAGAATCCAAACAAGTATGCATTAGTGTCATCCTAGTATAAAATATGTGCATTAGGCATTAAGGCATAACATACACTTACATGTTTAGCGTAGTCACATTTAACACTTTATTGTTCATTTCAAATTTGTGGTTTGTTAAAGTAATGAGATCATTATATGTACGGCATAGAGAGGATAGCCGAGTATAGCATTTTCATCAGTTGTAAGTGACTGACGTGCCCACAACTTGATATGCAGGTAATGGACTTTTCCATGAAGGAGTAAAGATGTTATGATACAGTTGATGATTTACATTGTTATAGTTGTACAAGTTGTATTTTATTTCATTGTTGTATTCTTCCGCTGTGTAAAAAAAAATGTAAATGACTCTGATGTATGCTGAAAAGTTTTAAATTTTCTTGTAAAATTGTACGAAGTGAAGTAAAGATCCTGTGAAATCTCGAATTCGGTTTTATTTCAAATTCGGGGCGTTACAATTAGTATCAGAGCTTCCGCAAATCCTAACAAAGAGAAGATTATGAAGCGAGAAAAAGTTCAAAGCTTCACAAGTAAAGGAAGCAGCAGCAGCAGGCAACACGACAATAGTAGCAGTGCAGTCGATTGCGATTCCTCTTGAGACATTGTGATCGATTGTACCTGAGGCCAGTTGACCGACAACGACTGATGCAGCAATATAGACCGGGTGTTTTGAGCCAATCTCCATCTTCAGGTTAGATTGTACGACTCATAGCGTGTAGCTTTCTATTTAGGTTACATTGATTTACATTGTGTGAAGAGTGAAGGGAAACAACACACAAAGTAAAACAATAATCTACAAAAGTGACTAACTTTAAAAGATATGCAAAATTTTCAGGGAGTTCATAGTTTTCTTAGCACCAAAGCATTTTACTAAGGTGATTTGCATGTCCAAAGACTCCATTGCTAACTGGATTTTATGTTCCGCTTGTGTCATATAATCAAATTTAGATTGATATCATAATTAATAAGATCATCGTCATATATGTTCTAAGCTTCCAGCTTTTATGCCACTATAACATACATATTTGATAATTTTGGTAACTACAATGCTGAGATGAAACACCAAAACCCATCACCCCCACCGCCTACCTCTTCCTCTTCCACCCCTACTCAACTCCTACACCAAAACCCATCACCCCTACCTTCCTTACTGCCTTAACTGCTTTAACCCAACTACTAATGTTGTCGGAGTTGGAAATGAGTGGGTGCGGACCCACGAAGAGGGTACGACATCAGCCACCAAAGGCAGATCTTCTGCAACCAATCCCACCCCCTCCCCCTGTCAACCCACAACTAATCTCCATCACCCCTTCCCTATCGTCAGACGTTATCCCCCCCTCCCCGCTAGAGCCCTATCCTGCTACCCTTCCCCCTCCCCTCTCCCCCTCTCAATTCTAACTGTTTGGAAGATAGGAGGCTCAGAAATCCACAGCCTCCTGAGCGTGCACACCACAGTGCACATCAGCATCAGTACGGGTGTGAGACTTATCATCATTGCCCCACTTCTCCGCCGTACAGGGGACGGGCCCATAGAGAGGGTCCTCCTACTGGCTCGTTCGAGCATAACAGGGCCCCCCCACGGTCCATCGTCACCACTATGGGCAGAGAACTCATCACCGACATCAACATACACAGTCAGAGTGGAAGGGAAACACCAAGCTCAGTACTACCAAGCCTCTCATCACCAACCTTCTGCTCCAAACAACTAGACTACCACCACATCCAAATACAACCACATTGCCCAAAATACATCAAGCTTTATCCCCAACCTCCCCCACCACAAAAAAACCTAGATCACCACACCCTCCCCATCATTCACTCCACAAAAAAACCCACTCTGCAACCTCCCCAATCATCCCCATCACAAACTGAGGGGATTCAACTCCAATTAAACCCGGCATCGTGCGGGCCCAAGAAGGGGGTCCACAGAACGGGGCTAGTTCGGCGGGATCACCTGAGTGGAATAGGGACCTCAGAGAGGAGGAGAATTGGACAGAAATCAAAAGTAAATCGAAGAAAAGACACAGCATCACCCCCTCAAATCATCCAGATATCAGAAAAAAATAGAGGAAATGGAAACGCAAACCAGTGCCATGCTTCAATTGTGGCAATTTGGGGCACTATCGACAGGAGTGCACGAAAGAGATTCGGTGCTTAAAGTGCATGAAATAGGGACACATGTCTTATGTCTGTTCAAATGTTAGGGAATCAAACAATGACGATGATTGACCGGTGATAAGCGGCAGTTCATCGGACAACTCAACGTTCACCCGCCTTGCAAACAGTCTAGAAATAATAAAAAGTGAAGAGAAGTGGCTCCGCCAATGGTGTGCCATTGCAAAAGTAACAGTTGGGTGCCCATCGGAGAACCATCTCCTCCAAGCCATGAACACAAAATGGCCGATGAGAGCTCACAGGGATTGGGTTGCAAAAAGATTTGGTGTAACACCCTGCAAAATTGGAAATGGCAATTTTGCCCTCGTGTGTTATGCACGTGTATTTTGTACTGTTACTGGTAATATTTGTAACGTGTTTCACTATGTATTTTGATTTCCTACTATTTATGCATTTTTCGTATTGTTAAAATCCTATTTGAGTCAACTCAAATATAGAATTTCAATCTCTATGTTTTTACGTGTTTTTACGTGTTATCGATGCACGTGTCGATTACGTATCTTCCACCACTACGTGCAATATTTTCTATGTGTTACAATTATTTATTTTACGTGTTCGAATTCGTTTTATAAACAGAAATTTATTTTTCTCCTATTTTGATTAAAATACTTTTGTACGTGCGGTGTACATGTTTTCTATGTACATAGTGATTACGCCGTGGAATATATAAAATTAATAAATATATTTTTCTTATATTGTTTTCGATTATGTTTTAATAATTTTCTGTTGATAAAGTCAATTTTGCATTTTGATATTTTACGTGCGACGCACGTATTTTTTGGTGAACGTATCCAAGCGTATTCGTTTTCAAAATAAAATATTTAAGTATGTGTGTGTCTATTTTGTTCATGCATAAAAAACTATAATTTTTCTGACCTCAAATGAGAAAAAAGGAAACTTCGTGGAAGAGGCAACGAAGCAAGCAAAAAAGACGGCAACTTTGGGAGAGTTGGAAAAGGAGTAGCAGCAACAGGTAGCCAATCTGGGAAAGAAGACGAACCGGGGTGCGACCGAAACCTTGGTCATGGGTTCGAAAGATAAAAGAGGAAATTTTTGGGAAGAGGAAGAGGTGACTTTGGGGAAATATAGATCTGAAGATGAAGAAGGAGTCGACACCTCGGTTCAAGCGTCAAACGCTCGAAAACCTACAAACACCCCAAACGGCGTGGCACCTACGAATGAAGACCGGACATGTGGCTCCCCCACGTGCCTAGCCTTGGATTCTACGCCAGGAGACAGTGGCTCCCCTTCGTGCGTAAGGATCCTCTTAAGTAATGGGCCTAAAGAGGGGCACAATATGGAGGGAATAAATTTGTATTTGGAAAAGCCCATTTCGTCGGATACAAGCGCCACAATTAATTCAGGAGTGTTCAACTACATGCTAGAGAACCACACTGAGGATGACGATCACGAAGCAAGGCTAAACCTCGAAGATGATTGCATATACTCTAAAGGGGAATCTCTGGAGTCAGAGGAGTTTGCTGATGATACACTACACTTGTCTTCTGATTTTGTCCCTTCCACCTTCCCTCCCACCTTCCCTCCCATACAACCTAAGGCACCTACACCTACCCTACCCTGGCTCGCTGTGAAAACGGTTTTAGAGTACAGAAAGTGGCTAAGAGGGCTATGGAGGAGTCCTTAGATGATTATCTTGAGATTACCGCGGCGACCAAATACGTTAAGACTAGCGATGGAGGTGTAACACCCCGAATTCCAAATAACACTAAATTCGAAGTTCCACAGGATGTTTACACTTCTCTTCGTACAATTTTATAAAGAATTAAAAACTTTTGTTACATCAAAGTTACATTTACATTACACTTATACAGCAGAAGCAATTTACAAGAATTACATGAATAAAAATATACAACACTTGAATCATTCTTTAAGCAGCATGCATACTTTAATCTTGTCAACAACTTTATCATGCATAGAAATTGTGGGCACGTCAGTTCATTCAACTGACGCTAGGATATAATACATCAATTTCTCATTCTTAGAAAGCACATACTTGTCACCAAACAAACTAAGGGGACTACCTTATTGATGTCGTTTTGTGAACGTACACTTAGTCCTTAATACAGTTGTTTGTATTATATGACACTAATGCGCACTTGTTCAGAGTCTATACAGCCCATACTACATAGTTCTGAGGGCAAGCCCTTAATCGTTCTTCATCTTGTAGGGTTCAATCCCTCATCATGACTTAATTTACTACGGTAACTACGGTAAGTATCCTAGGTGTTCTATGAGTTACGAGCCCACGTCCATGCGCCCTGGAGAGAATCCCACGCACTGACACATGACTCATCATGCAGGCATCCTGTGGTCAATTCACCTCCTACCATAGACATGGCACCACCCGTAGTCACTAGACCACCCCATAAACATCACCACCGAGACGGTACTCTGGAGTAGTAAGCACGTCCTATTCATGACGCATCATGGGACATCCTGTGAATACTCTCATGCCGCCAATCCAATGGCCATCATAATTATGTTTTTCTCTTACGTTCATCACATCTTCACTATGTATCTGATCCTTATGTATAAATGTAAATCAACATTCTAGAATCTAGCGTTACTCCTACATCAGTCTTTCTAATATCAATCATTATCAACGACCCAAACTCAGTCAAAATATCACATTTCTCTTTTCAACACTTTCATTCTTACCGATGTGAGGTCTTAGCTAAAATTCTAGTCTAAGTTCTCTTTTCATGTTGATTAAAAGATAGTATACTTGTTCACAAATTTCACATTTCATCATGTTCTCTTTTTCAATAAATTTCCATGCACAACTTGCATATTCTTAAACAATTTCTCATTGAATTCTACTCAATAATTATAAGTAAAAAAAATCTCAGTTTTGAGCTTTCCATAATTCTCTCTATATTCAACAATTATTTGTATCTTTATTTACAAAAGAATCATATCCCCAAAAAAAATTATTGCTTCTTCTTCTTATAATTCAAATCGTTATAGAAATACTTTTCATGAATAATTCAAAACTAAAAAATCAACAATCAGAACAGTTCAGTCGACTATTGAATAGTGGTCAGTCGACTGTCCTGCGAAACTTCAAAATTCAAGAACAGATAGTCAATTCAATTGACTGTGAAAAATGTCCAGTCGACTGTCCTGCGAAACTTTAAAACTCAGGAACAGACAGTCAGTTCAGTTGACTGTGAAAAATGTCAGTCGACTGTTCCGTGAAACTTCAGTTCACAGACGAAAGTCTACTGCTAAACAAAATTCAAAATTTTACCCTTTAGCAGTCGACTGTCAACTCTAGTTCGGTCGACTGTCAAATGACTGTACTGTTTCTATGTTACTTTACAAAACTCAATTTTTCTCATTCGAATGGTTCTTATAAAAAGTAAATTTTTCCTGAGTATAATTTCTACAGAAAAACAGTAACTTGCATTTTCATAATTTTCCTGGAAATTCATCTTTAACTCAAAACTCTTTCTCCTTAAACCATAGATTGAAAATAAACTCATGTTGGCATAAAAACATTTATTTCTACAAAAAATCTTCTTATTAACAATTTTCCTCATTCTCATTGAGTTCAAATACAATTTTCTTTCTTCATTCCTTACTAAAGTATTTAATTTATCAATTTAGTCCTATTTTCCAACTACACAATTAAGAAAACAACTACGGCTAAATAAATTCAATTATCACAATTCTACTTGTATAAGGCACATGAACACATTTTCATCACAATTTCATCTAATAACATTTCATGCCAATCAAATTAAATTCACTAATCTGTCCTTAGTCACAATTTCTACATATTGTATCTTTCATTTCATGCATAGACAATTTCACAACAAATCATAATTCACCCACTTTAGCATGCAATTAAACTACCAATTCATCATACACATAATTACATAAGCATTCTATTTATTCTGCTATTCTTTTCATGTAGATTATTTTTGGTGTTTTCGTCTTAATCTCCTTAAACAAAAGCATGGCAATATCTTTCCTAGTCATTTTAGCATGATCACAGATTCAATCCTAGCATGGTATCTAACTAAAAGTTTGAGAAATCACCCACCTGTTTGAAGAAACTAAAGAAAGAACTCCTAAAAATCTTCTTGAACAAAGAGCGATCATTCTTCTCCTAGATTGTGCCACAAATTGCCTTCTCCTCCTTGTGCTTGATGGAACTCGAGCCTCCCTTGCTCCTTATTGATTTGACCGGCCTCCAAAGGGGATGAACACACACAACTAGCTCACAACTCAATCTTTCTCTCACTTTCTCTCAATCATTTTCTAACTCTTGTGTTTCTTTCTTTCTTTTCTTTACAAATTTTTAATGTACTACATGAATATAATTGGGGGGGGGGGGGGGGGGGGGGGTATTTATACATTTTCCAAGGTGGGATGGAGGGCCAAGATTGAATTAGATAGTTGTAGATTAGGGGCTAGGATGAGTTAGGGAATTAGACTAACCACCCAAGAACACAATCCACCACCCCCCTAAGCCACTCTCCCACTCTCTCTCTTTGACTCCATCCGGCCTACTCCTCATGCACAATGAGGCACGTGCTAGTGCAATGCACGTGTCTCCAAAATACCTCCCTAGTTACTAGTTGTACATGATTAATTAATTAATTGCCTACAAAGTTGATCTACACTACAAGTCATGCTAATTAAAAGAGAATTAAACTAGTGGGCTTTCAAATTAGTGGGCTTAGAACTCCATGGGCTAATTAAAATAATTAAATAATTAGGGTGGGCTTAATAATAAACAATTAGGCTTTTAAAAAATATAAAAGAGAACGATTAAAATATTTGTTCATGTTACAAAATAAATAATTTTCTAGGAAAAAATGCACATGAATTTGTACGTGCAAATCACGTAAAAATCAACAAACCCTTCATTTTAATTATAAATAAAAATCAGGATGTTACAGGAGGTATGCGTTCCTTCCTAGCATCTATTTTTAATTTTATGTCTGATTCCGAGATTTTTAGTCTAGCCAATACCTGTGGTCTGGCGGTAGGCGATACTGACTGAAACACGTTTCTCCTAAATAAGATTAGGGGATGGGAAACTGATATGGTTAACCTTATTTCGAACTCGACTTTTAATTTGAGTCATGATCCTCCGCTTACTCATAGTTAATGGAGGCTCTATTCTGGAACGTTAGAGGTCTGGGTAGGCGGGGCAAATGGGAAATGGTAAGGGACGTCATCACTAAAGCAAAAGCTAATATTGTTGGTCTTCAAGAGACCAAACTAACCCATATGTCTAGACTTAGTAGATTGGAGGGTAAACGAATCTCTAAATGGAAAATGCGCCCAACTGTTGGGGCATCTAGGGGTATTGCTCTAGGTTACGATCCTGAGATGTTTGTCTGCATAGACGAACTCCACGGGCAATTTTCATTATCGGTCCTGCTCCAATGTAAAGCTGATATGTGGACCCAGGCAATTACGGTGGTCTATGTGGTCTGCATAATACTGCTGCTAGGATAGCTTTCTGGATAGAACTAAGATCGATTCACACACACTGGCCGCACCCTTAGCTGGGGGGGGAGACTTCAACATCATTAGGTTCGCCTCAGAACACAGAGGCAGATGCTCTAGTGACTCGGATAGGGAAGCTTTTAATGAGGTTATTGCGGACCTGGAACTAGTTGACATTCCTATCACTGATAGGCTCTTCTCTTGGTCTAACATGCAAGTGTTACCCATTTTAGCTAAATTGGACAGGATCCTGATCTCCGCTGACTGGGAGACCAAATTTTTGTTGTCTTCGGCAAAATCCCTCCTTAAACCCACCTCGGATCATGTCCCTGATATCTTGTCATCCGGTGAGGTGCAACCAAAGGAAATCCCCAAAGTTTAGATTTGAGAGAACATGGTTAGAAATTCAAGGCTTCCATCACATGGTCTACGAGAATTGATCTTGTCCTACTAGAGGGACCGAAACGACCGCAATCTGGTGTGAAAAAATAGAAGACTGAGGGGCAAGCTTAGGAAATAGAACCGGACCAGATTTGTGCTGATCTGGAGAGCAAAAGAGTCACTTCTTGAAGATATAGAGGAACTTGAGAAAATGGAAGAAACTAGAGTCCTAATTCAGGAGGAAAGGAGTAGGCTGCTCCAACTCCGTCAGGAAATTGACCAACTCTATAGGCTGGAGGAAATCAAATGACAACAATGATCCAGAATTATGTGACTCAAAGAGGGAGACGCGAACATTGCATTCTTCCATCGGGTTCCTAGTGCCCGACGTAGATCTAACCTCATCCACTCGATCCATTCGGATCATGATTGATACAAGGTGACGAGGATATCAGAGTGGCAATCCAGTCCCACTTCAAACACCTATTTGGACACAAAGCAGATTTGAGAGTACCTCTCCACCACGAGTTCTGGCAGCACCCGACGGATTACCCTGATCTTAGGCAGCAATCCCTAGAAGCGCCCTTTACGGAAAAGGAAATTTTGGAGGCAGACCAGCAACTTGGAAAGGACAAAGCCCCTGGCCCAGATGGGTTCCCAATCCTTTTCTACCATGCTTTTTGGGAGGAAATCATAGACGGTTTGTTCAAACTGTTCGCTGACTTCTACGACCATAAGCTTAAATTAGGTACAATTAATTTTGCGGATGTGGTGTTGATTCCCAAAAAGGAAGACTCCCGGCGGGTGGGAGACTTCCTGTAACACCCCGAATTCCAAAACAGTCTGAATTCGAAGTTCCACAGGATCTTTACACTTCTTTCGTACAATTTTACAAGAAAATAAAAACATTTATTACATCAGATTTACATTATACATTTACATTCATACAACGGAAGCAATTTACAGTAATTACATGAAAATGTACATATTTAAATCAATCTTGGAGCAGCATGTATACTTCAATTTGTCAAGCTCTTTACCCTGTATGTAAAACTATGGGCACGTCAGTTCATTCAACTGACGAAATATTATACACAGTCATCCTCTCTATGCCGGAACAGTATAACAATTTTTCATACTTAAACAACCACAAACTTGATCACAAGACAAACTATAAGGGACTATCCTATTGATGTCGTGTTGTACTGTGCACTTAGTCCTTAATGCAGTTGTTTACATTATATGACACTAATGCGCACTTGTTCAGAGTCAATGCAGCCCATACTATATAGGTCCGAGGGCAAACACTTAATCGTTCTTCATCTTGTAGGGTTCAATCCCTCGCCATGACCTAATCTACTACTGTAACTACGGTAAGTATTCTAGATGTTCTACGAACTACGAACTCATGTCTAGGCGCCCTGGAGAGAATTCCAATGCACTGACACATGACTCATCATGCAGGCATTCTGTGGTAATTCGCCTCCTACCATAGACATGACACCACCCGCAGTCGCCAAATACCCCACGAGCGTCGCCACCGGGACGGTACTCTGGAGTAATATCCACGTCCTACTCATGACTCATCATGGGACATCCTATGAATACTCTCATGCTGCCAATCCAATGACCCTCATACTCAATATTTTTCTCTTACTTTCATCACATCTTCACTATGTATCTAGTCCTTAATTTAATTGAATCATGAACAAAATCAATCCCTTAGGGTTAGCACTTCCACTATACCGGTCTTATTCATTCATTTCTCACGACCCAACATTGGTCTTTTCATTTCAAATTTTATCTCAACATTTCTTTTATTGCCGGTATGAGGCTTAGCTACACCCTAGTTCTTAATTTCAATTTATAATTACAACACCGAGTTTTTCATACTCATAAGATCTTTTTCCATGATTAACAATAGTTTTTCTTTTCATGTTCATAGCATTTGTATATTCATATTCATAATATCCTTCATAACTGATCATGTCATTAAAATTCCAATTTCATGTACAATAATCATGCATAAACAAAGAAATTCAATTTGTCATATTCGATGGTTCATTCTATCCACATAAACCCCTTATTCTCACTTTATCAATACTAAATCTAACATTCATACTTTCATTTTTCTTTCATTAACAAAACTCTTTTCAAATCATCTTTTAATCGATACATTTTTCTTTATCCAAAATTTAGGCTAACAATTTATAGTAGTTCTTTATTGCAAAAATAGTCTCAAATATACTAGGCCAAAGATTATAGAAAATTATGAAAACTAGATATCACTTGAACTTCAGGGCAGTCGACTGTCAACCATAGCCAGTCGGCTATTCTGCTATAATTAAAAACTCGAAGATAAATACTCAGGGCAGTCGACTATTACAATACAGTCGGTCGACTGATCTGTGAAGAAAAACTCGAAAACCAAAGGTCAGGGCAGTCGACTGTTACAATGCAGTCGGTCGACTGTTCTGCAACAAGAATCTGAAATTTACTACCTGATAGTCGACTGTCGACTCTAATTCGGTCGACTGTCGATTGCATTAGGTTGGAGTTTAGGATATATTTTTGACATTAAAACAAGTAATTTCACTTTAATTTGTATTCTATGTTTACAGATTGCAAAATTCCACTTAACAAATCCTCTACTCAAATCACTGCATTAATACTTTATTTAAAAAGTGTAAATTTCTGTTTTCCTTTCTTTATTCATAATACTTATAATCAAAGTTGCATTCTTTGAGCAAATAATACAATGGTTCAATAAGCAATTCATCTACTGACCAACACATGAATATTTTTCTATAATTACATGTTTCTTAATCCACAATTTCATGGCAATAAGTGAAATTAACTACATTAAACATGAATTAAAACCAATAGCATGCAATTCATCAAATATTTACTCAATCATCTATCAAGTCCTTTTTAGAGTCACCAAGTGATTATCTTATTAGTTCTTTTAGCATTCATATATATCAAAATTCCTAGCATGATATCTAACATTAGAAGTATAGAAAAACACCCACCTATTTGAAGAAAATACTACAAAAATCCTAGAATCTCCTTGAACACACGATCGGTCCTTCTCCTCTTAGAATGAGTCACCACAATGTTCCTCCTCCTTGCACTTGGTGAACTCGAACCTCCCCTGGTTGTAATAGCCGGACTCCAAAGGAACACTCACAACTAAAAGCACTCAATCTGTTACTCTCTTATATAGTTTTCTTTCTTTCAAAATATTCTTAGTGTTGTATGCATAAAGGGAGGGGGTATTTATACTAGTTTTAGAGTGGAATGGAGGGCTAGGATTGTATTAGATGGTTGAAGTTGAATGGCTCGGATAAAATGGGAAGTTGTAGCAACCACCCATGAACACAAAAACCACCACACCACTAAACCACACCCCCATTCTCTCTTTCATGCAATCCAGCCAAAGAAAGGTGTGCAAAGCACACACACGTGCAAGCACGTGCCCAACTAGTGTCCTCCTAATTAAAGTTGTACATTATAAATTAATTAATTGTCTACAAAAATGTGTCTACATGAAAAGTTGTTTAAAAGAGTAATTAATTCATGGGCTTTAAAAGTAGTGGGCTTTTAGAATAAAAATAATTAATTTATTAGGTTGGGCTTTATTTAGAAAATAAATTTAGGCTTCTTAAAATGGGCTTAAAAGAAAAAAGAAGGAAAGAAATAAATTATTTGCTTATGTTATATATTAAAAAAATCATTTCATAAGGAAATATTTTTACATAAATTTACACGCGCACAACACGTAAAATCAACAATTTCACACTTAATAAAAATTCAGGGTATTACACTTCCGCCCTATTAGTCTCCTTAACTGCTCAGTCAAGATCATAACAAAGACCCTTGCTAATAGACTGGGAAAGGTGATGGATGGACTAATTAGTCACGAGCAGGCGGGGTTCATTAAAGGTTGGTGTATTCAGGATAGCATAGCCACGGCTGAAGAAACAATACACCATTGCCACTCGTCGAATGCGAAAAGCTATCTCCTGAAATTGGACTTCGAGAAAGCTTACGACTCGGTCGAATGGGACTGCCCATTGGAAGCGCAGGTTGGACGATCAGATGGATTCACACATATCTCACCACTAGCAGAACTGCGATTTGTGTGAATGGGGTCCCGGGACACCCTTTTTCATGCAAACAAGGCCTTAGTCAAGGAGATCCGCTTTCCCCTTTCTCTTCACCATTGTGGCAAACGTTTTGCGGTCCATGATGGCTAACTGTAGTAGAGCAGGCTGGATATCGCCGGTGGCCAATGGTGGCAATCGCCAAGGCTGCTTTATCCTACAAAATGCAGATGATACTCTCCTATTTGGAAATGGCAACCTCGAGGAAACAATTGCCTTCAAAGGAATACTATATAGTTTTGAAGCTTGGTCTGACCTCAGGGTTAACTTCCACAAAAGTGCTCTTATCCCCATTGCCCTGACTACAGAGGAGGCACTAGACCATGCAACGATTCTCAACTATTCCATTGACAGTTTCCCCATTAAATACCTGGGACTGCCATTGAGATCGGGGAAGCTCAAGAAGGCAGATTGGCTACCCATCATCGATCGGGTAGAGAGCGTCTAGCGGGTTAGAAAGGTAAAGCTCTATCTTTGGGAGGGAGAGTCACGCTTATTAATGTAGTCCTCTCAAATTTGCCAACCATTATTTATCCTTTTTTGAAATGCCACGGTGGGTTATTCAGAAAATTGATCGGACTTGAAAAAGGTTCCTTTGGAAAGGGCAAGCCCAGATAGAGAGGGCTACCACCTTATCTGATGGGAAAAAGCATGCATGAAAAAGATATACAGAGGACTAGATATTATTGATCTTCGAGATATGAATCTTGCTCTACTGGGTAAATGGTGGTGGAAAGTCTTCCACCATAATGGAGAAGGGTGGCAGGAGTTCATTCAAGGGTACCTGCATGGGAATGGAACGAGAAATTTGGGCTTCAGGGTAGGTCCACGAGTATCCGGTTCTGGAAAGGTATCGCTAAGGCCTACGAACCCTTCATTAGTTGTGTGACGTCGAGTATTGGTAATGGTAGACTGACCAGGTTCTGGTGGGATAAGTGGTGCGGTGACCACACGTAGAGCACTATTCCCCAATCTGTATGATCAAGCGTCACAACCGCACTACACGGTCGCCGCAATCCGGAGAAGAAGTACATGGAAACTGGCCTTTAAACTGTCGCTGGACTCGGCCTCTCAACTTAGACTCATGGAACTACAGACCTATAGCGTCAACGCTGGAATCACTTGCTCTCAGGGTCCCGATAGGAAAGCTTGGGGACTGGAAAAGAATGGTAAGTTCACCGTTCACTCCCTCTATAACCGCATTCACTTTAGGGGATGTAACCCAAATTGGTCAAGCATTATTTGGAAGACGAAAGAACCACTGAAAATTAAAGTTTTCTTATGGTTGGTGATGAACGATGCAATTTTGACTAGAGAAAACCTTTCCAAACGGCAACCGAATGTGGATTACCGTTGTGGGTTCTGCAACGCTGCCCCCGAGACTAGAGACCATCTATTGCTAGAGTGTCTTAGGAGCAAAGCGGTTTTCGTTGAGGTACTCAGTGCCTTGGGAAAGAATCAGTTCCCTAGTATGTATGTGGATCTGTGGGTAGGGCCAAAGTTCGCCAATGAGAGACGAACTATGAGAGAAGCTTGGTATATCGCTATCACCGCTCCGACCTGGGTTCTTTGGCTAGACAGGAACAATTGCTATTTCTGTGGGACTAGTAATAATAGTTCTGGTAATTTGACTCACATTATGCACCTTATTTCCTTTTGGGCTAATATTGCTGCAACAGGTCCTAGAGGGAGGATCGCGAGTGTCTTTCAGGTGGAGGAGTACAATTATGATGTAGTCGAGATAGGTCCGACGATCGACTGACTGGCAGCTCGTCCTTCTACTGTTGATAGATCCCCACCACCCCAAGATTTGTTGGGGGATATGATGTATTTTGTTTAGATGCCTGTATGTTTTGCCCTTTCTCTTTTTATCTTATCCCCTATGTCCGGGGTAGAGTTATGTACTTTAATTATGTTGTAGAATTTTGTACTTGGCTCAGTATTCTAAGTTTGTTTTATTAACCTCTTATTAATAAAACAGAGTGATCATACTCCACCTTCCCTTCATAAAATTTTTTTAAAAAAATTTGGTAACTACACAACAGTGTAATCTTTGTGTTATTATTTGAAGAAGTGGTTCTACTCAGAATTGGTCACACAACTGAGTAATATTTGTTAACCCTAACGTTACTATTGGTTTCCTCAAAACATTGAGTTAATAATAATTCCCCACACACACCCTCTACAAAAATAAAATAAAATCTGAATAAAGGATAAGGAAATGGGAAAATGGGTCGGGCCTACCATAAAGCTCTCTACATTTTATCTAGAAAGAATAAAAATCAAAGCTTTCTAGATACACCTACTTGGTAATTTGGAGTGGCCCAATACCTTCACCCTCAGCACTTTTATCATTTAGTTTAGTCCCCTTTCTTCAATCGAATATTGATATCCTTCTATCTTTTTCTCTTAACTTTTTTGGGTTTGATCGAAACACCCGCCACCTGTTCCGCGAAACCCAACCCATTCCAGCGCCGCCAACGATCTGTTCTAAAATTTATTTGTCTCTCTTCCTATTTGTCCTTCATTGCTTGTCTCATGTTGTTTTATTTGATTATCATATTGTTGTTCATTACTAGAATAGAGTTCTAAACTTTATCTTAATAATAAAGATGTTATATGTTTTTAGAGTAATGCTACACCCACTATCAATTTCACTATATTTTTCTTTACTATCTTAGGTGGCACAGTTCAATAGTTAGGAAAAGATAGAGTAGGTGGGGGAACTCTCCAATAGGAGTATGCCACCTAAAATAGTGAAGAAAATAATATTAAAATTGGTAGTGGCTAAAGCATTACTCTATTTTTTATGGTTTGGGTGATCTCACGGAAACCCATTATTCTGTTATGAATTTGAAGTTAATTTGAATGAGAAAGCTGAAAAAATAATTAATTTTGTCTTAAAGATTGGTTCTTGGAATTTATTTGGTTCGTTGTTCCTATTTTCCATCATCGTTAGTTGGCTAATGTTGTTTGGTTTTGGAGGAAGCACGAACTCTTCACGGAGGTGCAGGGCGGGGCTTGAGTTTCTGGGGGCCCTAGGTGACCTTCCGAAATGGGACCCTAATAATATATATATATATATATATATATATATATATATATATATATATATATATTTACGCGCAAAATACGTACCTATATTTTCAAGGAAAGTTCAAATTTGGGGTCCTCTAAAATCGCGAAATCTCCAGGGACCCAAGACGGCCGCCTTACCCGCCTCTAGGGTAGGGCCGGCCCTGCGGAGGTGCTGCTCGCACGTGAGTCGGGATTCATATTGGACTTGGCTGCGGTGGAACACGCACCCAATATTTTACATTAAAATTTAAAAACGAGTGCGGGTTGAATACGGGTCGGGTGCGGGTTAGAAATTAATATAAAAAAATAAAAAATAAAGAAACATCCCACTAACTCTCTCTTTTTCTCTCCATCTATTTGAGCCGTTTTCTCTCCCTCTCTCTCTCTCACAACCTAAATTCGGCGAATCAAAACCCAACTCCCCAATAGTATCCAACCCCCCGCCGCCGCCGCCGCCGCCGCCGCCGCCGCCTTCTCTCTCCGTTGCCGTCGCCTCTTTCGATTCCTTCGCCGTCAATCAATCGCTACCGCCGTCACCCGCTGTCACATCTTCTTCTCTCATAACAAACCCAAGGTATGTTTGCTGTTCTTGATGATTTTTTTAAAAAAAAACAATTGGCTAGAGTAGTTTGGTTTTTGATAATATGCTTCCTTTTGTTTTTGATGCTTGCCGTTTTTTAATGCTTGCTGTTTTTGATGCTTGCTGGTATATTTTGCTTGCTGATAATATGTTTTGCTTGCTGCCGGTGAACTTGTGATGGTATGTTGATGCATGTGCCAATTTATCTATTTCCAACTATGGACTTCATTTAGTTTAGAATGAATCAGAAGTTTCAACACAATCGTTGGAATTTAAGTATTTTACTTGACATATTATTTTGGTCTTTAGCTAATGAAGTTTGCAGAACAAATGAACGATTGTTATGCTTGCTGATATATTATATAAAATAATTATTTAAATATTAGCCGAATCCTAGTCGCACTCGCATTCCAATGTTCTTGGATATTGCTGCATCTCCGCACCCGTATCGGTGCTTCCTAGATTGTGGTTCATTTTATTGGCATGTAGTTATAAACTTAATCTGAGCAATACAGGTGGAGTCTTTCTTATCGTTTGAGTGATTTCTCGAAAACCCATTATTCTCTCATGAATTTGAAGTTTGTTTGGATATGAAAATATATTTCATTTATTTTATTATAAACTATAATCATAAATGACACTTTCCAAACTCAGAGGAGACATGCGAAAGAGAAAGAAGTAGTCACTAGGTAGAAAATTTAATTATAGTGTCCGGAATATGCTTCATCGTTGTGTTTGTTTATCAAAGTCATGCTATGATTGTATTGTGTGATCACAAAATTACCCTCACTGTTTAAATACTTTATCTAGCCGACCCCAAAAATTTGGGATATGGCTTTGTTTTTTGTTGTTGTTGTTGTTGTTGGTAACATTATCTATGATTGCCTGACAAGATTTAGTTGCTGACTTCATATTATATTTGCTTCCTTTAGTTGTATATTGATATTGCACAGTCGTACAATATATTAGATAATCATGGTGTGAAGTTTGGTAGAGAAACCATCTGATAAACTAAAATATTTGTTGATGATGAATAACTTAACATATGACCTTTTACTTTTTTATTGGAACATAAGTTCTAGATGGATGGCCACTTACTTTTTAGTACAGGTCTGACAACATTATGATATGTTATTTAAAACATTTTTAGTTAATTTTAGAATATTTTTTTATCAACAAATCTCACCGGTTTTTTTTTTTTGTTGTGTAATTTTATGATTTGAATTGTTCATGAACGAGTAAATGCACAGACATTGGTTTGTTTTGTGTTCCATTGATTTAGCAATCTGTCCTTATTGAGTGGTTACCTTATTGCCTATATGGGCTTGGTTGATTTGTATTTACTCTTGAGTCTACTGACGTGTGTTAGGTGTCCTTCTCAATATTGTTTGCAGTTAGCTAATGGCAACTTTAAGAGAGGCTTCAGTTCTGCAATTTCAGGTATAATTTAATCCAAGCTCAGATTGGTTGGTAATTTTGTTGACATTCTTTTTAATTTTCTTTAATCTATGAAGAATTTCTTTTCAGGGACTAAGTAGGCAAAGCCTTTTCTTTCATAAAACTTCACGTCATTGGAGGTGCCGTGTCAATTTTAATAGATTTGGCAAAAATCTGAGTAAAATTTGCATTAAAAAACAACCAAAGCTTCCTTTTCAATTAAATCCAAGAGCAATGGTTTCAAGTGACTTGCAAGGTTCCGTTGCAGCAGAAACTCAGACAGTGGAAAGGCATCTAGAGATTATACACTTCTACAGGTGTCCGATTATTTCAGAGAGTGCATCATCAGAGCTCCTAAGACAGATCCAATTGAAAATTTCTAGTCGAATTGTTGGTTTAAAAACTGAGCAATGTTTCAATATTGGGTTAAGCACTGAGTTATCAAGTGAAAAGCTTGAAGTACTCAAATGGCTATTGCGGGAGACTTACGAGCCCGAAAATCTGAACACATGTAGCTTTTTAGAAAAGGAGATTCCTCAGGGTGCATCCACATTGTTGATTGAAGTGGGCCCCCGAATGTCCTTTACCACAGCATGGTCGTCTAATGCAGTATCAATTTGCCAAGCATGCACACTCACTGAGGTAGTCCGCATGGAGAGGTCTAGACGGTTTTTACTGTACCTCAAGGATGGAAGCCACCCATTAGAAGAGAGCCAAGTTAATGAGTTCATATCCATGATTCATGATAGAATGACAGAGTGCGTGTATCCCTCGAAGTTGACATCGTTCCAGTCGACTACTGTTCCAGAGCCAGTTAGCTTCGTCCCAGTTATTGAGAAAGGGAAGGAGGCACTTGAAGAAATAAATGTGAAAATGGGTCTTGCATTTGATAACCAAGATATAGAATATTACACTAGACTCTTTAGAGATGACATCAAACGTAACCCTACCACTGTGGAGCTCTTTGATATTGCACAATCCAACAGCGAGCATAGTCGTCACTGGTTCTTCAATGGAAAGATTATTATAGATGGACAGCCTATGGACAACACACTGTTTAAGATTGTGAAGAGCACTCTTAAAGCAAATCCAAACAATTCAGTCATTGGCTTCAAGGACAATTCAAGTGCTATCAAGGGTTTTCCTGTCAATTTTCTTTCTCCAATATTACCGGGTTCCACTTGTCCATTGAGCCTTTCCAAGCGTGATCTTGATATTCTGTTCACAGCTGAGACTCACAACTTCCCGTGTGCTGTGGCTCCTTATCCAGGTGCAGAAACGGGTGCAGGAGGCAGGATTCGGGATACTCATGCAACTGGAAAAGGTTCGTTTGTTGTTGCCTCAACATCAGGTTACTGTGTTGGTAATCTTCAGATAGAAGGGTCTTATGCTCCATGGGAGGACCCTACATTTGCTTATCCGAAGAACTTAGCTTCGCCATTGCAAATTTTGATCGATGCTAGTAATGGTGCTTCAGACTATGGAAACAAATTTGGGGAGCCTATGATTCAAGGCTATACTAGGACTTTTGGCATGAGGCTTTCGAATGGTGAAAGACGTGAATGGCTGAAACCAATAATGTTCAGTGCAGGAATTGGGCAGATCGATCACATACACATAGAGAAAGAAGATCCAGAGGTAGGGATGCTAGTTGTTAAGATTGGGGGTCCCGCTTATAGGATAGGAATGGGTGGAGGTGCTGCTTCAAGCATGGTTAGTGGTCAGAATGATGCAGACTTAGATTTCAATGCAGTTCAAAGAGGTGATGCCGAGATGGCACAAAAGCTCTACCGGGTTGTACGTGCATGTGCTGAGATGGGTGAGAAAAACCCGATAGTCAGCATCCATGATCAAGGGGCTGGTGGAAATTGTAATGTTGTCAAGGAAATAATCTATCCAAAGGGAGCTGAGATTGATATCCGTTCTATCGTAGTCGGCGATCATACCATGTCGGTGCTAGAGATATGGGGTGCAGAGTACCAAGAGCAAGATGCTCTTCTTGTGAAACCAGAAAACCGAAGCTTGCTACAATCTATTTGTGAGAGGGAAAGAGTTTCTATGGCAGTCATTGGTACCATTAGTGGCAGTGGGCGAGTAGTATTAATTGACAGCTCAGCTATTGAGCATTGTCGGTCAGGTGGACTCCCTCCTCCTTTTCCTGTAGAGGATCTTGAACTCGAGAAAGTACTTGGAGACATGCCTCAGAAAAGCTTCCAATTCAAGCGGATGCCCTACTTCAGCGAGCCTCTTAATATTGCACCTGGTACCACTTTAACTGAGTGCTTAAAGAGAGTTCTTAGACTTCCCTCAGTTTGTTCAAAACGGTTCTTGACATCGAAGGTGGATAGATGTGTAACTGGCCTCATAGCTCAACAACAAACAGTGGGGCCCTTACAGCTTCCACTTTCAGATGTGGCGGTTATTGCACAGTCATACATGGACCTTACTGGAGGAGCTTGTGCTATAGGAGAGCAGCCGATCAAGGGTCTATTGAACCCTAAGGCTATGGCACGATTGGCTGTTGGTGAAGCCCTAACAAATCTTGTATGGGCCAAAGTTACTTCTCTTAGTGATGTTAAAGCTAGTGGTAACTGGATGTATGCAGCTAAGCTTGATGGAGAAGGTGCAGCCATGTATGATGCAGCAATGGCACTCTCTGAGTCCATGATTGAGTTGGGTATTGCTATAGATGGAGGGAAGGACAGTCTTTCAATGGCTGCTCATGTTGGTGGTGAGGTTGTCAAGGCCCCTGGGAATTTAGTCATCAGTGCGTATGTCACTTGTCCCGATATAACCCTGACAGTGACTCCGGATTTAAAACTGGGAAATGAGGGTGTTCTTCTTCATATTGATCTTGGCAAAGGGAAGCGACGCCTGGGTGGTTCTGCTCTGCTACAAGCATTTGATCAAATTGGCAATGAGAGTCCTGATCTTGATGATGTTCTTTATTTAAAGAAGGCTTTCGAGGCTGTTCAAGGTTTGCTTACTCAAGGGTTAGTGTCTGCTGGTCACGACATTAGTGATGGTGGGATAATCGTCTGTATTCTTGAAATGGCTTTTTCTGGAAATTGTGGTGCGAAATTAGAACTCACATCGAGAGGTGAGACCCTTCTGCATTCTCTATTTGCAGAGGAGCTTGGTCTTGTTCTTGAGGTTGGCTCTAGTAATCTTGATCTGGTCAGACAAATGCTTGAAGAAAATGGTGTTTCTGCTGAGATTATTGGGAAGGTCACTGCATCACCAGTAATAGAATTGTCAGTTGATGGTACGCAACAACTGAACGAAGAAACAGCTTTCCTTAGAGACTTATGGGAAGAAACCAGCTTTCAACTCGAAGGGCTCCAGAGGTTGGCTTCTTGTGTGAAGCTTGAGAAAGAAGGGCTAAAAACTAGACACACACCTTCATGGTCATTATCTTTTACTCCTAAATTCACCGATGAAAAACTGATGTCCCAAACCATAAAACCGAAAGTAGCTATTATTCGTGAAGAGGGGAGCAATGGGGACCGAGAAATGTCTGCTGCATTCTACGCTGCCGGATTTGAACCATGGGATATTGCAATGTCCGATCTTCTCAAAGGGCTAGTTTCGTTGGATGAGTTCCGAGGAATTGCCTTTGTCGGAGGATTCAGTTATGCCGATGTACTTGATTCAGCAAAAGGTTGGTCCGCATCTATTAGATTCAACCAACCTCTGCTTCAACAATTCCAACAATTTTACAACAGAAGCGACACTTTTAGTCTTGGTGTTTGTAATGGTTGCCAGCTCATGGCACTTCTTGGGTGGGTCCCTATGGCTGATGTTAGTGGTGATGAGTCACAACCGAGGTTTGTGCACAATGAGTCTGGCAGATTTGAGTGCCGATTCACTAGTGTGAAGATTGGGGACTCTCCTTCTATAATGTTTAAAGGAATGGAAGGAAGTAGTTTAGGGGTATGGGCAGCTCATGGTGAAGGGCGGGCATATTTTCCGGATAATAAAGTTCTTGATCAAGTTCTTGAATCTAATTTGGCTCCAGTAAGGTATTGTGATGATGATGGTAGTGACACAGAGGTTTATCCGTTTAATCCGAATGGATCTCCTTTAGGAATTGCAGCACTTTGTTCACCTGATGGAAGGCATCTTGCTATGATGCCACATCCGGAACGGTGCTTTATGATGTGGCAGTACCCGTGGTATCCTAAAGAGTGGGAAGTTGAGAAGAAAGGGCCGAGCCCATGGCTGCAAATGTTTCAGAATGCTCGAGAATGGTGCTCGTGATAGAGGTAACTGGATGTTTTGTCTGTTGTTCATCGATAATAGTTGAGTTTCCATAGATTTTCAACTGAATTGTTTTTCTTTTTTTCTATTCTTCATTTATCCAGTGTTGGTGGATTTTTGGGTATTCTGGTCTTCTCCGACCTGTAGTATTGCAGGTTATGTATTTTTGTGCTGTTAGCACTGGAAGAAGCAAGGAGTCACTAGAGCGGATTTTGAGGCGTTAGAGGAAATGCCAAAATGTGCTGGAGGGAAGTATATATAATTTTTCTTGACATAATGTATCGTAATAAACCTTGAGTTGTATCTCTTGAGACTAATAGCCTGAGGCTGAATGAGCATTATCCTTTTTTGGGTTAGTATTGAAGGTGTTGGTTTGATTTCCTTTAAATGACTGATCTTTTGGGGTTACTTTTTCAGTATTGTGGTTTATTAGCAAGTTTACTGTAGTTTCGGAAAGTAGGGTGTGTTTTTATGGATAGTAATGAAGAAAGAATAATTTACACGTGTTGTGCACTGCGATGGGATCAAGCTTGATGAATATTACTCGAACAGAAGGAAGGTTTGCTGAAGGCACGGAAGATGGAAGGACATGGGCCCTGGAGCCTAATGGCAACTTCACGGTATCATCTCTATACAGGAATCTAAATGATGCTGGAGTCAGATGCAAAGATGCAAAGAGAGATGCAAAGAGAGTCAGATCATTTGGACAATTCAAGCGCCCTTAAAGGTGAAGGCATTCCTTTGGTTGGTCATGAATGACGTTATCTTATCAAAGATCAATTTACAGAAGCGGGGCATGCAGATTGACGTTAGCTGTCTCAGATGCAACAACGATGAAGAAGACTCAGAACACATTTTTTTCAAATGTCAGAGAGCTAGACTAGCTTGGGAAGTTCTCTGTCTTGGGTTTGGGTGTTTAGATAGTCCAAGCTCTTTTTCGCAGGCTTGGGAGTGAGGGAGGGGGGGTAGCATTAAAAAAGGGGATAAAGAGGCTTGGGACATGGCGGTAGTGGCAACTATATGGGGCCTCTGGCTAGACCGAAATACTCTATGTTTTCGTAACTGCAACCATAGATTTCCTATATTTATGCATAAAATGTTCGGTTTTATACATGCTTGGGCAGGTAATGCGGGACTCAGAAAGAAGCTGTGCATGGAAGAGGAGTAAGAGGCTAGATGAGCCTAGACAGCATTATGAGGGCTTCCTTTTGGTTGATGGTCTAAATTTGTATCTGTAACTTATTTTGCTAGTACAAGCATAAGTATGTACAGATGCTTGGTGTCTTGATGTATTTTGTGTATCTCATCCTACTATGACCCATCATTAATGAAACGTTGAGAATAGTCATCTATACTATAAAAAAAAAACAAAAATGAAACCAGATGTTATTGGCAGGCCAATTCCGGAGCAGCTTGCAATGTGCTGTGTCAAATATGTTGCCGGCCTGGGCTAGCTACACGCTTCTGCTCTGTACTTATTATCATCTCTCTTTTTAATTCTTATTAGACCAGTAATGTAATCATCACATAGGAATAGCAAGAAACATGCTCTTCTACCAGTATTTACAGACAAAGAAGAGCCTACAGCTAATGGAGAATAACGATTATAAGTCTGTAGTGGTGGAAAGAGAGCACCATGTACAAGTTGAGAATGATGGTGTTGATGACAAAGTTGTAGTTAAGAATGAAGTGGAGAATGAGGACGAAGAGCTGCCGGTGGTGGTGGCGGCGGTACAGGCCGTGGAGGTTAAGAAGAGCAAGAGGGTTGCAGCAGTGGATGCATTCAGAGGACTTACTATAGTGGTAAACCAGATCAACTTACAATAGACTCCTCCCGAGAAATTATTTAGTCATAGAGTTGCAATCCATCCATTTGGATCGGGGAGAAAAAGAAATAGCAATTAAATTGTCGAGATTGTGTATTTTGTGCACATAATGATATTGGTGGATGATGCGGGTGGGTGGCGCTTATGAAAGGATTGAGCATTCACCACGGGATGGATGTACACTTGCTGACTTTGTCTTGCCTTTCTTTCTCTTCGTTGTTGGTGTCGCAATTGCTCTTGCCCTCTAGGTATATCTCATCCCAAAATGTTTAGGGGAAAGAAAGCTATTTTATTTAACATTATATTGGGTGTAGATCAAACTTGAAAATGAATACAAAATCTTAGTTCAATTTGCAATTATGAAAATACCCTGTACCCTGAGTGAACTCTAAAGTTCTTTTTCGATGCTTTTCAGAGAGTTCTCCTACAAGGTGAACACACCTTTTATTATCTTTAGTTTTAAACCAGTGCAATTAGTCACATAATATACCCACTGCTGATAGTTGGTTCATGAATTAAAGGTGGCTACTCCCATGCTCCTTATGACTTTAGCTTATGCTGTTTGACATGAAGTACATCAGATGATGTGGAATCCTACAGGTCAGTTTTCTCTCTTGGCCAAAATTTTTCTCTAATGATTTTACTTCAAATTATGTTGTTTGAATTTAAGTTCTAAAACCTTTTCTTGATTCTGGTTTGGAGGAGCAGAGGATAGCGTTGGTGTACTTGATGGTGGCTATGATTGAGGCTCTAACGGTGAATCTCCGGCCAACCGTTTTAGCCTCTGGATTTTTCACCATTTTCACTGCGTATAGATGGCATTTGTAAGAAACAAACTAAAGAGGTTAAGAGTCTCTTGCTTACTTCAGAAAATACAAAAGTAATTTTCTACTTTCAATAGATTAAAAATTAATGGTTGATTTATTTCTTTGAAGAAAGACTAGTATTTGATTACAACGAAAGAGCTGATATTTGATATTATACTGATTATATATCCAGGCTTGGTGGGCTGATATCATTTATGATTTATCTTTTACATGGTCACTACATTCTCACCATATGTTCCAGACTGGAGCTTCATTTTCCACAGCAACGGTGAACCAAATGACGGAAAAACATTTACTGTAAGCTTAAAATATTTTCTTCTTTCCGTTTTTTTTCTTCTTCTGGGTATACTATGTTTCTATTATAAATCTAATTATCAATCTATTTCAGGTAAAATGTGGTGTAAGAGGGCACCTAGGCCAAGCTTGTAATGCGGTTGGTTACATCGATACAGAAGTCTCTGGGGCATAAGCCATCTTTATAAATTCCCAGTTTGGATTCGATCCAAGGTTTATTTGGTTCAAAGTGTTCTTCTAATCAATTAATATATCGATCAATAATACATTGTTTTTTCTCCCTTCCAAATAATATATTGTTTTTATAACCTTAATTTTCAAAATTTTCTCTGTTTTCAGGCCTGTACAGATAGTTCACCACTTGCAGGACTACTTCGAGATGATGCTCCTCCCTGGTGCCTTGCTCCCTTCGAACCAGAAGGCTTATTGAGGTCTGACAGTAGTTCAATTTATTTTATTTTATTTTATCTAAATTTATTTTTTATAACTAGCTATACTTCCTGACAAATTGATGTACTTAGAATATCATTCTGTATTTGTTCTAGCTCGGTGTCAGCGATCCTTTCTGGAACTATTGGAGTTCACTATGGTCATATGGTCATGTTTTAATTCATTTTAAGGTGACTCATTAACCCTATTTTGTGTAATTAATAAGCAAATAATAGCTATTTATTTATTTTTTTTCTCTAGTGAATTTAGTAGTAATTAACTGAGTTTCAGCTCTAATATGTGAAAATTCCCTGTTTCTTTGCAGGATCATTCAGATAGACTCAAACATTGGATGATAATGGGGTTTGGTTTGCTAGTTCTTGCTATGACCCTTCATCTCCCAAATGGTATGATTTGCTTTTCTCAGTAAGCATTTTGTATAAGGAGAAAAATTGTTTCTGACTCTCCAGCCCCTCATTTGAATCTTTATTTTATATACTTAAGATTCATCAACCATCCAAATAATTGAATATGCCCTTCTGTTTTTTTTTTTGTGATTAAAAGATGACAACATCATCGCTTCATTAAAAAGATATTAACGAAACAAAGATAAAGTTACATAGCTCGCCCGAAGGCGCTAAACGTCCAAGAACACCTAAGGATAAAGCTCCCATCTAAGCGAGAAGCAAAATACATCAAAATAGAGATACATCGAGATAAATAACCATGAAGAGAACCAAGTTCCGAGCTGTGTCAATCGCTGATTGGTAGCTCCCCCCACCGTCCGATAGCTACTCCTCCTCCTCCCCCAGTCGCATCTTCTTCCTGGATTTGAGAAGTCCTGACCATTCATAAGAACAACGGTGAATTTTGTGCATCAGAGAAGATAGTCTATGAGTAATACTATTGAAACAAAAATTATTTCGATCTAGCCATAGGTTCCACATCACCGAAGCGACCGCAATATCCCACTCTGATCTTACCTCCTTTCTAATCCTATTCGATCTAATGTCCCCCCAAAGTTCTGAAGTAGAATCTGGACACTGTAAAACCCCGTACGTATGACCCACTTTCTCCCAAACCCATCTAGCTCTATGACACTTGAAAATAATGTGATTCGTATCTTCTTCATGATTTAGACATCTGTTACAAGTTGCGTTGTCCAAAATTCCCCGCTTCATCAAATTAGCCTTTGAAAGAATAGCATCGTTATCCACCAACCATAGAAAAACTTTAACTTTGGATGGAACACTGGAACCCCATATGACATCCGCTACCCCGCTTCTTAACCCTCCATCATTCAGCCATCTGTATAGGGAAGAGACCGAGAACTTGCGGCTCGCCTCCAAAGTCCACCATCTCTCATCTTCCTCCTGTTGAGTGAAATTTCCCTCTGTACGAATGAAGTTGTTGAGCCGTTGAAGTTGGAAAATAGATTCCTGATGAAGGAGACCCCTGACTTCCAATCTCAAATTATTGTTCTTCCAAACATCACTCACTAGGGTGTCATTGTTAAGTACTGCCTCTGCAGCGGAAGGAAACAATCCCATAAGGGAGTTATTACCGCACCATTTGTCTTTCCAGAACCTTGTATTCTTGCCATTCTTTACAAAGAGTGTTACTATGATATACGTCACCCGTCTTGTACACCCCTCTCCATAAGAACGACTTCCTACTGTGAACTCCCTTCCCTCCAAATCTGAACCTCTTCCTAGCCCGATAATTAGTAAGAGACTTATACCACCAATTGTTTCGTCGATATGCCAACTTCCACCACCACTTGCTGAGTAGGGCTTTGTTCATATCTCTAAGATTAATGATCCCCAATCCACCAAACTCTTTCCTTTTGCAAACCCTTCCCCAACTGACTAGGTGAATCCCTTTACCTCCCTCATTAGCTCCTTTCCAAAGAAAATGCTTCCTACACTTGTCTATCTTGTGAATAACCCATACGGGTAGTTCGTAAATAGACATGAGATAAATAGGGATGCTGTTGATGACGGAATTGAGTAACGTGATCCTGCCCCCTAATGTTAAAGATTTCCCCTTCCATCCCGCTAATCTTTTTTCGATCCTATCAATAAATGGTTGCCAGTCCTCCCTAACGAGTTTCCCAGGCCTGATAGGAATCCCTAAATAAATAAGCGGGAACTCTCCCTTATTGCATCCAAGCATCTGTTGAATCGCTGAGGGAGAAATGGAGCATTTGTCGCTAAGCTGAATGATACAGCTCTTATTGAAGTTGACCTTCATGCCAGACCCTGCCTCAAAGCACTTCAATACTGTTCCCATAGCTATGATATCCTCCATCGATGCCGATCCAAACAATAAAGTGTTGTCAGCGTACTGAAGGATTGAGATATGCTCAGCAAATCCTTTGATTTTTATGCCGAATTTAGTGCTTTCCTTATTGCCGTTTGCTATCATCTCCGCGAGCCCGTCTGCTACAATGGCAAATAACATTGATGACTGCGGATCTCCTTGTCTAAGACCTCTCTTGCATCTGATTTTTTTCCCCTGTGTCCCATTAACAATAAGGAACGATTTACCTCCTCTAGTGCACTGAAAAATCCATTTCCTCCACCTTTTCCCGAATCCTTTCAGGAGCAAGGCCTCGTCCACCGCATTCCATTCAACTGAGTCGTATGCCTTTTGAAAATCCACTTTAAAAAGGAAACCATCTGTCTTTTCTTTGCAACTTCTGAAAACAATCTCGTGAGCCGATGCGACGCTGTCCATAATATCTCTTCCTTTAATAAAGCCACTCTGCGAATCCCCAACAATATCCTTCAAATGTGGACCTAATCTATTGGCTAATACTTTGGTTATGATCTTAAAGGAGCCATTGAGGAGGCTGATAGGTCTCAGATCACCAACCTCTTTAATCTCCTGCTTCTTGGGTATCAGAACAATATTCGCGTAGTTTAGTCTTTCTAATTCTGCGTCCCCCTCATAAAAATCTTGAACAATACTCATGAAGTCCTCTCTTAAGATTTTCCAATATAGAGTGTAAAAGAAAATTGAAAATCCATCCGGCCCTGGCGCCTTATCCTCCTCCAAACTCTTGATAGCAGATAGCACTTCCTCTTCATCAAAATTGCTTTCAATGCTGTCGGAGCCATTAATCCTTGATTCCATCCACATATTTCGGCTCAACGAACACCTATGCTCCCTTGATTTGCCCAGCAACTCCTTATATTTCTCATTGATATGTAGCTTGATTCTGTCCTCGCTTTCGCTCCAAACTCCCCCCACATTTAACCCGGAAATATGATTGTTTAATCTTCTTCCAATGGCAATCCTATGGAAAAATTTTGTGTTAGCGTCTCCCTCCTTCAACCACTGAATTCTCGATCATTGCCTCCAATAATATTCTTCCATCCTTCCTATTTGTAGAATATCTTGTCTATTCTTACATAGCTCGTCGTATTCGGCCTCTATTAAATCCCTTCCTTCCTCTATAAGCTCTAGTTGCTCTATCCTTTCCCCTATCTCTTGCTTGATTCTTTGGTTCTGCCCAAATTCCGACTTGGTCCACTGTTTCAGCTTTATTCTTAACCTTCTAATCTTCTCAATCCAACAACCCACGGATGAGTCGGTCGTAGTAGGCCCGTTCCAGCTTTCCTCAATAATCTTATGAATTCCATCGCACTTTGACCAAGACTTCTCAAACCTAAACATATGTGAGTACCTTTTTTCTCCGTCCCCGCATTCCAAAGCCAACGGTGTGTGATCCGAGGTGAATCTGATCAAAGCTTTTGCCCTAGCTAATGGAAATATGTCTTCCCATTCAGTGGACACCAATATTCTGTCCAGTTTAGCCAGAGTAGGGATCGCTTGAAGATTCGACCAAGTGAATTTCCTATTCGAAGGCTATATTTCTGCTAAGTCTAAAGCGTTGATTAAAGCGTTGAACTGCTCCCTATCTCCCTTGGGCGCACCTCTCCCTAAATGTTCGCATTGGAATCTTGTAATGTTGAAATCTCCTCCCACCACCCCCGGTCCCCTACATCTTCCTCTAATGGACCTAAGCTCCCCTCCCACCACCCCCGGTCCCCTACATCTTCCTCTAATGGACCTAAGCTCGTCCCAGAACAAACTCCTATGGACCGATTCAAAAGGACCGTACACCGTGGTAACCGTGTGGATCCAACTATCGGCTCGTCTTCTGATAGTTATCGTGACCGAAAACGATCCCACGATTTCGTCAATAATCTCAAACAATTTAGGGTCAACCTCAATAGCTATACCTCCTGAAAACCCTCTCGATGGCTTAAACCTCCACTCAAAGGAGCCTATTCCTCTAATGCTCTTAAACTCTTCCAAAGTCGGAGATTCAACCCTAGTTTCCTGAAATGCGCAAATGGTAGGTTTGTATCTAATGATAGTGTCACTAATCAATCTCTTTTTTGATTTCTGTCTCATCCCCCTAACGTTCCAAAAGATGTATAACATTGATAACTAAATACTCTAACACCTATTCTCTAGATCCGACCACTGCCACATCCTTACTCTATTTGTTGCTGACTCTCGCCTCTAATAATATTCACATGATACAATTGCTCCTCTCTATTGGAACCCATGGCTAGACCGTAAAGACTAGCGAAATAAATAAGAGAGTCATCATTTAAAAGATTTAATACTGACAGAATGGGCGACAGATTACCTTGGCAAGCTGAAGTTGGCTCTCTAGTCTTTGCTGCCGCTCTAATCAAATTCTCTTCGCTTGGACCACTGGTGCCCCATTTATCCAACTGCCTTTTGCTTTTCCGCTGGAACTCTATAATGTTTCTGTTCACCCCGGCACTTTCCCTCTTCCGCACTCCACCCCCCGCTAGCTCTCTAACTTGTTTTGCCCACTTTTCATGCTCTGAATCGTATGCACTACCGCCACTTTGCAGTCCATCTAATGCTCCAATCATACCGTCAATTGGCTCTGAATCGAGAACATGCGCGCTCTGCTCTAAGGATTGCTCCGAGTTGCCCTCCCCCAAGCCGTACTCCTCTTCCCTCGCCGCAATCTCTCTATTTGAATTCTCGCCAATTCCATCTTCTTCTTCTATAAAACTCCCTGCTGCCGAACCCACCTGTTGAAGCCCAAGCCCACTCGTCTCCCCCTCTACCCCGTGAACCTCTCCCAAAGGCAAACTTTGAATAGTGGACTGGGCCCTATCAATACTGGGCTTTGATAAGAGTACTTCTGATGTAAAACCAACCCTAAAATAGAGAATTTCTAAGAATCTTAATGGGTTAATTTTACCAACATGAAAGTGCGGATCTAAGTTCCACACTTTCAGCAACCGTTAATTCTAAGAACTCAGCAAATTCAGCAACCGTTAATTTTAAATCCCATGTTCCCAAGTTCTCTCCCACAAGAGTACGTAAGAGATTGCCAAGACTCCGATTGATAACCTCAGTCTGTCCATCTGTCTGTAGGTGGAACGCTGACGAAAACTTCAATTTTGTACCCAACTTGTGCCATAGGGTCTTCCAAAAATAACTCGTGAATTTCACATCCCTATCAGACACAATGGTTTTTGGCAACCCATGTAGCTTCACAATATTATCAAAAAAGATCTGAGCCACGCGGGATGCATCAAAAGTTTTCGAGCACGGGAGGAAGTGGGCCATTTTAGAAAAACGGTCCACGACGACAAGAATGGAGTCGTGTTTCTTTTGTGTTTTCGGTAAGCCTAACACAAAATCCATACTCACGTCTTCCCAAGGACGGCTGGGGACAGGTAAAGGAGTATAGAGGTCTGTGTTCTGTTTTTGTTGCTTGGCAAGTTGACAAGTGTGATATCTGTTAACAAGTCTCACAACGTCTCTCTTTAGCTTCGGCCAGTAAAACCTATGTTCCACAGCATCAATGGTCTTGCTATGCCCAAAATGTCCAGCAAGGCCACCAGCGTGCAATTTCCAAACAAGATACTCTCGTAAAGATGTACTAGGAATGCATAGTTTGGAGCGATAGAAGAGATAATCATCTTTCAAGAAATAATCATCTATCACTCGAGTTATGCCATCCTTCAAAGAAGTGTAGATCTCGTGAAAATCTGGGCAGGAGGCATACTCATCTCTCAATCTCTCAAAACCAATAATTTCGGTGCGCAGTGTAGATAAGATCATGTGACAACGACTTAGCGCATCCACAACCTTATTATCAATCCCTTTTGTATGCCTAATGGTATATGAATATTCTTGTAGGAACTCTACCCATCTAGCATGTCTCGGATTCAACTTTTGTTGAGAATTAAGGAATCTTAAGGCCTCATGGTCTGAGAAGATAACAAATTCTTGCGGTAGAAGATAATGTCGCCAATAGCGAAGTGACCGAATGACCACATAGAACTCCTTGTCATAGGTGGAGTATTTTTGTTTTGCTTCATTCAGCTTTTCACTGAAATAAGCAACAAGATGACTCTCTTGACTGAGGACTTCACCTATACCAATACCAGAAGCATCTCACGTTACTTCGAAGACTTCAGTGAAATCAGGCAACCTCATGACAGGTGTCTAAGTCATTCTCTTCTTGATCTCTTCGAAGGCTTTCGTGGCTTCTTTCGACCAGACAAACTCACCTTTCTTTAAACAGTCGGTTATCGGAGCCATGATCGTGCTAAATCCTTGCACAAACCGACGATAAAAGGTGGCAAGGCCATGGAAACTCCGCACATCACGAATACTGCGGGGCTCAGGCCACTCTGTAATAGCTCGTATCTTTTCTAGGTCAGCAGATACTCCTCTGGCAGACACAATAAATTCCAGAAAGATAGTCTGATCGGAGAGGAAGGTACATTTGGTAGGATTAGCATAAAGCTATTCCTTCCTCAAAATACTGCAGACCTGTCTCAAATGGTCAAGATGTTGCCCAAGGGATCGGCTGTAAATGAGAATTTCATCAAAGTACACCACAAGGAACTTGCCCATAAAGGGACGGAGTACTTACGTCATGATTCTCATAAACGTGCTCGGGGCATTTGTCATTCCAAATGGCATGACCATCCACTCGTACAGGCCATCCTTCGTCTTGAAGGCGGTCTTCCACTCATCACCAGGATGAACACGTATTTGGTGGTAGCCACTTTTAAGATCAATCTTGGAAAAGATTGTGGCACCAGACATCATATCCAACATGTCATCCAAACGAGGAATGGAAAAACGGTATTTCTCCGTGATTTTATTTATGGCACGACTGTCCACACACATACGCCAGGTTCCATCTTTCTTTGGCGTCAATAAAGCAGGAACAGCGCAAGGACTTAAACTTTCTCTAATGAAGCCCTTTGCCAATAACTCATCAACTTGCCTTTTCAGCTCAGCATGCTCTGTCGGATTCATCCGATAATGTGGTAAGTTAGGAAGATTCGCTCCCAGAACCAGATCAATAGCGTGTTGGATGTCACGCAATGGGGGCAACTGGTTGGGGAGGTCAGCAGGAAACACATCTGCAAATTCCTGTAGGACAGGAGTAACTTGGGGCGGGATGAGTGGCTTAGGATCTTTAGGGACTTCTCTCGCTGTGAGTAAAAGAATGGTAGTCCCTTTGTCAATTTCTTTCGTAAGTTCCTTTTTACCCATATACGTTACTTCCTTGCCCTTTCTCGAGGGAGGCGGTGTTGTTTCAGCCGGACTAGTTCGTGGTCTCACGGGTATGAGCTTTATTTTTAGTCCATCGTGCTGGAACACACATTGGTTGGATCGACCATATATGGTCACATCGTGATCGTATAACCAAGGTCTCCCTAAAATGACTTGACCCACAACCATTTTGAGCACATCACATCAAATTTTCTCTTTGTAAGTTTTGAAGTCCACAGGGACTAAGCATCGATGTGTTACTTGGAGTGCTGTTGCATCAATCCAAAATACTTTGTATGGGCGTGGATGGGGTTCAGCCTTAAGTCTGGTTTTCGCTAAGACCGCAGAAGAGACAGCGTTGACGCAGCTCCTACTGTCAACAATCACTTTGCAGTTTTTGCCACCTATAGTCGTAAAGGTGTGGAATATAGCAGTGCACTTCCAATCATCTTCTTCTTTTGGTTGGGACAAAGCACATCTAACTACATTCAAGTGAGGTGATTGGATAGACCGAATACAGTGGAGATACTGGTCATCCTCTTCTTCACCGAAGTCATCGCCTTCAATAGGCTTATAAGAAAACTCATTGTCTGAGTCGTCAGCAATGACAGCGGTACCCTCTACTATATTGATCCTACTGGGGCTGGGACAGTTGCTAGCAACATGACCATACCCCTTACATTTATAGCACTTAGTGAGAGGGTCAATCTTACTGTAATATCTTTCGGTGTTCTTACCCTTATGTTCATCTCTATGTGAATTGAAATTTGAATTAGGTTTGCTGGGGTAAGATTTGCTGGGGTGCTGAGAGGGAGGCTTAGGTCTAGGTGGGTCAGTAGGGGTCATTCTAGAGGAATGATCTCTCGAGTCGCTGGACCTAGAATGAGAACTAGCTTTAAGGAAATCCATATCGAGGACTAGAGTGTAGGCTGCCGCTATTGAGTCCACATTTCTATAGATTAGCTCATTCCTAAGGTCAGCTCGTAGTCCAGCTCGGAACCTAGAGAGAGTTTGTTCTTCACTCTCTTTACCTAAAGCATTGCACCGAATAAGGAAGTCATCGAACTTATCAACATATTCTTGTGTGGATATACTTCCTTGATAAAGTTGGTTTCATGAATCTAGCAATTGGGTATGGAACGATAACGGTACATATATCTCAGTGAGCTTTTCTTTCATGGCCTCCCAAGTGGCTATGGGTGCCAGGCCTCGGCCTCTGCGGGCATATTCAAGATTAGTCCAGTGTTGTTGAGCTTTACCCGTTAATTTCAGAGTAGCAAATTTAACCTTTAGGGCTTCACTCATGTCAAACCACACAAAGTAGTGGTCCATGGCACAGATCCAATCGAGGTAAGCTTGGGGTTCCATGTGGCCTTCAAACTGGGGAACGTCAGCCTTAACGTTCTTTTTATATTGTTCGTCAGGATCACGTTCTTGACGTCGATCGTCATGAATATTCCCTTGAGGGATCTGACTGACGATGGGCATGAAGCTAAGGGACAATGGTTTGATTTAACTCCACTTTCTCAAGCCTCTGATTGATATTGGCAAGAGTTGCTTGGATGGCAGTTAGGGTAGCGGAGATATCAGGGTTGTCCATTTCAGGTCTGGGAAGTCTAGGGTTCCTAATTGGGTGATTGGGAAGGGATAAGAAAGGTTCTTTAGGATCTGTGATGGTGCTGCGAAGACGCATTCACCAAAAGTGGAAACTATGGGTCGCGTGTCCTAATTTTTTTTATTTTTTATTTATTTTTATTTATTTAAATGAATCAGAAATAAACTAAAATAAAAGAAAGAAAATGAAAGACTACACAATCCTAAGTGAATGCAGAACTGATGCCTACGATGCAAGAACTAGGGTTTTAAGAACCTTTGCACTGATACCAAAATGATGTAAAACCAACCTTAAAATAGAAAATTTCCAAGAATCTTAATGGGTTAATTTTACCAACATGAAAGTGCGGATCTAAGTTGAAAATTTTAACAGTTAACAGGTTTGATGGGTTTTCAAGAACTGAATCAAGTGTAACAGTTCCAATTAATAATTCAACCTTACGATCAATAATTAAATTCCTGTGTTTAGCAAGTAATAGGTTCAATATTGATTCGTACTCTACTCAGGCATGTGGAACACTCAATCTCAGTTATTTTTGTGGATGACAGGCAAATCAGATAATATACTAGATAATGAGGCAGTAGAACACAAATATGGAATAATGAAAAGAGTATACCGAATGCGAAGAAAACCAACGTAGATCTCGGAGTTGGACCAGCCACTAAGAACTCAGCAACGACAGCAATAAAGCCAAAGCAGTTGTCAGATCCGGCCGACGGCAGGTTGACGGCGAGCGGGGGCAGCATCGTCGGCGAGGTGCGATGGGGTGGTCGGCGTCGGGATGGCAGTCGAGGGCGTTGGGTCAGGGAGCGGGAAGGAGGCTGTGGTGAGGGTCGAGGCTAGGGTTCGGAAAGGGATTGAGGTTGGGAGTGGAGGAGGAAGGAGGTGAGGGCAGTGGGACTTGGGTTGTGGTGATGGGTCGCCGAAGTCGATGAAGGGAAGGGCCGGAGACGATGGTTGGGATTCCTTGGGGGTTGGGATCTTGATAGCCAGATGAGGAAGAAGGGTCGGGAGATGAAGTGGGTAAGGGGTTTGGGGCTTTGGTTGGGTTTCGGGAAAAGGAGATTAAAGGAGAAGAAGATGAAGATGGGTGGCGGAAGGAGTAGGTGTGGGATTAGTTGATTAGGGTTTGTATTAGGGATTTAGGAAATTAGGGTTAGAGATTTGTAACTGGGAGATTTTTTTTATTGGGGTAGATTTTAGAGTTAATCACTAACCCTAAAATTGTATTAGGATTTATCACAAACTCTAATTTAGATCTCAGTTGTATCACACAAAGGAGAAGGGAAGTGCAAAAACTCAACACATTTTTTTTTATAATCAAGAATGGCATATCTTCTCATTCATCTCAAGGCCTTTAAATAGGCTCAAAATACATCTTGATACAAATCTCCAAAATATTCTCAAAATCTAAAAAAATACAAAAAAGATTACATATGGCTATAATTGCCAGAAACAAAAATGGTACTGAAATAAAAATCCTAAACTAAATAAGACAACTGCTGAAGACGACGCCTGCGCTGGTAGAAGCGCCCGAATCGTCTTGAACCGATGTCCTCATCAACTTCCCTGCAATTGTGGCCCTTCGACATCTGCTCAAGCCCAAGTGTGCTCAAATCAGTAGGCTTATCCTCCCCGTCCCTTCCCTGCAATTCTGGAACTGGAGATTTCCCGCCAAAACCCCCTCTACGCTCTAGCTCCTCTATAGCTCTCTGAATGGAGGCTTGTAGCTCCTCCTTCGACAGCAACGCAAATCCTGGGTCCTCTCTCGAAACCCGATCCTTAGCATCGATGTCCACGATCGTAGAGCTCTTCAGTATCCCGGGTTTCCTTGAGTTCGTAGCTATTCCTTCTGCCTCTATGGTATGTACCTCCTGTCCAATCTTCCCATCGTGCCGCTGATAAGCTATCTTCGTCAATGCTGCTTCCTTCAATCCCCCTTCCCGTACATTTTTTTGAATTCCTGCCTTGAGATTGGAGCCATATTCGTCAGCAATTTTGAAAGAATCCTGTGCCTTGAGCTTTGAAGAACGACCAAGATCTTGATCTGGTAGATTTGACGGCCCACCTTCGTCTTCAACCTTCGACCATCTCATTTCCGTTCCTTTTTTTCTATCATCGGAGCGCTCATCTTCCTCCATAGCCGAAACCTTCGCAAAAGATATGTTCTTCTTCTTCTCGACAATGACTTTAACATCGAAGAACTCTCCCTCAAACTCCGCTTGAACCATCAATGGGATATCAGAAAAGTTATCACATCCAATTCTGATGCGAGCGAATTCTCACCTCTCCTGGGTAATGGTACTCTTGTCGACTTCCTGGAGGAATCCAAACGCCCGAATGAGATTTTGGAACCCCGATCTAAGCCAACAATGAAAGGGGAAATTGAATAGTCGAATCCAGATTGATGGCATTTCGTTCTGCTTCAGAGCGCCATATTTTCGAGACCACTGTGTGAACGTAACATAGTAGTCGTCGGAACCCGTACCTCTTTTACCCAAAACCTCGTTCAATCTAGCTTCATCATGACGGTGAACGAAGAATACACTGGAGTTGAGGCATTGAACCTTCCATTGGAGCGTCGCCGACAGAGTTATATTACCATATAGCCACCCTTCGATGTCGTCAGCCAACGGAATTCCACTCTGCACCTTGATGACGCTGCACATACGAAATCGTCGCTTGAACTCCGCCATTTGAGGAGTAGGAGTAATCAACGCTCTAATCATCGATCTTCCCCCGACGAAGCTCTCTTGCGTTTTGCTGCTACGAGTGTTGGTCGGCGACGCCGCTCTTGGAGCTGTGGGCGCAGGAGTAGGCACTCGCCTGTAGCTTGAACACTCTCTGGAGATGTGGCCGGATCTGCGACAGACGTAGCAGAACCAATCGTTGGTGTAGTGCGTGATCGTGTGCCCCCATTGCGCGCATTTGTGGCATTGCTGGCCGGAACCAGCAGACGCCGACTCCTCCCTGGCCATTCGCTTCTCCACTTTGATTGATTTACGGGAACGAACAAGCAGCCATTCCCCTTCATAGTCGTGCTTGGTGACCCTTGTCGACCTTGCGGGAGAGGTCCTTCTTGAGCTGTTTCTAGCCGGCGGCGACTTCCCCGCTGCCCCCTTGGCAACCTCGACGTACGTCAGGCGTCTTCGAGGTGGGAGCTCTTGATCGTCTTCCATCTCCATCACTCTATCCCTCCTCGCCTTTCCCTTATTCCTGTCCCCTTCAGCTGGATGAGGTTCACTTATCCTCCCTCTCTGAGAAGAGTGGTGAACCCTCTGGACTGAGCGACCCCTCGATCTATTCAATTGATCGCAGTACAGTCTTGTCTCCTGTTTCCTCCAATCGCTCCTCTCCGAGATCTCGTCTCTCCTTCGCTTTGCCATGGCCCTGCCTTCGTCTTGCTCTTCCTGCCTGGGGTTTGTGTGGTGGCCTTGCTGATGGTTGGGTTGGTGACGAGAACGAAGTAGTGGAGAGATATCTCGCCCCTCCTTCACGCCTCTCTCGCCCCTCTCTTCTCTCGATGCCCTTCTGTTAAGACAGAAGCTAGAAGATGCTGTTATGGAATGAAAAAGAACTCCATTGAAATGTACAGTTCTTTCTTAAAATATCTTTTTCATTATCAATATGTATGCAGAATGTATTTCCTAAAATAGTGTGTGCAGTTTTTGACTAAGATATAATCCTTTTTTTTTCCTTGTGTGCGCTAAAGTTATTGAGACATCTTACATTCCTACTCTTGACTGAGCATATTTTTCATGAGAGAAAAATCTAGTACTAAATGTTAAGTACCAAAAATGATTAACTCAGGATTTACAATGAAACAAATATATAGCCAAAGAGCTAATGGAAATTCATGATTGAATGAGGAAATTCTGAAGGGTGTAAATAAGTATTCCACCCTTTCAAATACTCTTTCAGATCCATTGCCGGCAAACTAGCAGTCATAGATTCATGTCCATTTTTCATGGTATATATTATGGACGGACCGAAGAACTTTTCTATTTTATCCATTGTTCAGTTACTATCCATCAGCATCTGATTTGGATTGAACTTTTCCTTTTGCAGCCATTCCTCTGAACAAGCAACTCTATAGCTTCAGCTATGTTTGTTTCACTGCGGGGGCAGGAATTGTCTTCTCCATCTTTTACTTACTGGTGGGCTATTAACCCTCACTTTGGCTTCCTGCTATCCTTAAATTTTTACATATCAAATTGTATATTGATCATCTTTCTTATATTGTATACAGATAGATGTGTGGGGATTAAGAGTTCCATTTCTGTTCCTAGAGTGGATTGGGATGAATGCCATGCTTGTGTTTGTATTGGCAGCACAAGGCATCCTTCCTGCATTTGTCAATGGGTGGTATTATGAGAAACCTGACGATTCTCTTGTAAGATTGATCTTACAGTTCAGTTTAAAATGATCTCTTTTGTTTCATTTTGTTTTTAAAATAGTTTCTCCCCTTAATCTGCAGGTCCATTGGATTCAGAAACATGCATTCATCAATGTATGGCATTCACCGAGGTTCGGGGTTCAGGACTCTGTTATCTTTTATTTTTGCTGAGATTGCTTTTTAGGGGGTCGTATCAGGCATCCTTCACAAATTGGGAATCTACTGGAAACTATGATCAGGTAAAAGATAGTTGTTTTATTTGTTATATCTTTGTTAATTGTTTTTCAAATTGAAATTGCAATAGCCATGTCAATTGATTCGTAAATGACAGTTAATGATAAGAAAATTTTCTAGGTTTCTTTTCCCCTTCTTCATCTGCTTCTGCAAAAACAATGTAAGGGAATTTAATCTTGATTCGTGTTTGTTTGCTTGTTTCAAATTGATAGCTAGGAAAGGGAAAGCAAGATCGGATAGTTGGGCAGGCGCTCCCCTTTGGGTGTGGCTGTGTATGGATAGGCTAAGGCACCTTAGTGTGCAAGGAGCTAAGTCGTTCATTCAAGGACCGGAGCTTTCATCTGAATTTGCCTATGTTTGAGACCATTATTTCTTACAGTCGTTGAAGGAAAATAGCTGGATAGAGAGGCCGGGTAAATGGTTCAAGGGTTCTTGTCCAAAGGCGGCTAAGCCCTTTCCAGCAACGTGGAAGAGGAGAGTGGAATCTAAGAATTCAAATGGGAGACTCTCGTTCGGATGACTGTCGGTATGATGATGAGCTTGATGCTAAAGCTGCCTATTCTCGCTGAGACTCTTGTCGAATCCAATCTTCTTTTTGGAGCACCTCTATGAAAGAGAAATCCGGATGAGGGACCGAGAAAGTGCAATTGCTTGGCGCTGCATATTAGAACTCATTAAAGTCCGAATCGCATCATTATGCTCGATAAAAGGAATGAGGGAAGCTCCAATAGAAAAATATTAAAAAGGAAAAATGCTTTGAAAACGAATATGTTTCCATGCATTAGTCAAGAATTCTTGACGATAGCGACCTGGAACAACCTGTTCCTTTTGAATACCACAATTCAAAGCCAAAGAATTCTCCGTTGCTACCATATAATATTCATCTTTATTTGGCGATAAATAAGTTATCTTTGCGTAATTCTTCTAAGGAATCAGCTCAGAGTTCGGAACTCAGGATTTCACTACTGAAATTACATAAACGCTTCCGAGTCCTCCGCGCGCTTTCTCTCTGTGTGGGACTATGCCGGGAAGGCGTCGAGGCGGCGAACAACAACAACACAACTACATTTTCTTTTCCCCTAGGGATGAGCCTAGTGCATTGGACCAATGGACAAGAGAACTGAGCTGACCCAAAAAGCGCTTGGGCGCTCTACATACGATTTAGACTTTATCAGACATATCGATTTCTTTCTGATGGATCCAGAATAGGTAGATATCTTTTCTCATAAATAGATAGAAATAGGGGATTTTCCTTTATTATTGATAGATTCTCTAGTCTCTGTCAATTCCTACTCTTTTGATCTATCAAAACAGATTAGGCCATTGATCAATCGATTTGAAAATCAATAACTTTCATCTCGCTCTTTTCGTTCATTTCCGCCACGCATAATAGCTACTACACAGTACGAACTATGAACGAACCCTGCATTGTCAGAGACTAATACGAAAGTACTAAATCTATGAGAAACTAATGCATCAATATGAAGATTTGTGAAGGTCTAATATGCTAAATGTTTTTTTTTAATTTTATTTTATTTTATAATATGGATAGAACCTAAACATGCTCCAGTCAACAAAATATATATATATAGGGAAATGATCGAGTGAGAACTCTTTTGGTAAGAACCACGTGAGAACTTTTGTTTGGGACATATATATATATTATTTTATATATATATATATATATATATATAGAGAGAGAGAGAGAGAGAGAGAGAGAAATGTTCCGTTATGCACTAGGCTTCTGTGTGCACTCGTGTGCACTCGGCCTTCTCACCTTCGTATCGACGATCTGAACCATTCACATTGACCTACACATATAAATTAGTGTAAATATGTAAAATCACATTATTTGAAATTTATTTGCCCATCCATCACGTGACTAAAAAACAACGATTTTCAGCCAAATAATTTTGTAACACTTCAATGGATGGGCAAATGAATTTCAAATGATTTGATTTTACATATTTAGACTAATTTATATGTGTAGATCAATGTCAATGGTTCGAATCGTTGATACGAAGGCGGAAAGGCCAAGTGCATACAGAGGCCTAGTGCACAACAAAACATTACTCTATACATATATATATAGAAAGCAAAACATAAGTTCCGATACAGAAAACGCTACTAGGTGTCTAACATCACTAACACCATAATAACCTCCCAAGTTTTAAACTACCATAGTTTATAGAGACCAAATTCAAATTGATAAGCCAGTTGTTAAAACCAACAACATCCTTAATATGAGCAGTTAGCCTTCCTATCGTTAGGATTGTGGTCTCAAATCACGTAGGCAGGGAGTACTTGGAGTTGGAGAAGAAGAGGAGGAGACGAAGACAACAAAAGAAGACAACAGCAAGTAGAAGATGTGCAGTCTGGTCGGTCGACCAACCCTGACTGTAGGAGGTTCTTCGAGTGTACAGGGTTCAACAGGAGAGTGGGACAGTCACCCGTGCGGTCGACCGGCCAAGAGTTCAGGAGTTGGTTTTACACGTTGCAGTTGACCGACCTTGGGATGCTGTCGATCGACATCGATGCTGTGTGTTATTTGAGCTGACGAGTTTAAGGCCCAATAAGCTGGATTTGTGTTTATCTTTTAATGTTTACTTGGGGACTATATATATGGCTGTAAACTCTAGGGTTTGTATCGATTAGATAAGAGGTGAGCCGTTATCATTGTTCAACTTTAAGAGGGGATTGTGCCGAGTGTTTCAAATGTGAGGGAGAGAGATTGAGAGTTGTAATCTCTTTTGTAATCTTTGTATTTATTGGGAAATAAGAAGTATTGATTATCTCTGCATATTGATTGTGTTCTTGTGAGATCTTGCATATATTGTGGTAACTTGTTCTTGGTTCATCTAAGTCTTGATAGTTTCTATTGCTTGTGGTGTACTTTCGCTATTAGCACTACGAGTTATGGTAGATTCTTCAACAAGTGGTATCAGATCACCAGGTTCGAGATGACCAATAGCAAGTCGAAGATCGAGCGGTTCGATGGGAGTGACTTCGCGATGTGAAAGATTCAGATGATAGTGTATCTTCGTCAGGAAGATCTAGATGGTCCGTTGTTTGATGAGAAGCCGAAAGCAGCAGATAAGGATGCGAAGGTCTTGGCAGAGTGGAATCGTTTTGGATCAGAAGGCGCTAGGGCAGATTCAGTTGTGGCTAAGTAGGAAGGCGTTATTTTATATCTCGAAGACATTGACCACAAAGGAGGCTATGGAGATTCTCACGGATATGTATGAGAAACCGTCAGCATCTAATCAAATTCTTCATCTGAAGAATTTGGTTAATATGAAGTTGAAGGAAAGGGGTTTAGTAGTAGAACATGTGAACAATTACTGTATGGTTTATAACCAGATGGAAGTTGCAGGTTTGAAGTTTTCAGAGAGGGGACAGTTATTGTTACTTCTATCTACTTTACCTGATAGTTATGGTACGGTGGAACAGACTATTGCACTATGACAGATTCAACGACTCTACAGGATATGGTGAGTAGCATTCTGAACAAAGAGGTGAGAAGAGTTAGAAATGGAGGATATCCATCATCATCTTCTAGAGATTCCGCAATGACAGTTGAAAAAAGACGTGGGAGATCTAAGAGCAGTAGAAGAAGAAAGGATCAGAGTAGTTCATCCGAGAGTGGGTCTGATGACAGCGATGAGGGACATGGACCTGAGTGCTGGTATTGTCACAAGAGGGATCACATGATGCACAGTTGTAAGGCTTATATGAAGAGGAAGTAGGAGAAACCGAAGGAAGACAAACCAAAGAAGGAAGCCAATATGGTGTCCGATAAAATTGAAGATTTATGCTTATCAGCTAGGGAGGAGTTGAGCACGCGAGATTGGTGCACTGATTCAGGAGCTTTTTTTCATTGCACACTGATGAGAGAGGTGTTTGATGACTACAAGGATGGTTCTTTTAGAGATGTGATCGTTGGGAACGGTCACTGGTGTCCGGTACGAGGGGTTGGTATTGTTTGCGTGAAAATCAATGATGATCAAAGTGTTGTCTTGCGGGAACAAGACATGTTCCAGACTTGAAGGAAAATCTTATCTCGATTAGAAAGGTAGAAAAAGAGGGGTTGTCTACTACGGTTGGTAGTGAGGAGTGGTGTATAGCTGCATGTTCAAGGGTGATTGCAAAAGGAAAGTGTGAAGGAACGTTGTATTTGCTTAGAGACGTGAGTGACGTTTCTTCTGTAGTTCACTCTCAGCTGGAATCGAGTAGTAGGTTGTGTGAGGTGCAACCGAGTTCTTTCAGTTGTGGAGGGAAGGTTACTAATTTAGTGGGAGCTGCTGGCCATGGAAGTGATCCTAAAGGACAAGACGTTGATGCAGTGAGAGTACTTTGCGATATGGCAGTTGAAGCTTCAAGTCGCTCTTGTGAGGTAGAGAGCACTGATATCGATATGCGGGGTGATGGCGATGAGAGTAACCGAAATGAGACTGTAGGGGTTGAACAGTTTATGGATTTTGTGGAGGTGTCGTCCACGAAGACTTCTAGTGCAGAGGGTATACTGAGAGGCTTTGAACCATGTCCGGTGTTAATAGAGATTCTACGAGTTGAGGAGTCTTGTAACACGGAATTCGACACGGGAGGTTGTTTCTCTGGTATTTGTGTTCTATGTGATTGGTGGAGCACATCCTTCATAAGGCGATGGGGGGTGGTTGGTGCACTCTAAGTGGTGGAGTGGCGGAGATTCTCTTCATGAAAGTGGGAAGTACTTGAGTCTTCTATGAAAGTGAGAGATTGACAGAGATAATGCGAGGTAAAGATTACAATAATTTTGAAGCATTGTGTATTTGGTCTAAGTGGAAGATTGTTAGGATTGTGGCCTCAAATACACGTAGGCACGAAGTACTTGGAGTTGAAGAAGAGGAGACGAAGACAGCAAAAGAAGACAACAGCAAGTAGAAGATGTGCAGTCTGAAGAGTTGTGGTTGACCGACCGGGGGTGCGGTCGACCGACCCTGACTGTAGGAGGTTCTTCAAGTGTACAGGGTTCAATAGAGTGCGGGACAATCGACCGTGCGGTCGACCGGTCAAGAGTTTAGGAGTTGGCTTTACACGTCGTAGTCGACCGACCTCGGGGTGCAGTCGACCGACATCGACGTTGTGTGTTATTTGGGCTGACGAGTTTAAGACCCAATAAGCTAGATTTGTGTTTATCTTTTAGGGTTTACTTGGTGATATATATATGACTGTAAACTCTAGGGTTTGTATTGATGAGATCAAGAGGTGAGCCGTTATCATTGTTCAACTTCAAGAGGAGATTGTACCGAGTGTTTCAAATATGAGGGAGATAGATTGAGAGTTGTAATCTCTTTTGTAATCTTTGTATTTCTTGGAAAATAAGAAGTATTGGTTCTCTGCATATTGATTGTGTTCTTGTGAGATCTTGCATATATTGTGCAAGTGGCTTGTTCTTGGTTAATCTAAGTCTTGATAGTGTCTATTGTTTCTGATATATTTTTGCTATTAGCACTCGGAGTTGTGGTTGATTATTCAATACCTACTAAGTTTCATAATATGCTGAATGTTGAACAGGCTAAACCTGAAACAAACATGAATCTGAAACAAACATGAATCTAGTGTCAAATATTAATGGTTTTGGACATGACAGATGATAGGTAATAGTCCAAATGGTGAGAACAATCAAGGTGCATAAGTGAATAGTACATGTTCATGATGTAGTAGGGACAACCTAACTCCTACCTCTTACATTTGCTGAGCAAGGACTCACAGACAGTGCGGGGAAAGGAAAAAAACAAATCCCAGTAGATATTGTCCTATATATGGAGCCCCACCTACAAGAATTGACTCTGGGCCAAACACATGCCTCCTTGTATTTCTTTAGCTGCAGGTCAGCTCAATTATGATACCACTATTACATGTCTACAAGTGAAAAAGATTCCATTGGAGTCTGGACAGAAGAAACCCTACTTCTATTACTTCATGTACTAACTCGAATATCTGAGTAAATTGTTTCAGTAATTTGTTTGGTTTGATGTAGTTGTGTATATTGATGAATGCATAAGGTTTTCGTTTTCTGGTTGGCGGTAGTTGACAAGTCTATCTGCAGTATATGTATGTATATAGTTGGGAAAGGAGAAATTAGATGATATTCAATTATAAAATTCGCAGGAAGAAAAGATGTAGGCATAAATACAGCAAAATAAAATAGGAAAAATCTTATATATACTGCATGCAACTAGGAAACAGTAAGGTAAATACCCCTATAGATAGATATATCTAAGAAATCTAGCTAGTGATCAATATACTTTTACATACATGCATATATATATATATATATATACTTGGTTCTAACTAATCAACATGAGGAATATCAACAACAATGTTCATCATCATATGGAAATTAAGACTGAGAGGGAGACCTAGTTCTTGGTCAGTATCTACACATATATAAATTAAATGCATTCACTTAAATCCGCTTCCACCCTCCGGTCTCCGGTAAAGAACTCCATTCCCAAAGCTTATCTGGAATGGTCGGTAGAGAATTAGGCTGCAGAACAGTGAGAGGAGCCAGCTGAGGCTGCGACGGCAAGGATGGGAGAATATGAATTTGCTGATTGTTGTTACTGATCAAGTAGCTTTGATTGTAGCCAACTATCCTGTTGAGCTCGTCAATGGTTGGCGATACCATGTCATTTGGACTCTTTGGATGGTGCAAATTAATTGAACATACTTGCTCTTCTTCCATTATTGATGTTGCGCTTATTGTGTTCGGGATTGGAGTGGTTGTAGTTGCGTTGTAGACGATTGAGGGCATGTCTTGAGTGGTTTTGGGGATTTTATCGGTGTTTGGGGAGGTGAAGATTGGCGGCGGCGGCGGTGGTGGTGGTGATTTGTGATGTTTATGTGAGGTGGTTGGGTCACTGGTGTTGGAAGAGGAAGATGGCTTGGAAGGGAGAGTGGCAGGAAGAAGATGAGAGGGGTCGGAGGCTCTTTTGTAGACTCGACATAGAGAGATTTCACCCTGTGGTCGGACATAAGAAGATCGTTTCAAAAATTAAAGAAAAGCTAGGAGACAAAAACATCATGAAATTTAACTTCAGTATTGGGATAATATATAGCTAGGCTTGATAATATTAAAATACAATAAATAAAATAAAATCATTCATTGAAGACATTGTGAAGGAGGAAAGGACCTAGCTAGTTTCACTTCACAATAATGGAAGTCGATCATGAGAGTATGACAAGAAGAAAAATTATGCAGTCAAGACATTAATGTGTAATATAACTGTAAATCTATATAATATATGAGAAAATTAAACCTTTTCTTTAATTTCTTTTTCTGTAGAATTAATATTGATTCAAAAACCATGCATCTATCATAAAGAAAGAATTGCATGCCAGGAACAAATTAATTTATTAAACCCTAGCTAATTTTTAGAATCATCACCTTGTTATATTGGTCAGTGTTGCTGTGGGGAAGCCGATACTCATTCATGATCCAAGCAGTCCGAATGCCTTTGGGTGCCTTACCAGAATAGAAAACAAGGGTCTTCTTCAATCCAATTGATCTTGAGCTCTGGTCTGATCGGATAGTCCGGTCAGCTCCAGTGGCCTTCCAGTAGCCTGAGGTTGTGACCCGGTTCGGTCGGTCGCCATTCCGGTACTTCCGGTCTCTAGGGACGTAGAAGAACCATTCCTTCTCTCCGATTGTAGCTAATGCTGCAGAATTCAATGTATACATAAAATTAATTAGTTCCATATATATTGCAATTCGAAAAAAATCTAAATAATTTGGAATAATTAATTAAGCTGGACTATATATCTCTAAACCGCCAAATACTCTTATTTAGATATTTTTTTTTTTTGATAAAATCTTATTTAGATATTGGCCTGTGTAACATGTGATGTTCATTTTATAGAAACTACTTTTCTGACAAATTTTAACTGTATTAAAAAAATTGTAAACTTACAGTTTTTGTATTATACTTTGTAATAAAATAAGTCTAAAATTACACAATAAATATCAATATTATTGAATTTAGGAAATGATCGAGGGGGAGATCGAGATGAACCTGGGAGTTCCCAAGGATCGTAGCGATAGAGATCGAGGAAGGTGATGAGGTCGACATTGAATCTTTTGCCCTCCACTTTGCGTCGGAGATAGAAATCAATCAGCTCCTCTTCGGTTGGGTGGAACCTAAATCCTGGCATCACCACATCGTTCTCATGTCCATCTTCCTCTACCACCTTACGACCAATCACCACCAATTCTTCCTCGTTGTTATTGATGCTACTGTCGATATCAGTTCGTTGCACTTCCATCCCTCTCATGGCCGCTGCGATTGCCATTAACTCATCACTCACCACTCTTTCTCTATCTCTCTTTCTGATTTCCACCCCTGCTCTATTTTTATACTTGAAACCAGGTTGGCATCTAACTGTTTTTTTGTGTTAGGGAAAACTTTTCAAAAAAGTAAGGAAAAAAAGGAGAAAAGAGAGAGTTTATTTTTCTCTCTCTTTTTTTGAGAAAAGTTGAAAAGAGAGTAATTGGCCGGTGTTGGGACTAGCTAGTAAGATTTTTTTTTTTTATAAATTTATAACCCATAATTTAACCCTTTTTCACACACTTCAAACTAGTGTTATCCTGCAATATTTTTGCAGGACTCATAAAATTGTATACAAGTCCAAGTAAATGTAAGAGAATTGGGAGAAATTTATGAAAATCATCCTGTTGCTGCTTTTTTCGATGTGGGAGCAAACAGATAGTGAGTTAATAATGGATGGAAACTACTAAAAGTCAAACCTGTGTCTTGACCGTTAAAAGACATTAGAGCTCCTGAGATTGAATCTGGATCGTTGATTGACCTCATGTGATGTGAAATCGACGGTTGTTGATGCAGCCGATGGACCTGCAAAACGTCTGAAACACCGGGGGGGTGGCCCCCGGCGACAGACCCTCCGACGCTCAAGTCAGAACCAGAAAGAAAGAGTAAGAGGGTGAAAACTGGAGAATTGTTGATTACCTGGAGACTGAGGAGGGGGAGGAGTATTTATAGGCCTGAGAGACATTCTAGAAGCCGAATCGTAGCCGTCGGATCTTTCATGTCTCCCAGCCCCCTCCCCCGAAGAGATAAGATATCCCTGTGAGAGGATAAGAGATGAGAATTCTAACCATCGTGGGCTGGGTGTCTCTCTTAGTGGGCCTAGTCTATCACTTTTTATGGGCTTGAGAGAACCTCATGTCTTGGAGTGGGCCCAGGCCTGTAAAATAGGTTTGTGATGGCTAATCTGCCTGTAGACGCTTTGAGATCCGTGCAGGGATCGTACGGCTCTGATCTGCTGCGATTTTTACCATCATCACATCCCTACCGCAATTACTCATTATCATTCTCATATAAGCAGATGGTTTAGAGAATGTCAAACCATAATATTATCAAATTGAATATTACTAAATCTAAAAAAAGTATGCAATGAAAAGATATCACAAATTCAATTAATTTATATTAACATGTATATTACAATATCATTAACATTCAGTAAATAGGTTATACATTATAAATGATACATTATAGCACATATTAAGGTAAGATGATAGACTAAGAAAATTATTTTTAAAAAAATTATGAATTGTATTTGCTTAAAAATCTAATTCTAAGTTAGGGGATGTGGTGGATTTGGAAAGAGACGTGAGATTTTATGAGATTGAGAAAGTGGGAAGAGAAGAGATTGTATTTGAAGGATTGAGGTTTTTATTTTGTTTTGAGTTTTTTTTAAATAAAATCATACATAGTGCACGTGTTAGTTAAATAGGAATTCCTATTTTTTCTCTCATTTCTCTATTTCAAAATAGAGAAAAAAGAGAGGGGATAGACTCTCTCTCCTATTAGTATAAGATATAGATTAAATTAAATTTCTCGCCGTCGGGAAAAACCTCTTCTGATTTTTCTATAAAAACTAAGAATAATCTATTGCCAACTTACTACAAAAGTTTATATTTATTTTAAATATAGTACATTGTTTAATTAGTTGCAAGTTTTTAACCTAACTATGCAAAAATGTTTGCTATAATTGTATTAATTATATAGCATTATGGCGCACACACTTTTCTGAAATAATTTGAATGGTGATGAGACTAAAGTAGTGTACGTGCGTGATAAATTGTAAGTGAGAACAAAACGAGGGATCTTAAACAAATTCAATTATATATCTATATAATAAAACACAAAGAAAGCTATCAAGTGGCACTCTTTCAATTACCCAAAAATCAAAGGTCCAGATCTAACTTCACAAAACATATTTTTTTTCCAAAAATTCCCCTTCAAAACTCAAAAAACATATTTACCCTCCAAAAGTTCCCCTCCAAAACTCAAATTCAAATCCCCCACTAAAAAACAACATATATATTTATTTAATTATTATTTTTTCTCTCTCTCCCTCCCTCTTCTATTCAAACATTTAAGAAAATAAAAAAATTTAAAAAATTTAAAAACTAAAAAAATTAAAATTTTAAAAACTTTTAAAATAATTCAAAAAAAATCATTTAATATATTTTTTGCTCTATGTTTGCTACTTCAATTAATTTGCTGGACCTCCAAAACTATTTTATATGATCAAACAAGGTGTACCGTTGCGAAGACGTGCCGTAGGCACGTGTCAACGAGCAAACCTAGTGCTTAATAAATATTATTGTGATTAGTACAAGACCAAGCTATTATTGTGATAAACACTAGAGAAGAGAGTGCAGGAAGAGAACAGAATAGAAGAGAGAAGAAGGGCATTTGACAATTGAGAAAAAAAAAGATCTCAAATTGGATACTGAGAGAGAGAGGCATAGATGAATGGATGTTAAAGATGGGAAAGAGACATTTCAAGCATAGGACAGCTTTGGCGGTGGCCTATTTGGAGGGCTTGATTGATTGGCCAACCTGTTTCCATTTCTCATTTTCTAACTAACCCTAGCTTCTCTACTACTCTCTCTTAGCATTTACAGGTGATGTAACATGGTCTCCTCTTTCTGTTTCCTACTGCCTATGTCTTTCTTTTCACAACAATTTTGGACCTTCGCTAGATATGTCCATATATTGTGACATCAATAAATATAGTTATTTACTATCTACACTACCCCCTGTTTCTTTGCAGATGTATTTGATAATCATACATATCATTTTTGTTGATAGATAGTAAGCATTCCTTTCAGAGATGCAAACACAGCTTAATTAATAGCAAATATAATTTGTTTTAGATGTGATGAAATAGCTCCCCATGCATGCATATAGGAAAAGTTGGATCTTCTTCATTATAGTAATTGATCTTCTGATCATTCTCATGTCATGGTTAATACTAACTAATGTCAGATAGAATTTAGCTATAAGGTATTTACCTTTACTTTCTTAGTTTTAAAACTTGCAGTGGTGTCTGCAAAATTACTTTATTTCTTGTCTATCACTCTTTTGTGTTCTTTCGTAAACATTTTTCTCATAAAGTTTTTGATAGTGTTCGCCTAATTAGCTGTTTATGTGAAAGAGTTCATCCCTAATTAGCTGTTTATGTGAAAGAGTTCATCCTGCATGCGTTTTCTTTGATAAGATGACATCAAAACAAAATATCTTTTAGCTACATTAAAGAGAAAGAAAAACCCTTGTAATGTCTCCGTCTTTGTTCTAGTTACTTGGGGTACGATGGTATAATTAAAACCTTGTCCCGTATTCTAAACGTGATCAACATTCATTGTGAACCGTAGTCACAAATTCGGGGTTCGAGAATAACTTGAAGATTTAATATTCGGAATTCGGCAAAAAATCCGTTAAATTCGGGAAAAAACTCGGCAAAAATATGGAAAGAAAAAAATATAAATTTTAATGCATCTCATCTCAATACCCATCAGCTAAGTAATTATATATTTAAATCAATAAATATGAAAAATAATAACAAACTTAGTATTTAATTTGTTTAATTCGTAAATTATTCACGGATAATTTATGCTTTCGTGAATAATTCATGAGGTGCGTAATTTAAACCGAAATTAATAATTAAATTGCGAATTGATTCTGTATGAATCATTTGTGAATAATTTGCTAAATTCGTGCCGTATCACACTGCAACCTCCTCTCAACTTGACTTCAACCCTATTGATAAAAAATATTCACTTTCTCTTTAAATTCTTTCCTTGTATCCTTAAACTTTTGACCACTCATTTTCACTTGGGGGGTTGATATTTTTTATTTTGATCTAACTGTGATTGGTATGTACTATGTGTAGACTTTATGGATCAAGTGATGCCCGTGACTTCTGTCCTATTAATTGATGATGAACTGGTGATGATGACAGAAATATAAATTTTTAATTAATTAACACTTTTACAGGAATAGAACGAAAAAATTAAAGAGAATGCATTTAACCATGGTTTATTGGATATTTGAACATCCATATAGTTTTCTAAAAACTCAAAAAGTAGCATTTGAGTTAAAAAAAATTTTCTCACTATTGTTCGCTGTATACTTAAAATAGAATAGCAGTGAACAGTCATTCGCTAAACATAAAAATCGTTCTTGCAGAAATGCTAAATGTAAAAAACGAATGATGTTCATCCGTTTGAAGAAAAAAATCGGACGGACGGAAGAGGATCCTCCGTCCGTCGAATAATTTATTTTTTAAAAAAAGGAAAAGAGAGACAGATGAAAGAGCTCTGTATTTTTTCTTTTTTTTTAAAATTACGAAAATGTCATCCAAATATTACGAAAAGGCCATTAATTAATTACCAAATTGCCATTTAAAAAAAGGGACGACAGACCTTCATCCGTTCATGCATTTCCTCCAATTTGGTTCATCACATTATTACGGAAATGCCATCAGATAATTACGAAAATGTCATTTAATTTTTTTTTTAAAGGATGGTGGGAGGAGGAAGCTTCGTCTGATTTTTTATTTATTTTTTATTTTTGGCAGATTTAGCACCATCGATAGCAGACTTCTCCCTCTATTGCTATTTCACCATTGCTAAATATACAAATTTTGTTTAAAACGATAGTAGATGCTCTTACAAGCTAATTATGGTTGATAATCTTAGATCGCGTCCGTTCTGTTGCTTGAACTAATAACTGATTTATGATGTTAGAATATAACTATTGTTGGGTTTATATGTCTTGCATACTATATCAGAGAATACGAAGAAGGTGTTGCAAAAGAGGAATCAAAGCGACGATTGATCGAAGATGAGAAGCAACAGAAGTGACAACAGAGCAGGAGACAGTCGATTGTCACCCCCTCAGGTTTGGGCAGTCGACCACACATCGGGACAGTCGATCGCTCATGGCTGAAGTTTGTGTTCGAGTGCGGGTCTTGGGGATCCGTTTGGAGTCTGACTTTTTCATCATGTTAGATCGTACAGCTCTCCTTGTACGGTTATCTTTTCAGGAAACATCAGATGGTTAATATATCGAGATCAAACTAGGCTTTCTCTAAATTTCTATATAATCAATGTAATGGCTCAAAGAATGATATGTATCTAATGAATGCCGAATAGAAAAAAAAGAGTACGTACTTAATTTGAGGAGAGATTATCCATTGTAAACAACAAGTAGTTCCAGTTAGACTTGAGAGAGGATCGTGGAGAGAATTGTAATATTTTTTTTATCTTCTCTAGTTGAATAATATCTCGGTTTCTTCCTCCCATGGATTAAGGTGAAAACCACAACAGGGACAATTCTTGTATGCTTTGTGTCATTTGTGTGATCTAGTATTTGATTGTTGGTTTGTGTTGATTATATCGCATAACTCAACAACATCCCTGCGCTTCTGTAGGCGATAATTCTCTAATAAGTGGTATCAGAGCATCAGACTCATGAGTTTGTTCAAGTTCCTTATAGAAGACGGCAGATAAGTAGTTTAACAGTAAGATCAATTTCAATCTCTAGAAGATGGACATGTATGACACATTGGTCCAAAAGGGCTTGATCTTGCCCTACAAGGAGAAGAAAAGAATCCAACCGACATGAAGCATGAGAAGTGGGATGAGATTTGTTTGAAGGCCTTGAGTTTAATCTGGTTGCAATTGACGGATGAAGTCAAGTGTGATATCCTTGAGGAGAAAAGCACAGCGAGTCTATGGGTGAGACTCAAATATGACTATTCGGGATCGTCGTTGTTGGATCGGATGTACTAGAAGAGAAAATAGTTTCGTTTCTCAATAAAGGAATATACCCATCTTCAAGATCATATTGAGTTCAATAAGGTAATATCTGAATTGAAAACGATTAACGTTGATGATCTTAGCAAAGAGGATAAAACTTTCAACTTGATATATTCACTGGCAGTTTCTTATGATCGCTTGATAACTATCATGTTGCACAGAAAATCTGGCAAGGAGATACTTACAGTAGTTGCGATGATCAAGAGTTTGAAGGAAGATGAATTGAGGAAGAAGACTCATAAAGGGGATCTAATTCTACAAGTTTTTTGGTGGTGGATGGTGGTACTTCAATTGAAAGGGATACGACACATAAGAGTAAGAGTCTTGCCACCAATGTAGAGCGATTGTATTATATGAGGGCCTGTCGCAAATGGTTGAATTAGAAGGGTGCACATAGTGGACGTCAGTGCCTCTGACTTTGGTTATAATTTAGACTGTCTTCTTATTTCTAGTTCATTATATGTGAATTCGAGCTGATTTCTTAATTCGGGGAGTTCTTCTCATATTTACTCCGATAACAGTAATTGGTGAAGTTTGTGAAGTAGTGGGTGAGCGAACAGTTGAGTTGGAGATGCTAGATGGTAAATGGTTCATACTAGAAGACATCATGCATATTCCCTTGATGAAATAGAATCTGATATCATTGGGGACTCTGGATGCTCGGGGCTGTAGGTACACAGCTCGATGTGGAGTTTTGACAGTTTGGGAAAGTCATCGTAAGGTGATGAAGGATAAGAGTGGGCTCGGGCAAGGTCAGCACAACCTCTACCAACTTTGTGAGAGCAAAAAAACTCGACGAGTGTTTGGAAGCACATTGTTCCTAAAGCATCGATCATCTAGTAATCCGTCTCTAAAATCACTAAAGTGAGACTGCAAGGTTCGAATATCGTTGGAAAATGAAGAGAGCCTTGGGGTAGGTGGAGTTCGTGTGGATGGTGGCACCTCCATGATAACATCTACTGGGGTGTACCATTGAAGGGAGCATATGATTGGAGGAAAACAGGTGGAAGTAGATTCAACTAGCAGAAGAAACTATAGAACGAGGTTGTTTACAAAGCGGAGACGAAAAGAGTCTAGAAGAGTTTAATCACACATGTGTGGATTCATGAGTTTGCAATCCAAAGTGGAGATTGTTGGATTTATATGTCTTGCATACTATATCCGAAGATGAGAAGACGGCGTTGCAAGAGAAGAATTGATGCAAAAATTAGTCGAAGATGGGAACAGAATCGACAACAGAGCAGAGGACAGTCGACTGTCACCCCCTCGGGTTTAGGCAATCGGCCGCACATCGGGACAGTCGACCGCTCACGGTTGAAGTTTGTGTTCGGGTGCTAGTCTTGGGGATCAGTTTGGAGTCCATCTTCTTCATCAAGTTATATTGTACGACTCTCCTTGTATGCTTATCTTTTCAGGAAATATCGGATGGTTAATGTATCGTGTAACAAACTAGGGTTTCTCTAAATTTCTATATAATCAATGTAACAGCTCAAAGAATGATATGATTTTATTGAGTGCCGAATAGAAGAAGAGAGTAATTCATCTGAGAGGTAAGAGATTCTCCATTGTAAACAACAAGTAGTTCTAGTTAGACTTGAGAGAGGGTCGTGGTAAGAATTGTAATATTCTTGTATCTTCTCTAGTTGAATAATATCTCGATTTCTTCCTCCCCTGGATTAAGGCGAAAGCCCTAATCAGGACAATACTGGTGTGCTTTGTGTGATTGATGTGATTTAATATTTACTTGGTAGTTTGTATTGATTGCATCACATAACAATATTTCGACGCTTTCGCAGGCGATAATTCCCTAATAAATATAAATCATCAACCTTTACCAGAACTTTTAGGGGATGGCTGTACTCAGGGGCCCGACAAGAAAACCTGGGATCTGGAGAAAAATGGCAAGTTCACGGTTCGTTCAATGTACAACTGCATCCATTTTAGGGGATGCTCACCAAAATGGTCGGCCATTGTCTGAAAAACGAAAGCGCCCCTTAAAATCAAAGTTTTCCTATGGTTGGTGCTGAACGATGCGATGCTGACTAGAGAAAACATAGCTAAGCGCCAACCAAATTTGGATTCCCAATGTGGGTTCTGCCAAGCCAACCTGGAGACCAGAGACCATCTGTTTCTTCATTGTCCTAGGAGTAAGGCGGTTATCGTAGAGGTTCTCAGTGCACTAGGGACATCTCAATACCCCAATTCATACGACGACCTGTGGGTAGGAACCAAATTCGCGACGGAGAAAGGTGCTATGAGAGAGACGTGATTTATCGCGATCGCCGCAATGACCTGGGTGCTATGGCTAGATAGAAATAATCTTTACTTTCATAGAACTTGTAATACTATTTCTGGCAATCTGAATCATATTATGCATCTTATTTCATTTTGGGCTAATGTGGCAGCAGCAGGTCCCAGGGGCAAGATCGCTACAGTCTTCTAGGTACAGGAGTTTGAAGACGAGGAGATCGAGATTGGCCCGACGATTGACTGAGACACGAGCTCTGACAGACATTGATACCCACTACCCCAGGGCTTGTTGGGGGAATGATGTATTACTTTTGGCTACTTTATGCTTTGTCTGTACTTTGTCTCACCCCCCATGTTTGGGGTGTAGTATGTTTTTCTGTTTTCTTTCTAAGATTTTTGTATGCTCATTACCCTGAGTTTTGTTTATTAATCTCTGATTAATGAAACAAGGTGGCCAGACTCCACCTTTTCCTAAAAAAAAAACCTTTACCAGAACTTTTGAATTTTGTCCTATCAAAAGGGTCTTTAATCACATTGTATCAGAACAACTTAGATTCGAATCCCACATGCTACACCTAAAATTCGGATTAATTAAATATATAAAAGGATATACATATACAACCAGTTAGTACTTGGCCCACAGATAATCTTCAACTTGCTGGGATGTATTAGAATATAGAATATATATATATATATATATATATATATAATATATGTATGGGTTTGGTTGTATTTATATACAGAATATATACTCTGATACATACATGCTATATACATATACATACATACATATTGATACATACATACTGATATATAATAATATCAAATAATTTATTATAAGAAACATATTTAATAATATACATATATATAATAATATATAACAATTATAATAATATATATGTAATAATAATATATTATAGTTATATATATAACAATTTATTATAATAATAATATATTATATAATAATATATAAAATAATATATATATATATATTATTATATATATATAGTTATAGTTATAATAATATATTATTAAATATAGTTATAGTTATAGTTATAGTTATAGTTATAGTTATAATAATATAGTTATAATAATATATAAAATAATATATTATAATAATATAATAATATATTATATAATAATATATAAAATAATATATATATATATATATTATTATATATAAAATAATAATAATATATTATTATAGTTATATATATAACAATTTATTATAATAATAATATATTATATAATAATATATAAAATAATATATATATATATATATATATATATATATATATATATATATATATATATATATATATATATATATATATATATATATATATATATATATATATATATATATATATATATATATATATTATTTTATATATTATTATATAATATATTATTATTATAATAAATTGTTATATATATAACTATAATATATTATTATTACATATATATTATTATAATTGTTATATATTATTATATATATGTATATTATTAAATATGTTTCTTATAATAAATTATTTGATATTATTATATATCAGTATGTATGTATCAATATGTATGTATGTATATGTATATAGCATGTATGTATCAGAGTATATATTCTGTATATAAATACAACCAAACCCATACATATATTATATATAATAGTATACAATATAGAGATTTATGTATATACATATATACATAAATACGGATTATATATATATATATATATAGTATGCAGTTTATCAAACGGCTTTTATATACTTTAATTTTGAAAAAACAATTTTATGAAAAAGGTTTACCAAACAATACTCTGTTTTCGAAAAAAAAATAACTTTATATTTTTTTCCGAAAACTATGTATTAAATGAATTTTCAAAACAACGAACCAAATGCAGCCAATATATTAAGTCTTCCCTCTTTTACATACAAAGGGCCGGGTTAATACATCGCACAACCCAAAATTCCATTTATAAAAGCTCAACTACAAGTAAATAGCTAGCACTGTAGATGATAAGGATTTCCATATTCCTTCATGAGAGGTCAAAAGTTTGATTCTAGCTTAAAACGATATTAACCAAGCTCTTCATTTTCTTATGTGCTGAATGAGAATATAAAATAAAAATATATTAAAAAAATTAAGGAAACCCTCATTCCTATTGATTCTATGCATGTGGAAAGAAGTCAAGATAATAAGCTCCATGCTCAAAACATATTGTTGATATGCTATCATGCATCCTCATTTTTTTTGGGTCATAATATCCTGGGGCCTGTTTGGTTGGAGGGAAGGGGAGGGAAGGGAAGAGATTTTTAAGAACATCTCTTGTTTGGTTAATCTTGCTAGAAGGAGAGGGAAGGAGAATGGAGAGGTGCAGAATCCTCATGAGTCAATTTTGATTTTCCTTCAATATTGAAAGGATTTGGAGGAAAAAGAAAGTGGGTCTAATATCATTTGAATTTTCCTTGAACTGTCAGTTTGCAAGTTGCAACCTCTTTCACAAAACCAACCTTATCTGCAGGCCATTTCTGCATTAAATGAGGGGGCTGCAATACGACAATTGCAAGTTGTAACTCGTAACTAACCGACCGCACCTTGATGCTTCTTCATCTCCTCCTTTCCACCATTCATGTACTTATCAAAACACCTCTCAATCTTTCTGTCTTTTCCTTGCCTGCAATTTAAAGAGAAAAAGCTAGACCATGTCTCATTATAATGAAAGGTGATATTCATGTTTTAGCCCAATGATCGAGATTGTATATTCATGGGAAACTCCAAACTCAACCATATATGTACATTTTATAATGACATGATAGGTGGATAAATGAAATCCATATGATTTGATTACATATATTTAGACTAATTTAGATGTATAGATTAATGTATAATTTGAATAATCCATGCGATGGCCAAAAGGGCAAGTGCACACAAGATAGTGCACACGGTAGTGGTGCACAGTGAAAAGGGACTATATAATTTGGACAATGAAGGCCTAGTGTTCACGCGGTGAGCACTAGAGTAGTGCTCAACCGAAGCTTTCCCATTATATATATATATATATATATATATATATATATATATATATATATATATATATATATATATATATATATATATATATATATGAAAAAAAACCTATGTTGTAGCGAGGTCTCGATCTTTAGACTTCCTTTTATCCATCCTAAGTCCCAAGCTCATATCATCTGATTCTAAGCTACAACTCATTGGTATCTAACTTATATGTAGTGAATTTTGATGATGATTTAGCCAAAATTGTACCTAATATTGGGTAAAACTAGCTTCTAATAAATCGAATGGCCAGTTTTTCTGACATGCGTTTTATCGATCCCTGGAGAAAAGAGAGAGAGAAGGAATTTAGAGAATTCTGTAAATTTTCTGTTAAGTTGATTTTTGAAATTTTGAATTTTTTAGATATGTGAATATACATGGCAACACAATAACATTAAACGAACTGAAGCTCAGTATAGGGCCATCTCTGATCCACGCCAAAATGTCGTAGAAAATGTGATTTGGCGTTGGAGTTGGACTTCAACGTCACACAAATTTTCATGCCATTTTGGCGTGAATAACGGGAGGTGAATATGGCGTGCTACTGTTCATCCAACTCCACTCTTTATTTATTTATTTATTTATTTTTTTTACAACTTTAAAAAAATTGCACAAAATTTTAGTTATTTGCTATTTTACCCTAATTGTATAGTTTATAACAAAATTAATTACCTTTTGCTATCAAAAATAAAAAAATTATTTTATTTATGTTCTATATTTTACTTATTATTGATGTTTAATTTTATATTGAGTACAATTAATATTTAAAAATAATACGAAATATTTTAATTGTAGATCGGTCATTTGAGTTAATAAAATATAATTTATTCATCTGATAGTTTTACAACTTTGTTAAATAATTAAACATATTATGGGATCAATACGAATCTTTTTTTGGTGGCCAATTGATGAAATATATAAATAGTGAGGAATTAGATAAATGTCATATAAAAAGTAGATTAAAAAAATATTCTCTATGAAGAGAATATTCTTTTTTGGTGTCAGAAATGATGTTATGGATTGAAAATAAAATTACCGATATGACAGTTATATTATTTTAATGTAAAAGTTGTATTATTTTAGTGTTTTTTTTTGAAATAAAAGGCAAGAGAATTGCCCCTGATTCTCATAAATAAACTGAGTCATTACATCAATAAGTCTCATTATATCAAACGCAATGCATGAACTAATCATACACAAAAGTCTCACATACGACTGCTACATCATACTAACAGCATAATTACTACAAAAGTCAACAGATCCCATCCAGTCCCGGCGCCACAATCCACCACCACCCGGCCACCAGCCTAGGGTAAGGTGTGGACCGCTGCTCTCATCAGTAGTTGCCGAAGCCAGCCCCGCAACAGTGGAAGAGAAAAGAGGACCTGTGCGTGCTTTCTTCCATCGCCCCTCGGATGGACAACCAAGAAGACGTGAGAGAGAAAATTTTATACATCATTTGAACAAAATTACAAGAATGATTTCTAAAACAGACATCGTTCCTATCAATCCAAATGACCCATAAACAAGCAGTCACTAAGCAATCCCACTCCATTCGACGTTCTCGAACTACCTCCAAATCTCTAAACTCATCCCACAGGTAAGACACATACGGGAAGACAGGATAGGCCAAACCCTAAGAGAAGAAAGTCCCAAATACTTTTACTATGCACGCATTTGAAAAAAAGGTGACTAAGGGTGCGTTTGGCCTAGCTTTTTTTGGGCTTTAAAGCTACTTCTGAAGGAGAAGCTAGAAATAGAGCTTTAAAATTAAAAGCTGAAGCTGTTTGGATAGTCAGCTTTTTTTTAACTTAAAAGCTACTTTTAAGCTAGAAGTTGTTTGGCAAAAGATATCAATTAAAAGCTACTTTTACACTTAATTTAAGTTTTTAATTTTATTTAAGACTGAAATATAAGTTATCAAATTACAAAAAAAAATCTTTATATTACTAATAAATGAAATATATATATATATATATATATATATATATATATATATATATATATATATATATATATATATATATATATATATATATATACACACACACACACACACACACACATTTGAAATGTACGTAAATAAAAACATCAAAGGGCTACGATACTTCATAAAATTCATCATTCAATTCAAAATGGGTAATTCAAGAGGAAAAAAAGGAATTGAAAATTTGGATAGCTATAACAACAACACAACAGCACCACTGATAGGCTACACACAAAACAAAAACAAAATATTTGATGAAGAATCAAAAAAGGTAAACATAAACAAATTTATCAACATAAACATAAACATAAACATAAACAAGGCTAATAGAATTTGGTCTCAAACATAATTCAAATACATAAACATAAATGTCAAAACAAGACAAATTTATCAACATAAACATAAACATAAACATAAACAAGGCTAATAGAATTTGGTCTCAAACATAATTCAAATACATAAACATAAATGTCATTACATAAACTTTCCCTTCGCCACTTTTTCAGCTACATCTTGTGTTACCTTTCTTCTCTTGTTTCCTTGGGGGCTTTCCTCATCAATATTGATTTCCATATCATTAACTTCATCTTCAATTGGCACCTCTAAATCAATGTTTTCAATTGGCACACCTATAGCTGGTGTCCATGCAACTTCACTTGTCGCAACCGACTCCCCAAATATGAATCGCAACTCCTCAACAAATTCCAATCCTTGATATCGGAATTTCTTATAGTTTGGATTATCCTACATAACCATAAGAAAGAAATAACAATTAGACAATCCATTTTTCTACAATATCTTTCAATTATTTAAAAATAAAAAGCATCAAATACTCACTCTTCGCTCTCCTAGTCAATTATTGAATTCATCACGTATTTCTTCCCATTTCTTACTTTTAAACGCAATTCCTGGTCTCCCAATTGTACGAATCTCTTCTATACAAATGTCGAGCAATACTTTTGTGCTATTTGAATCCCATTTTGCTATTTTCAGGCTAGCCATTCACTGCAATTTGCATGGGTATGTTTATTTGTCAGATCTAGTTCTTGTATACGATAGCCAGTTATATTATCTAATACAGACAGATAGATATAAATCTGAGAGAGGTTTCAAATTAATGAAATCAAAAGCATCCTAAACATAGACCTGATCATAACGACCTGAGATAAAATGCTAAACTACATGCTTATACGAGTAGATTGGTTGTGCACTTGCATTATCAGTAAAAAGAATTTAAAAATTATATACAACCACCACTTACAATCATACTTGAACGTTAAATTCCATCACAGTGAAGTCAAAAAAATTCCATTACAGATCTAATAAACATATAACAAAGTAAAAAAATTCCATTACAGATCTAATAAACATATAACAAAGTAAAAAAATTCCATCACAGTGAACGGTGAGAAATTTATGTAGCACACAAAACATTCAACTTTCTTTCAGGTTGTTAATTTGCAAGAAAAAATTTGGGTTTTTCTCACCCCAGAAAAAATACATCTATTTTTTCGCTCCTTCATACGCTGCAAAATAGTAGGACAATGTGCATACACTACCAAAACATAGTAATCAACTTTCTATCCAAATCAAAAACCAAAATCTGTCTTTAACCAGATGAGTTGTAACAACATTCTGTTCTCGCATTATACAATTATTAGAGATAAAAACTTGATAGGTACAGTCACAACTACACACCATAACAAATGTATCAAAAACAATTTGTGTAAAAATCTCATACATTCCTTTAAACAAATAAATGTAAGTTAAAACACAAAATTGCCGCTGCAAGCATGATACCTCTGCCGATGATAATGCAATACAGTATTTACATTTAATAGAGAGAGATCAATTGAAAATGAAAATGAACAGATCTAAGAAGTTTGATAATTTAACAGATCTAAAGTCAAAAAAATTGATTGAACAAATCTAAAGCCATACCTGGTTCTGACTTCGACCTGGTTCGACTTCGACGAGTTCGACGGACGCGAAGTACAACGACGGACGAGTTCGACTTCGACGAGTTCGACTTCGACGAGTTCGACGAGTTCGACCTGGTTCGACGAGTTCGACTTCGACGAGTTCGACGGACGAGTTCGACGGACGCGACGTCTGCAGTGGAGGAAAGGGAAGGGGAAGGGGCAGGGGAGTTTTTTTTATGTTTGGTTTTGGGTAAAAAAGAAGAGAACGTGTAGAAGAAGAAAAAAAGGAGAAGCCAGAAGTAGATCTGATCAGCTTTTTTTGGAGCTCCTTTTCTTAACAAAAAAAAGCTACTTCTACTTTTGGTGGGCTTCTCAAATTATGTGTTTGGCCCAGCTTCTCCTTCTAAAGGAGAAGAGAAGCTACTTTTAAGCTGGGCCAAACACTACCTAATTGTCTCAGTCCCGCTCTTGCATCTCGGACAAGAGATCACGGTGATTAGCCATCTCTTAGTAAGATTTTCTCTAGTTATGATTGCTTCCTTGGATACCAATCACAGGAAGGCCCGACTTTGTGTGGAGCACACGTATTCCAAATGGCTCTATTCGCAGCATGTCTAATCCCCCCGTTACAGAGAGTCGAATACATGGCTCTGACCAAAAATTTGTTGTTGGCCTCTAAGCGCCAACCCCTCTCATCCAGTTGGTTACCCAAAAGAGTAGGGTTATTCCCAAGCCAGGTATATATTGGGACAAAACTGCTTTGGGCGTTGGCATTACCGAACGGTAATAGCCTAATATGCCATGAAGATCGAACCCAGTAGTCTACCACTAACGCCGATTTATTGATGGACCTCGCAAAAATCTCGAAAAATAGAGAAGCCAGAGTATTGGGACTAGTCCAAGAGTCTAGCCAGAATCTGGTATTTTCCCCATTCCCTATCCTACTCGGAGAGTGACAGCGGAACAAGTCACCCACCTTGTCAATTCCCCTCCAAATTGGAAAAATGCCTCTACGATGCTGCCCCCCCCCCCCCCCAAAAAAAAATAAATAAATAAATAAATAAAATTGAATCATCTTTGCTTTCTATACCGAAGCCAGATGGTGCCTTGGGCAGGGGTGCGATGGAAATGAATTTTCCACCACCATTTGCATAAAGAGCTTTGTTCATTTCTCGGAAATTTAAGATTCCCAAATCTCCAAACTCTTTTTTCGGGCAAACTACGCTCCATCTGACTATTGGTAGGCCCTTACCATCCTCTCAACTCCCCTTCCATAAGAACTCTCTACGAATTTTTTCAAACTTGTTGATAACCCAAGTGGGGAATTCATAGTTGGACATCCAATATATCGGGAGATTCGAGAGTACAACATTAATAAGTGTGATTTTGCCCCCCAACGATAGATGTTTCCTCTTCCAACCAGGAAGTCGTTTCTGAATTCTCTTCATAAGGATCATCCAATCATTCCGCTTGAGTTTACCTAGATGCAATGGGCTCCTAAGTACTTAATGGGAAACTTCCCGACTTTACAATCCAGAATGCTGGCAAAAAAATCGGAGTCACCTCTTCACATCTCTATAAGGTTGCTCTTATCATAATTAACTTTGAACCTGCACCGTGCCTCAAAGAACACCAAAATTCCTTTGTAAATGAGAACCTCGTTAATATCACTCCTCCCGAAAAGAAGTGTATCGTATGTGAACTGAAGAATGGGGATACTGTGAGTACCATCTAGACTTTCAATGCCTCGAAGGAGATTTTGGTTAGAGCAATGTTGGGTCATTTCAGAGAGCACATCGGCAACCAAAGTGAATAGAAGAGGGGACAATGGGTCACCTTATCTAAGACCTCTTTTACAAGCGATAAGGTTTCTTACAATACCGTTCACCAGTACTGACGATTTACCGCCCCTAATGCACTTGTTAATCCAACCGATCCATTTGGGACCGAAACCTCTAGTCTCGAGTACCTCTATAACACTATCCCATTCCACCGAATCATACGCCTTCTCAAAGTCCAGTTTAAGCAGAAAGCCTTCTACTTTGTCTCTATCGCACTGAAAGATGGTCATATAGGCAATAGCTATATTATCTAAGATGTCTCGCCCTTGAATGAATCCACTTTGGGCTGGGTGGATGATAGCACTAAGCCACAGATTCAGCCTTGTAGCCAAAACTTTTGTGATAATTTTAAAGGAGCAATTCAGAAGGCTAATGGGTCTGAGGTTCCCAACCTCTTTGACCTCGACAATTTTGGGAATTAAGACAATGGACGCATAATTGAGCCGATCAATCTGAGCGTTGTTCTCAAAGAGTTTGTAAAAAATGCAGAAGATGTCCATCTTAATAATATCTCAAAAAGTAGAATAAAAGAATACTGGAAAACCATCAGGCCCAGGAGATTTATCCTGGCCTAAGTCTTTAATCGCATTGAGAATCGCACTCATCTCAAACGGTTTCTCTAACTCCTCTGGGCCAACGATGTTAGGTCGGGACCAGAAGGTCTCATGAAGATGGCACAAACACTCTCTAGAACGCCCTAGAAGACCTCTAAAATGATCCTCTATATGCCAGCATACCGAGCTTTGGTCTGACACCTACCTATTGTTAATGTTAAGCCCAAAAATAAAGTTCGGTCTTCTCCGTCCGTTAGCTATCCTATAAAAGTATGCCGTGTTGGCATCCTTATTTTGTAGCCATTGGTCTCGTGATCTTTGCCTCCAATAGTCATCCTCTTTTTGGAAAAGAACGTCAAGGTCTTGTCTGGCTTTATGAATATCCTCTAGCTCCCCAGTGGATAATCCTCTCTCTTCTTCTATAAGCTCTAGAGCATGTATCTGCCCCACAAGCCTTTCTTTATCCCTCTTACCTTTCCTTCTTTCTTCACCCGCCCAACATCTAAACCTACCTCTGAATCTACTGATTTTAGTATTCCATGTAGAGACAACACCCCTACGAGCCCCCTCTCTACTCTTAATAGGCTCATTCCAAGAATTCTCAACAATGGTACATAGGTCGCCGTTTCGTAGCCAAGCTTTCTCGAACCGGAACATTCTACTTTTGGTTTGGTTCTCCCCACCAGAGGAGAGAATCAAAGGTACGTGATCGGAGGTCCTTCTAAGGGCTGTCCTAGCCGCAGCTAGGGGAAACTGGACTTCCCAGTCATGCGACACAAATATCCGATCTAATTTGGCCAAAATGGGACAGTCATGCATATTCGAACAAGTAAATTTACGATCGGAGAAATGGATCTCGTGTAACTCTAACAAGTTGATGACTCTATTGAAGGTAGCTCTCTGTCACGCCCCGCTTCCCAAAAATATGGAATACGAGCACGTGACGAAGCCCAGCGGATGATTTTTTTACATCATCCATAAGCTGTAGGATCGACTCAGCATCAATCAAGAATATAACCAGATTTATATATAACCAAGCATGCATGAATAATTTATAAAGCAACAGAAAACAATTTAAACAATAATAATATTCAAATAGTTTCCATGTCTCGATCAAGTGTAAACTCGGAAACAAGTCTTAACAACAGAAGAAATAAATACCTTAAGGAAAGCAACTATTTAAACAGGTCCCTGCTCCAAGCAAAACCTGAAATGTCTGCTCGCCAATTCCAGCAGGAACATCGTCTCCAAAGTCTATTTAATAAATATAAACAGGAAACAAGAGGGGAAACAAGAGAAAATGCCCTTAGTGCAAGTTAGGGCCACAAATAGTAAAAGCAAGTACAAGAAAGGGGAAAACAAGAATTGGAATCAAGAATAAGCAAGGTTATAAGAAGTAGTGGCAAATTCAAAGACTAGCTAGCAAGAGGGAACATCTTAATAACTAGATTGGATAACAACTGCTAGTGGTGAAACACATGTCAGGTATACTTATAGGGGTATTTATTATCAAGCGACAACCTCAAGTCTAGTGTCATATGTCATTTAAATGTCAGGTCTCAAATGTCAAGTCCAAGTATCAAGTTCCAGGCTTTAAGTCTCAGGTGTCATGTTTCATGTATCATATCATCAGGTATCAAGTGACAGGTGTCAAGTTCAAGTCTTGTAATTATTACTATCTAGGTAGCACGACATGCATCCATTATACTACATGGTTGCTACAGTCAAATCAATTGCGCTTAGACCTAGTAATGGAGTCTATAGGGCGGTGTACTCAGGCATCAAACTAGCAGGTGATCAACCATGGGCTCTAGAGGTGGCCCCCGTAGGCTCTAGAGGTGGCCCCCGTCACCCATGACGTGGCACTTAGTTCTACGTGGCACTTAGTTCCAGGTGATTTCAAACATACATCATGTAATCATATAATGGGCTCTAGAGGTGGCCCCCGTAGGCTCTAGAGGTGGCCCCCGTCACCCATGACGTGGCACTTAGTTCTACGTGGCACTTAGTTCCATTTAACATACAACTTGGGAAACACGGGCCCCCTTCCGAGTACACTTACCTATGTTGTCCACTCCATAGTCTTTCCCATAACCCCCGGCTTGTTACATTTGTTCAGGCAGATTTTGTGTTTTTGTATTTATACATGTGAAACAGGGTTGAAATAATCTAATTTAATTCTAAGAAAAATTGGAGATGTCCTATAGGGTGTCCAGCAACTACATATGAAATTTGGGGTCAAACACTCGCTGTTTGCACCGCGAAAATAATTTGTAAAGAAAACATATACAGCAGTTTTTACAGAACTGCGTCTACTGACACAGCTGCAGTATAACAGCCATATCTCCTAGACCGTAACTCCAAATTCAATCATTCTGGAGTCTATCGACATCTACACATCCTGATCTACGTTTTGTATTCAGGCCTCGGGCCCAAATTCCAATGTTAAAAGGGTCGAAACCTCAAAAGAAAATCCAGACAGCAACATAGGGAAATAATTCACTAATGTAGATTTCATAGAATTATGTAATTTGGTGTCTAAAATCATTATGTGGCACAAATACATGGTAATGGGAATCAAACAGCGAATAATAGTATTTTTCAAGTCATAATAATCACAAATTGCCAAAACACTAAATTTATATGCGGCTACAATTTCTAGGGGTCCTTAATTCATATGTCTATGTGATTCGCAAGTTCAAGGAGATAAAGGAGTCCAATTGAATTATTATTTAATGCGAGGAAGTTTTGTGACTCTTAGACTGGTGAGTTTGAAGGTTCAAATTGTTTTACTATGATATTCAAAGAGAGTCACAAACTAACTACATGTGGTATTTCAAGGAGACTTGTACTAGGACAATAAGATGTACAAGGTTACTTGCCTTAAATCGACGGTTGAAATCTCCGCTTGTTGAAGCAAATAGAGTAGAAAAATCCCCGGAAATGTCCTCGAAATGCGCGTCCAAAAACTGATCTGAGATCGAGCTTTCCTTGCACACACGATCGGCCCAAAACGGCGGACAGCAACTTCGGATCGGCTGCGGGTAGAACAGCGGACAGCAAAATCGCCCAATCAGATCACTCCTGTGCACCGGATCCAAACCCAGAACAGCGAACACGGCTTCGGGATCTGCTGTGGAACGAACACAGAACAGCAAAACCCAGCCACTCAGATCGCAGCGATGCAGCGGATCAGATCCGAACAGGGGACAGCGGATCCGGGATCTGGTGTGGCGAAACACGGGACACCGATCACCAGCACGAATCTTGATGAGATCTGGCGGCTGAGAATCGCTCCCGCTCTTTCTCTTCTTCTTCTTCGTTCGATCTCCTTCTTCTCCGACGTTCGATCGAACCGCGCGCGAGAGAGAAAGCAACGGTGTGGTGCTTCGATGGCGGGGACTGCGACAGTGACGGAGTGCGGCAACGGCGGCGACGACGTCGAGAAGCGACGGCGCGGCAATGGCGATGGCTGCTCTGTTCGTGGGTTCGAACAGAGGGTGAGAGCGGGAGCGGCGTTGGGGTTCGGCGGCGTCTGGCAAAGCAACGGAGAGGTAGAGGCGGTCGAGGGGGTGTGCTGGAGGCGAGGGGTGATGGGGATACGGTCGGAGTAATGGTGAGGGAGACGTCGAGTTGGTAATGGCGGTGGATTTCGGAGTGATGGGTTCGGAGTTGAGGACGGTGGTGGTGACGAAGTGGGTTGCTGTGGTTGAAGGGATGGCGGAGGCGATGGCGAGAGAGTTGTGGAGGTGGTGGTGGCGATCGGGAGTGGGGGAGAATTTGGGTTTATGGCGTGCGAGGATTGGAGAAGATGATTAGCGGCGGATAGGGGTTTAACAGTAGATGATTAGGGTTAGGGATTAGGGTTAGGGTTTAAATACTAGGGTTTGAGGGTATTGGGTTTAAGGGTTTAGGGGACCCGTTTCAAAAAGAGCCCAACAGGAGAAGTGATTAAAATGGAGATAAGAGAGATGAATGAGGATGATTAGTCCATTCTCCATAAAGAACAATACAAATGGTACAGAAATGAAATTGATAAAACGATCCACAATTTGAGTTGAGACAAAAATAATGATTTTATTCGAACTGAAATAAAATACAGGATCTCAAATAGATGAAAGAGTACAATTGAGAAAAAATACAGTATAAAATACAAATACGGGGAACAGGAGTTACAAATCCTACCCACCTTACACAAAAATTTCGTCCTCGAAATTTGCTTAGGCGGTACATAGGACAGGGTAAAGTAACTTAGGGGCGGGTAACAAACAAGGGACCAAGGAGAAGTCAACTTGGTGGTAACACCAAAATAAGAAGGGAGTGGATAACAACGAGGTCAAATGGATGGCATGAAGGAGAATAACAGTATCTAAAGGATCCAAATAACATAAGATAATAAATACGATGAAGGAGTAGGCAGAACTGAAACCAAGGAGATGGAAGACAGGAAAGAATTGAATCCAATAATGAATGAGTACATGATGGCAGGAGGGAAAGCAAGAAGGAAATAACCGGTATCAAAAACGAAGAAGAACACTGAACACCACAAGACTTGCAAGATAACAAGGCAAGGAGGTGAACGAATAGAAAGAGCTGGAATCGAAGAAAGGAGCGACAAGGGAAAGATGCACCACGCAATGAGTCAATGGATGGGAACAAAAGCAAGAGATAGGGGACAGCAAATGGTGCAAGGAATGGAACAAAACACAATACAAGAAAGGAGAAACAACAACATGATCCTGGGTCCTGTGGGTCATGGGCCCACCACGCTTCCGCTGCGCCACTCCGATGGTGACACTCCAAGCTCCAGACATATTGTAGACCACGTGACACCAAGCGACGATCCGAGCAGGAAGAAAGGAATGAGACACCAAGATCAAAGAGTGTATGAGTTCAGGATAGATATAAACAAAGATGCAAAGAATATAAAATTGAGCTTCAATTCAAATAATCAAAATATATAGTATACATCAAAACTAATGACTTTAACAGGAATAATAATAGTAACAATATCCATGATAATAATATCAATAGTAATAGAAAATAATAATGACAATAAAAACTAATAATAACAATAATAATAACAAAATTAACAATATTAGTAACAAAATAATAATAATAATAACAATAATAATAACAGAAATAAAAATCGTCATAATCATACAGGTAATAATAATACGATGAAATAAAAATATCAACAATACTAATAATAACGATAATACATACATGACAAAATAGAATTCAACACATTCATGAAAGTAATGCAATAATAATAGTAATGATAGCATTAAAATAATATCAATAATGATAATAAATAATATGATAATAGCAATAATAATAATAATAACAATAATATCAATAAGGTAACAGTAATAATAATAGAAATAATAACAGCAATAAAGGTGATGAAAATATTAATAATAACATAAATTGAAACGACAATGATAATAATAATACCCATAATAACGAAAATTATTCCTTTACCATCAGTTTATTTATATAAGTAACGAGTCTTGAAATATCAATTAGTAATAGGTAGAAAATCTTGCCTCCTTAACATCAAGTTGCATATTTGCCTTCACGACATCAGGCTTCAAATTGCCATCCAAATATTCGGCTGCACATTTTGCCTCGCCGATATCCAGTTGCAATTTGCCTCCATTGACATCGAGTTGCATATTTGCCATCTCGACATTAGGTTGCACCGAAGTGGTGAAATATATATAAAATAAGCATGCTCGGGCTCAAAACAAATCAATGATAATAATAATAATAGTAACGATAAAAATAATAGTGTCAATAACAATAATATTGAAATATCAACAACACTAGTAAAAATAATAATGCAAGACAAGATATAGTTTGTACCCAACATTTTTGTAGAAGTAATTTAATATTAACAATATTAATAAAATAATGAAAGCAACGATAAGAATATCAATAGTAGTAACAATAATAATAATATTAGTAATGATAGTGAAAATAATAGCAATGATACTAATGGTAGTAAAAATAGCATTATACAACGAAATAAGAATTTGCCTTATCTAATAATAATTCAGTAGAAATATATAGTCGATTGAAAATGAAAAGTGAGTTAAAATACATCATCGTTCGAAATAACAAAATCCTTGTTGAGATACATCTTCATAGAAGATCGAAAATAAATATAATAATTAATAATCAAAATATAGAAAGTATTCGGAAAATAATAATAATAATAATAATTATAAGGAGAAAAATAAGTAGGAGAAAAATGAAGCTACATCCAATAAGGGGTTAAAGAGAATGATGGCTAGAAGGGACAAAAGAAAATTAAGGATTTGAATATGAAGGAAGAAGGACGAGGGGCAAAATCGGAATTGAAGAGAATATAGCAGAGAAGAAATAACTAGCATGGTACTCAAGTGAGTCAACAATTGAAGATGAATGCAAGGCACGAAGAGCAATAAACGACACACGAACCGGAATAAGGAGGGTTCAACGAGGCAAGCAGAAATAAGAGATTGCTTGCACTGGAATCAAAAGAATATGGGTATGGAAAGAATTAAATTCGTACTCAATAAAGAATCAATAAATCAGGACGACTGCAAGAGATGGAAGGAACCAAGGAACCAAGGAATCAAAGAATTGAATATGAAGGGATCAAATGGATGGGATAAGACTTGTATCCAGATCGAGTTGACTATTAAATTATTCATGTGGTTGCATGGCCTGTTTAATGTTGAGTTAATCCTGACTGAGTCAAGCGTGTCTAATGTATTAGTCAAACTAACACATTAGCCAAACCTAAGCTCTGATACCACTAAAAACCTTGTCACGCCCCGCTTCCCAAAAATATGGAATACGAGCACGTGACGAAGCCCAGCGGATGATTTTTTTACATCATCCATAAGCTGTAGGATCGACTCAGCATCAATCAAGAATATAACCAGATTTATATATAACCAAGCATGCATGAATAATTTATAAAGCAACAGAAAACAATTTAAACAATAATAATATTCAAATAGTTTCCATGTCTCGATCAAGTGTAAACTCGGAAACAAGTCTTAACAACAGAAGAAATAAATACCTTAAGGAAAGCAACTATTTAAACAGGTCCCTGCTCCAAGCAAAACCTGAAATGTCTGCTCGCCAATTCCAGCAGGAACATCGTCTCCAAAGTCTGTTTAATAAATATAAACAGGAAACAAGAGGGGAAACAAGAGAAAATGCCCTTAGTGCAAGTTAGGGCCACAAATAGTAAAAGCAAGTACAAGAAAGGGGAAAACAAGAATTGGAATCAAGAATAAGCAAGGTTATAAGAAGTAGTGGCAAATTCAAAGACTAGCTAGCAAGAGGGAACATCTTAATAACTAGATTGGATAACAACTGCTAGTGGTGAAACACATGTCAGGTATACTTATAGGGGTATTTATTATCAAGCGACAACCTCAAGTCTAGTGTCATATGTCATTTAAATGTCAGGTCTCAAATGTCAAGTCCAAGTATCAAGTTCCAGGCTTTAAGTCTCAGGTGTCATGTTTCATGTATCATATCATCAGGTATCAAGTGACAGGTGTCAAGTTCAAGTCTTGTAATTATTACTATCTAGGTAGCACGACATGCATCCATTATACTACATGGTTGCTACAGTCAAATCAATTGCGCTTAGACCTAGTAATGGAGTCTATAGGGCGGTGTACTCAGACATCAAACTAGCAGGTGATCAACCATGGGCTCTAGAGGTGGCCCCCGTAGGCTCTAGAGGTGGCCCCCGTCACCCATGACGTGGCACTTAGTTCTACGTGGCACTTAGTTCCAGGTGATTTCAAACATACATCATGTAATCATATAATGGGCTCTAGAGGTGGCCCCCGTAGGCTCTAGAGGTGGCCCCCGTCACCCATGACGTGGCACTTAGTTCTACGTGGCACTTAGTTCCATTTAACATACAACTTGGGAAACACGGGCCCCCTTCCGAGTACACTTACCTATGTTGTCCACTCCATAGTCTTTCCCATAACTCCCGGCTTGTTACATTTGTTCAGGCAGATTTTGTGTTCTTGTATTTATACATGTGAAACAGGGTTGAAATAATCTAATTTAATTCTAAGAAAAATTGGGGATGTCCTATAGGGTGTCCAGCAACTACATATGAAATTTGGGGTCAAACACTCGCTGTTTGCACCGCGAAAATAATTTGTAAAGAAAACATATACAGCAGTTTTTACAGAACTGCGTCTACTGACACAGCTGCAGTATAACAGCCATATCTCCTAGACCGTAACTCCAAATTCAATCATTCTGGAGTCTATCGACATCTACACATCCTGATCTACGTTTTGTATTCAGTCCTCGGGCCCAAATTCCAATGTTAAAAGGGTCGAAACCTCAAAAGAAAATCCAGACAGCAACATAGGGAAATAATTCACTAATGTAGATTTCATAGAATTATGTAATTTGGTGTCTAAAATCATTATGTGGCACAAATACATGGTAATGGGAATCAAACAGCGAATAATAGTATTTTTCAAGTCATAATAATCACAAATTGCCAAAACACTAAATTTATATGCGGCTACAATTTCTAGGGGTCCTTAATTCATATGTCTATGTGATTCGCAAGTTCAAGGAGATAAAGGAGTCCAATTGAATTATTATTTAATGCGAGGAAGTTTTGTGACTCTTAGACTGGTGAGTTTGAAGGTTCAAATTGTTTTACTATGATATTCAAAGAGAGTCACAAACTAACTACATGTGGTATTTCAAGGAGACTTGTACTAGGACAATAAGATGTACAAGGTTACTTGCCTTAAATCGACGGTTGAAATCTCCGCTTGTTGAAGCAAATAGAGTAGAAAAATCCCCGGAAATGTCCTCGAAATGCGCATCCAAAAACTGATCTGAGATCGAGCTTTCCTTGCACACACGATCGGCCCAAAACGGCGGACAGCAACTTCGGATCGGCTGCGGGTAGAACAGCGGACAGCAAAATCGCCCAATCAGATCACTCCTGTGCACCGGATCCAAACCCAGAACAGCGAACACGGCTTCGGGATCTGCTGTGGAACGAACACAGAACAGCAAAACCCAGCCACTCAGATCGCAGCGATGCAGCGGATCAGATCCGAACAGGGGACAGCGGATCCGGGATCTGGTGTGGCGAAACACGGGACACCGATCACCAGCACGAATCTTGATGAGATCTGGCGGCTGAGAATCGCTCCCGCTCTTTCTCTTCTTCTTCTTCGTTCGATCTCCTTCTTCTCCGACGTTCGATCGAACCGCGCGCGAGAGAGAAAGCAGCGGTGTGGTGCTTCGATGGCGGGGACTGCGACAGTGACGGAGTGCGGCGACGGCGGCGACGACGTCGAGAAGCGACGGCGCGGCAATGGCGATGGCTGCTCTGTTCGTGGGTTCGAACAGAGGGTGAGAGCGGGAGCGGCGTTGGGGTTCGGCGGCGTCTGGCGAAGCAACGGAGAGGTAGAGGCGGTCGAGGGGGTGTGCTGGAGGCGAGGGGTGATGGGGATACGGTCGGAGTAATGGTGAGGGAGACGTCGAGTTGGTAATGGCGGTGGATTTCGGAGTGATGGGTTCGGAGTTGAGGACGGCGGTGGTGACGAAGTGGGTTGCTGTGGTTGAAGGGATGGCGGAGGCGATGGCGAGAGAGTTGTGGAGGTGGTGGTGGCGATCGGGAGTGGGGGAGAATTTGGGTTTATGGCGTGCGAGGATTGGAGAAGATGATTAGCGGCGGATAGGGGTTTAACAGTAGATGATTAGGGTTAGGGATTAGGGTTAGGGTTTAAATACTAGGGTTTGAGGGTATTGGGTTTAAGGGTTTAGGGGACCCGTTTCAAAAAGAGCCCAACAGGAGAAGTGATTAAAATGGAGATTAGAGAGATGAATGAGGATGCTTAGTCCATTCTCCATAAAGAACAATACAAATGGTACAGAAATGAAATTGATAAAACGATCCACAATTTGAGTTGAGACAAAAATAATGATTTTATTCGAACTGAAATAAAATACAGGATCTCAAATAGATGAAAGAGTACAATTGAGAAAAAATACAGTATAAAATACAAATACGGGGAACAGGAGTTACACTCTCTTAGCCTGGCTACAACCTCTACCTAGGTGTTCATCCACGAAGCGAGTGATATTGAAGTCCCCCCAAATAATCCACGCATTTCCCCACTTATTTTGAATAACATCCAGTTCAGTCCAAAACGATAGCCGGTCGGCTGTGTCGTTAGGACCATAGATCATTGAGAAAATTTGCACAAAATCATCACTTTTAGCTCTAAGTCTCAAGGAAATAGAGAATTCTCCGATGAAGACATCAAGGCACTGGAAGAGATCAGCGTTATACCCCACAGAGATCCCTCTTGCTTGACCCCGAGATGGTTTAGAGCACCATTCCCAGTTCCTATAGGGGATAAGCTTGTCAAGCAAATCTAAATCTGGGTAAGCCAACTTAGTCTCACACAGTCTTATCACTGAAGGATGATGGTAAGACAGTATTTCTCTCATAATCCTACGTTTCTTACTACCATTTAATCCTCTAACATTCCAAAAGACGTATTCCATTGGACAACATGACAGGGGACTTTCGGATGGTATGACCATCACTAGCTGCTAGGATATTTAACCCAGTCTCTAATTCTCTTAGCGCAATCTATTTGGGAAGACAAGTCACAGCCCAAATCAACTCTACAAACCTTGGCTAAACTAATTAACATGGAATCAGGAATGAAATTAATAATGCACAATTATAACTTGACTCACCTGCCAAGGTCGAACTGGAAACTTTAAGTTTGACTCTGAGGCAATCAGATCATCTTTGGAGATCGGATGGTCTCCATGCTTTTTTCTTTGGCACGAGCTGCGTCTGAGATCCTCTATCACCTTTTCCTTCCCCTTCCCTTTACCAGAGTTTTCACGCCTGAAAGGAGGGGAGGCCTCCATTTTATCCTCTCTCTCTCGATGTCACATGCTCTTGCTGCAGTAGTAAGAGGAGACTCCTCTTTAATGTTTTTAAGCGCATCAATCAAGTTTTCATCATTGGGAAAATCAAAACTTGCTTTCACCGTCTCGCTAACAGAATCTCGATCAGTTTCAACACTGTCTCTTTCCTCTTCACTCTCATAACTCATCTTTCTAGACTGAGACGTCAATAAATCTCCTAGATTTGCCTTCCTGACAGTTTGAGATAAATTAGGCTCATCATCAGACAAGTCCAATCCCATAGGCTCTAGTTCCTTTTCTCTAAAATTGGCTCCCCTATTAAAATTAGACCCGCCACAATTTGGTTTCTTTATGATGGCCTTGGGTGGCCCATGTGAATAAGCCCTAAGCAAACAAGCCCAAGAGTCAATTTGCTCTCTAGAGAGTGAACTAACATCTCCTCTCAAAAATTGTACAAATGCCTCTTGCATGGATTTCTGCATCTGTATGGAAACCGAAGCTCCATCCCTAACAGCTTCCCCCTATCCAAACCCACACCCTCTGCCAAACTCTCAAATCTTGGTACTACGGTAAGGGCCTATCGCAGCATAGGCCGAACCAGCGCTTCTCGAGACGAGCTATGCTCAGAACTTTTGAGCGTTAGGGTGTCCTCAACTCGTACCACATCACCCTTCCCATACTTTCCTCGTTTGTGCACATGGCCCAAAGGGAACACTTCCTTCGAAGTAGGAGAGCTTCTTTCCTCCACGTCAGACCTCTCCAAAACCCTACCACTGAGATTTTCTTTGGTCTCTGTTGATGCTGGACCCCCATAACCTCTCTCCTCCACTTCAGACATCTCCAAGACCCCAACACTATTAAAATTTTCTTTAATCTCGACCGTTGCTGGACCCCCATCCAATGACGTGTGGTCATCTTCAACCTCCGCCAAACTCGAGTTTCGGAACCCTCCGACTTTGCGCGCTACAGCTGCCCCTACCTTCGACGCCCGATATACCGGCACAAACCTCTTAATCTCTGCATGAATACCGACCAAGTAAGACTTCCCCTTGTAGAAGGCAAAAATCGAAGGTGGTGTAACCGTGCCAGCGAGCGAGGTTACGCGAATTCTCGCCAAATCTAACCTGTTAAGGAATTTAGTGGCCTGGTCGAGCTCTTCGACCCATCTGAAGGTTTGGATGAGACCTTGAAACCCATCATTGCTCCAACACTCAGCTGGGAAGTTAGTAAATAACAGCCATTTGGAAATGAGTAGCTCTCTCTTGAACTCCCCGAATTCGAGACTCCACCGTGAGAACACGACGGTGAATCCTTCTCCAGAGAAGGACTTCTTGCTCAAAACCATTTGAACCCTCAACTCCGACGAACACAGTATAATAAAAGCGTCATCTCTCAACCTCTTAACAGTCAAGTCCCACTCCAGCGATTTCGGCCACCTCAACAAGAGTTCGTTTCTGATGGTGCCCTCATTCGGATTACCAAATGCCACCGACATCACCACACTGAAGTGAAGTCGACTACCACGTTCCTCCATCTCCACAGTAGGTGTGATGACGGGCCTCACCACCGCCTCAACAGCCTTATTCGATATTCCCTGCCTCTCGACGGCTACCTCCCTCTCAGGGTTCCCGGCATCTCTCTTAGACCGATCAACAGTCCAAGCTGCTCTAACTCTCTTCTCCTTCTCTACGGGCTCACCTTGAGGTCTACTGGCTGCACGCTGCCCTAAATGAGAGCCAGTACCAATGTCGCTACCTTGAGAAGCTTCCTTTTCAAGCTTTGCCGAGCAAAGGTCGCATTCCGTCGACAAATGGTCCCTTTGTTTACAGAAGAACCACTTTGTAACCTCCTTACAATCGACTTTCCAATGGCCCCATTTGCCGCAGTTAAAACAATTTGGTTCTAACTCCCCGTTCATCTTACGCCGGAAGCCCTTCGGGAGACTCTCATTCGGATCCGACTCGTGCTTCGGACTGATAACTCGAGTCTGAATTTTCCACCCATCGTTCTCAACCACCCATCTTTCTCAACGTATTATAAGTGAGTAAGGCTTTTTCTTAGTTGCGAACTAAATATTTTTTAAAAAATATTTTTAACGAAGTGGGATGACGTATACAGAACGCATGGAAACGTAATAGTTGCCTTGCTTGTTAATTGTTATGTTTATTGGATCCCTAGCTACTAGCTAGTGCAGAAGGAAACCAACTCAGGGATGAATGCATGAAATTGGGTAGGAAACTTTTCAGCTTTTCGAGGCAGGTGGTGTGCTACACCGCGGGGAAGGTTATTCTAATGCGGTATCTGTTTGGTCTTCAAGTGGGCCTAAGAGTGGGCCTTTTATTGGCGACTGCGGGCCCAAAGAGGGGTCCACATTGCCTCTTATTGTATCTGGAGCCTGCAACCCTAAAGACTCTAGCACCCGGACATTTCACCAGAATGGGAGCGGGCCCAAAGAGGGGACCGCAATTGTTGATTCTAGTATTATTATTGGATCTACGAGCGACGGGCCCAATGAGGGGTCCGTGGTGAAAGTACACAATCTTAATGATGAATCCATTCTCACAGACAGTGATGAGGATCCAGAAGGGCGGCTTAACCTCGATGTAGAGTTCTCTTGTTCTGAAGAGGAATCAGAGGATACGGAGTTCATTGCTAACACTCAGAGGGAGATTTCACCGGAGCTTGTCCTGTCATCAATTCCAGACTCAGCTCCCGAAATTAGCTCGGGACAGTCCCGAAGAGCGGTTGATTTCAGGGTTCAGCGTTCTCCCAAGAGGGCTCATGTGGAGTCCTTGGATGACTATCTTGAGGTTGCCACTGCAGCTAAAGCCGCTAAGTTCGACAATGGAGGTACGACAAGTTTTTTAGCCTCTATTTTAAATTGCATGTCAGATTCTGATGTTTTATCTCTAGCTATCACATGTGGGTTAGAAGTTTGGGACACTGAGCGTATTGCCTTACTCCTTAATAAAATTCGGGGTTGGGAAACACAAAGAGTTAGGACATCTGTCGATCGTGCTTTTGGAGTCGGCGCGGGGCCGACTATCATTCTCGAGGATGTAGCCGGCCCTACACCCTCCACAACGATCTCCCATGACAATTCCCCCCAATGAATACACTATTTTGGAATGTTAGGGGGTTGGGGGATAGGGGAAAGAGGGGTATGGTGCGGGATGTCATCAACAATTCCAAAGCGAAAGTAGTAGGGCTGCAGGAGACCAAACTTCAGCACGGGCACAAACTCAAAAGAGTTGGTGGTAACAGAATCAAGGAGTGGTTGCTTCGCCCCTCTGTTGGTGCCTCAGAAGGGATTGCTATTGGGTTTAATTCGGATCTGCTGTCATGCGAAGAGGAACATTGTGGTACGTTCTCCTTGACTACCCGACTTAAGCGGCGCTCAGATGATTGGATGCAGATGGTGACTGTGGTCTACGAGCCGAACGTGGCCACAGACAGGGAGGCCTTCTGGCAAGAATTGGTCGACATCCGTCAACGCTGGTCGGGACCTTGGATTGTGGGTGGGGATTTCAACATTACTAGATTTGCTTTTGAGCACAAGGGAAGAGGAGCTAGCGACAGACACCGGGAGGAATTCAATAGAGTTATCACGGAACTTGAACTGATTGATATCCCAATCAATGACAGACTGTTTACTTGGTCCAATTTGCAAGCGGATCCGGTTATGGCCAAGTTGGACAGGGTTCTGGTCTCTATGGATTGGGAAGCTTTATTTCCTCTCGCCTCGGCAAGAACGATCCCCAGACCAACCTCAGATCACACACCGATCCTCCTCGATGTGGGGAATCGGGGAGTCCGCAAGCCTAGGAAATTCAGATTTGAAAAGGCATGGCTGGAAATTCGTGGATTCCATCATATGGTTATGGAGAACTGGGCACTCCCAATGGCCGGCAGGGACGCGGCGTCTCGATGGTGTGGTAAAATTCGAAGACTGAGAAAGAAGCTCTGTAGATGGAATCGGTCTAGATTCTCGACAATCTGGCGTGATAAAAAGTCCTACCTGGAAGGTATTGAGGAGCTTGAGAGGGTGGAGGAAACTAGAGTCCTCTCGCAGGAAGAGCGAAACAGGCTCTTAGAACTTCGTGATAACATTGTCAATCTGTATAGACTAGAAGAGATCAAATGACAACAGAGGTCCAGGATTTCGTGGCTCAAAGAGGGAGACACGAATACGGCCTACTTTCATCGGGTTGCAAGTGCAAGAAGGAGATCCAATCTGATCCTCTCAATTCAGACGGATTCTGGAACATCACAGGATGACAAGGTGATCTCCACTACATTCCAGTCATTCTATAAGGGTCTATTCGGGAAGAAGAATGACTTTAGGATTCCAATGGGGGCACACTTCTGGCAGGAGTATCAGATTGATCCAGGGCAAAACTTTTCCTCCTTGGAGGTACCATTCACGGAGTCAGAGGTCAAAACAGCCATTGACCAGATGGGAGCTGACAAGTCACCTGGGCCAGATGGCTTTCCTATGTTGTTCTACCAAGTGTTCTGGGAAGAAATTAAAGGAGAATTTATGGATTTAATGATGGAATTTTTTCACAATAACCTGAGGCTGGGAATGTTCAACTTTGCAGAAGTTGTGCTGATCCCCAAACGGGAGGATTCTAAGCGCGTTGGGGATTTTAGACCAATTAGCCTGATAAACTGCTCGGCTAAGATCATCACTAAGGTCTTAGCCATCCGCCTGGGGGGCATCATGGACAGTCTTATCAGTAGAACACAGACGGGATTCATTAAGGGCAGATGTATCTCAGACTGCGTGGCTACTGCTGAACAAGTTATCCACCACTGCCACAAGAGCAATTCCAAGAACTTCCTTCTCAAACTGGATTTTGAGAAAGCTTACGACTCTGTGGACTGAGAATGTTTGCTAGAGGCTCTCAGGGGGAGAGGTTTTGGGGACAAATGGATTAGATGGATTAAACATTGTCTCCATTCTAGCAAAACGGCAATCTTAGTGAATGGGAGACCTGGTCCTTCGTTCCCGTGCAAGAAGGGACTCCGTCAAGGGGATCCACTATCCCCACTTCTATTCACTATTGTAGCGGATGTGCTCAGGGGAATGCTAGATAATTGTCAAAGAAAAGGGTGGATTTCGCCTGTGGCCAGCAGCAGTACTAATCAGGGATGCACGATCTTTCAATATGCTGACGACACCCTCATCTTTGGTAATGGGACTAGAGCAGAAACAATTTGCTTTAAAGGGGTCCTTTACTGCTTTGAAGCCTGGTCAGGCCTGAGAATTAACTTCCATAAGAGCGCGCTAGTTCCTATTTCACTCTCAGAAGCTGAAATTCGGGAGCATGCCACCATTCTCAACTGCGCGATAGAAGAATTCCCTATCAAATATCTAGGGCTTCCGCTCCGTCCAGGGAGGCTCACGAAGGCTGACTGGTTGCCTATTATAGACAGGGTGGAGGACAGACTGTCCGGATGGAAAGGCAAATCACTTTCTCTTGGGGGCAGAGTGGTTCTCATCAATTCTGTGTTATCCAATCTGCCCATTTACTACATGTACTTTTTTGAACTCCCAAAGTGGGTGATCCAAAGGATCGATCGTATCAGGAAAAGATTCCTCTGGAAAGGTGCTGACTCAAATAAGGGAGGCTACCACCTTATTAAATGGAATATCGCATGCATGAAAAAGAGGCACGGAGGGCTGGGCATCATTGACCTCAGAGATATGAATCTGGCACTCCTGGGAAAGTGGTGGTGGAAAGTCTTCCATCACTGCGGGGAAGGATGGCAGGACTTTATCCAACCTTACCTCCATGGGAAAGGGACTAGAAGTCTAGGCTTCCGAGTAGGATCCAAAGTCTCCCGGTTCTGGAAAGGAGTTGTTAAAGCCAGCGGACCTTTCAACTCAGCAATTTCATCTTTGATCGGCAATGGTCGAACCACCAGGTTTTGGTGGGACAAATGGTGCGGTCCTCACTCTCTTAAAGAAGATTTCCCAGAGTTGTTTGCTAAAACGAATCGACCGAATATCTCGGTGGCGGAAACATGGAAAATGGGGACTTGGAGACCTTCGTTCCAAGAGACTCTCTCTCCATATTTGCTACAGCAACTGCATGTGTTACAAGCACGCATAGTCCACTCTGGGGTGAAATGTGCCCAAGGCTTAGATCACGTGCGGTGGGGACTCGAGAACAAGGGAGTGTTCTCGGTTAGATCACTTTACCACCGGATTCACTTCCGAGGATGCAGGCCCAGCTGGGCAGCGGTACTGTGGAAGACAAAAACACCTCTGAAAATTAGAGTCTTCCTCTGGCTTGTGCTCAACAATGCCATTCTCACTAGAGAGAACCTTGCCAAGAGGCAACCTCACATTGCGACCAATTGCGGGTTCTGCAACGTACACGTGGAAAATCTGAATCATCTGTTTCTTCACTGCACCAGAAGTAAGGCCATCCTGATAGAGGTGTTGAGGGCACTAGGAACAAATGACTACCCAAGAGACTATGAGGAACTGTGGGTTGGTCCCAGATTTGCATCAGTCCGTCACGATATGAAAGATGCATGGTTTATTGCCATTGCGGCAACCACATGGGTGTTATGGCTAGATAGGAACAATTTTTATTTCCGTGCTTCGTGTAATTCTATTTCTAGTAATCTTACTCACATCATGCATCTAATTTCCTTTTGGGCTACAGCTGCTGCTTCAGGAGCCAGAGGGAGGATTGCACGGGTGTTCCAGGTGGATGATTTTGATGACGAGGAGATAGAGATCGGACCAACTCTAGACTGATGAGTGGACTCTCGCCTCACTACTACTTAGTTTGTATCAGACCCTGTATTTTGTATTTGTGTTTTTGTTGCCTTTAGGCTGGATGATGTAACCCACCCCCCAGGATTTTGTTGGGGGTTATGTTTTATTTTCTGCACTGCACTTTTCTTTTCCGGGACTTCGGGGTTGTTTATTAATCTCTTATTAATGAAACAGGGTGGCATTATTCCACCTTTTCCTCAAAAAAAAAAAAAAAAAAAAACTTTTCAGCTTTTCAATGAAAGGGACTATTGAATCTTCGAACTGTACAATATGAATATGTATAAGAGATGTCACACTCCCTACAGATGATTCAGGAACAAAAAGTCAAATTGATTAGTGTATTTTTATTTTTTGTGAATCTACTGCATTAGCTATGAGTAGTCATCTCTTGTCCAAGATTCTAGCACTCTCCAGTGAGCAAATTTTAAGATCAGAGATCATTAGCACGAGTGTTGTATGTGTTATTTCTTTCATTGTGCGAGCTATTCAGAGTTATTTTTGTTCTTGTTGTTTTTATTTTTCAATTGTTTTATGTGTTATTTCTTTCATAGAACGAGCCCTTACGAGTTATTTTGTTCTTTCAATGTATAATTTTGTCTATTTTTCAAAAAACATGCATAATCCTTATGGAAAACTACACACTTTCGATGCAATTAACTATATTCACCCTATCTAGTTTACTAGATTTTTGGGTAAGTTAAATTAAACAATATAGTATATGTGAGGCACTTATGCTGTAAATTACAAGGCTTTTCACCTTTATAAGCTATCATATCATTGTATGGTCAAACAACTCGAAGAAAAACATTCAGTACATCGATTAAGTTTAATTCTTAGAAAGGAAGAGCACCCATCGTTTTTTTATTTTTAAAATAAAGATGTCTCCATCATCACTTCATTAAAAAAAAATTAATAAAACAGAGATGTGCAAATAACATAGCTAAACATCTAGCTCCATACATGAAAACAAAAATATAACTACAGTCTCTAGTGCAGAATGAAGATACAATTTGAGTAGACAATAAAACCACTATCTACTCAACCATCGCTCGTCCCTTTGCACTACTCATCCATACAAAGCCTTGTCTTAGCCCTGCATGACCTACCCAAGAGAGAATAAAGGGAAAAAAAAATTTATGCATCATGCCAGAAAATCTATTATTAATATTGCGGAAGCACATGTCGTTACGATCTAGCCACAGACCCTACAAAATAGCCGCAACAGATATATCCCAAGCTAACTTATCCTCCTTTCTGACTATGTGTACCCTCCAAGATTCCAAAACATCATAGATCGACCTAGGACAATCTAAACTTCCAAATCCTAAGCGCACCACCTCCCATGCTAACCTAGCTTTAGGACAGCTAAATAATAAGTGGTTAGTGTCCTCATCGACAGTGTTACATCTCGAACATCTAACATCAATCTGCATACCCCGTTTCTGAAGGTTAATCATCGATAAGATCACGTCGTTCTTCACCAACCATAGAAACACTATGACTTTCAGAGGCACATTAATTTTCCAGATAATGTTGGCCTCCTGACATCTTAACCCTCCATCGTAGATCCATCGATACATTGATGAAACTGAGAATGTGTGAGAGGATTCTAAGATCCAGCTTCTCACATCCTCCATCTCGTCAGTGTACCTTCCTTCAGTCCGAACGTAGTTGTTAAGGTTTTGTAATTTAGTAATACTCTCATGAGAAAGATGTTCAAAAACCTCAATCTTAAGTCTTCCATTATGCCAAACGTTAGCCACAAGCATATCGGTATTCGTTGTAGCTGCTGTAGCTTCCGGAAATAGACCAATAAGGGTATTCCCCACACCACTTGTCCTTCCAGAATCTGGTATCCTTTCCATTTCCAATCCTACATCTTGTATTAGTATGGAAGATTTCCCCCACCTTCGCCACGCCTTTCCATAGAGATACTTTCCCGTGCTTACTTATCCCTCCATATCTATTTTTTTTTCTAGATCGATAAGCCGTAAATGATTTACACCACAAATTGTTGCGTCACCCTTTTATTTTCCACCACCACTTACTCATCAGTGCTTTGTACATATCTCTTAAATCCAGTGTTCCACGACCCCCGAATTCCTTCATCTTACAGACCCTACCCCACTTCACGAGATGAAATCCTTTGTTGCCCTCATCTGCCCCTTTCCACAACAATCTTCTTCTGGATTTGTCTATTTTGTTGATTACCCATTTCGAGATTTCATAGATCGACAGCAGATACAACAGAATGCTACTAAGAACCCAATTCGGTAGCATAATTCTTCCCCCAAGCAATAGAAAATGTCCCTTCCATCCAGTTAATCTATTTTGAATCTTCTCTATTAACAGTTTCTAATCCTCTCTACGCATTTCCCCCAGTCTAATGGGTGTTCCTAAGTAAATGAGCGGAAACGGTCCAATCTCGCAACCGATATAACTTTTGATCGTAGAGATAGGAATCGATAACTCCTCAATGATCAATAGAACACAACTCTTGTTGAGGTTCACTTTCATCCCAGCCCATGCCTCAAAACACTTCAGAACCATGCCAATAGCAATAATTTCATCTTCATTTGTCGTACGAAACATAAGGATGTCGTGTGCATATTGGAGAATTGAGATTGCGCCAGGAATTCCTCTAATCCCAATTCCGCGAAAAGTGCTCTCCTCTCTACCTCTCTTAATCATTTCCGCAAGCCCATTCACCACAATGGTAATAACAGGGACAAAATAGGATCCCCCTACCTGAGACTTCTACGACATCTGATTTCTTTCCCTATGTTTCTATTCACCTGAACAAATGATTTCCCCCATCAAACACATGACTTAATCCACGTTCTCCACTTGGACCCAAACCCTTTGAGCAATAATGCTTCGTCTACCGCATCCCATTCAACAGAGTCATAAGCGTTTTCAAAGTCTAATTTTAATAAGAACCCATATGCTTTTTCTTTGTCGCCCTTGTATACAATCTCATGTGTAGATGCCACACTGTCCATAATATCCCTTCCTCTGATAAACCCACTCTGTGATTCTCCCACAACATCGTTCATATGCGGGGACAATCTTTGTGCCAACACCTTGGTGATGATCTTGAAAGAGCCGTTCAAAAGGCTAATCGGTCTTAAATCTTCAACTCTTAGCACCTCGTTCTTCTTTGGGATTAGGATGATGTTTGCATAGTTAATCCTATCCAAGTTTGCGATTCCGTCATAGAACTCTTGGAAAATATTCATCATATCCTTCTTGATGATTATCTAGTAATGCCCATAGAAGAAAATAGGAAAACCGTTTGGTCCAGGTGCCTTGTTCTGACCCAAACTTTTAATCGCACGTAGCACCTCATCTTCTGTAAACATGTTCTCGATTCCCTCCCTATCCTGGATGAGCTCCACATTTCTGGTATTAGTAAATTGGCTTCCAACACATTTGGATAAGACCGACACCACTTCTTTTATCACCCCCCCCCCCCCCCCCCCCCCCCCCCCCCCCCACAACAAACCCAAAAAAATAAATACTTCGACTACAACTCAAGGCCCTACCTATTCGTTTGGGCCTTAATATCAAATCTTCACCAAAAACTTTTCTGGGCTTTATTCTTTTTGCTAAATAATTTATTTATTTTGTCTTCAACAATAATAATATTTTGGCTCTAATCGTTGCTTGTGCCTAAAACCAATTGCAGCATGTTATCAATTCTTTTAAAACCCTAAGTCTGGTCCAGAGTTAAAAGTGCTGTCCGGTTCGCTACTTTTCCAATTGGTTGAATGAACCAATCGGATCGTTTTGCTTAGTTTCCTTGCAACACATGCAAAACACATTTTCTCTCTTCTCTATAATTCCACCCCTTGTTCTTTGTACATTGGGTTGGCATTCGAACCGAACAGCGGCGTCTGGCCCCCAACCCAGTGGGTCTGCCTGCGTATGGGGGCGGGCCCGGGCGGGGGTTAGGTGAAAACTCGGGCCGGTCCAAGCCGGTTTTGAATTTCAAAACCTCCACCTGAACCGATCTGCAAACCCTTACGGGAACCGATCTGCAAACCCTTACGGGTAGGGGTTGTATACTGTACCGTACCATTATTGCTCTACCATCTACCGTACCGGAATACTAAGTACACATAGTTTTTTACCATTACCGTGCCAAGATTTTGGTACTACTGAAATATCAGTATGGTAACGGTAATGCCACGCTAGTACCAAACTTTAAAAAGAAAAAAAAATCAATTGAATAGAAGTATATATGTCTGATTAACAAATAAACAGATACTTGAAGTCCTTAACCGTCAACCCCGCAGCAATTTTAGATATAACTTGGTTGCTGCTCGGTCCTTAATAAGGGATTTGTTTGGTTCATTAATAAGGTTGATGTACTTCCCTTATTGAGGTTGGTTGATCAATAATGCAACATCCTAATATTTGTCATAATCCTAGCAACAGGTATCAGACACCCACCCTACACAAACACACATACCTATCCTCATATTCGCAGAAAATTATCACATAACTCCGACCACATGCTATAAATTTAAAAGGTATGAAATTTAAATTTTTAAGGAGATGATGAAGCAATGCAATATGATAGGTATACTTCCTTCACATATATATATTGAATACATATTTGGGGAAAAATAATTATTGTTCTTATCGATTTATTTCTCTACTGTATACATCTATATATAAGAATTACATTCTTGGAGAAGAAGAAAGGAGATTGAGAGAAGATTGAGGAGATGAGAAATTTGAGAAATTTGTTTCCTATAGATTAGGAAAAAAATATACAATTATTATATTTCAATACTCCCCCTCAAGTTGGTGTATAGATATTGAATATGCCCAACTTGTCAACAAATTTCAAGAAAAGCCGATTCGAAACTGCCTTGGTTAGGAAATCTGCGAGCTAATCTTCTGACTTCACTTTCGATATCTCAATAACTTTCTCATCTATTTTTTCTTTGATGAAGAATCTGTTCACCTCTACATGTTTCGTCCTATCATGCTGAACCAGGTTAGCAGCAATATCACACGATGCTTGACTATCACAAGACACTTTCATAGATTCATTCGGACTATAGCCTAAGTCATGCAACAAGAGTTTGAGCCATAAAGCTTCCGCTATACTTAAAGCTACTCCGCGATACTCAGCCTTTGCACTAGAGCGTGCAACAACATTTTGCTTCTTGCTCCTCCATATAACTAAATTTCCTCAAACAAAGGTGAAGTATCCTGAAGTGGAGCGCCTATAAATTATAGATCCTGCCCAATCAGCATCAGTATATGCCTCAACCTTCAAGTGACCATGTTTCGCAAATAAGAGACTTTTTCCTGGGGTAGACTTAATATATCTCATAATTTTCATCACTGTATCCATATGTTGTTCCTGAGGTGCATACATAAACTGACTTACCACACTTAATGCATATGACAAATCTGGCCATGTATGTTCAAGATACATCAGCCGTTCAACCAACCTCTGATATCTTTCCTTATCACAAGGTACATGATCAGCTTCGTTACAAAGTTTCAGTCCTTCTTCTAACGGTGTACTAATCGGTTGACAAGCAGACATTCCAGTTTCTTTTAATAAATCAGGAGCATACTTTCTTTGAGACAAAAATATTCCCTTTCTTGAGCGAGAAACTTCAATACCAAGGAAGTATCTCAAAGAGACAAGATATTTCATTTTGAACTCTTGTAACAAGTAGTTATTTAGTGCCTCCATCTCCTCAGGATCATCTCCAGTTACTATCATATCATCCACATAAATAATGAGAGCAGTAATTTTACATTCTTTCCTTTTTAGGAACAGAGTATGATCTGAATTACTATGATAGTATACGAATGTCCTCATTAATTTTGTAAATCTCCCAAACCAAGCTCTTGGCGACTACTTAAGTTTATACAATGCTTTCTTTAAATGACATACTTTATTGCTGTGTTGGACTGGTCTGTTTGACCCTGGTGGAAGATCCATATAAACCTCTTCTGTCAATTCCCCATGCAAAAATGCATTCTTCACATCAAATTGCTCCAACGGCCAGTTAAGATTTGCAGTAAGTGACAGTAGGACTCGAATAATATTGAATTTTGCCACAGGTGCGAATGTATCTTTATAATCAATTCCATACGTTTGAGTGTATCCTTTGGCAACCAGCCTTGCTTCGTTTCGCTCTATTGAACCATCAAACTTATACTTTACCGTATAAATCCATCTGCATCGTACTGGCTTCTTCCCTGCTGGCAGCTCGACTATCTCCCACGTCATATTCTTTTTCAAGGACTTCATCTCCTCATCCATAGATGCTTTCCACCTTGGATCAGTAAGGGATTCCTGCACATTGTTAGGAATAGATACAATACATAATTGATTTACAAATGACTTATTTGATTCCGACAAGAGGTGAGTGGATACATAATTACTCATGGGATATTAGATGTTACTAGTGGGATCAGGTTCATAAGTAGGTTTTGGAATACCTCTATTAGTACGGTGCAGGAGTTCTCTTCTAGAAGCTTTGGACAACGATAACGATTGGTTTCGGGGTTCTGATGGTTTACTCTTTCTGAAATTCGGTACTGGTTGCAATTCTTCAAGAGAGTCTTCTTCCCTTGGTTGCAGTTCTTCATGAGGGTCTTCTTACTAGATCTTCAATCAAGTGTTCGCCATTATTTGTATCCAGTTGTTCGTTCTGACTGGTAATTATTTCATCATACCTAAGAGTCTGAACTTCACTAACCCCTTCATCATACCCAAGAATCTGAACTTCACTTCGGTGCTCCCCCTGAAGTTCAGCCGTAGAAGAAGAAAAATACATCTCATTTTCATGGAACACAACATCCATAGTTACAAATATCCTTTGAGTTGGTGGGTGATAGCACCGATATCCTTTCTTATCCTGTGCATATCCCACGAAAATACAGCGGACAGCTCGAGGAGTTAACTTATTACGTTCATGTTGATGAAGGTGAACAAATGCAACACACCTAAACACACAAGGTGGCAAGTTGACAACTTTTGGTGCATTCACAGCTTCAATTAATACTTGAAATGGTGTGAGAAAGTTGAGGATACTAGAAAAAACTCGGTTGATTAAGTATGCAGCAGAAGCAAGGACTTCCCCCCAATAAATGAGTGTCATATTTCCATGGATAAGAGAAGTACGGACCTGGTCGAGCAAGTGTCTATTTTTTCTTTCTGCAACTCCATTCTGTTGAGGTGTATATGAGCATGTAGTCTGGTAAGCAATTCCGTGTTCCACAAAATATTGTTGCAAATTCGAACTCAAGGACTCTCCGCTATTATCACTCCTAAGAACTTGAATATGTGATTTATACTGAATCATAACATGCTTGTGAAATTTTTGAAACAAGCCACTAACTTCACCTTTTGACTTCATCAAACAAATTCAGGTTATATGAGTACAATCATAAATAAATGTCACAAACCATTTGGCTCCTCCAAATATAGTGGTTTTGGATGGACCCCAAGCATCAGAATGAATAATCATAAATGAATGAGAGCTTCTACTTGGACTTGGAGGAAAAGAGACACGGTGACCTTTTGTGAGTTCACACACATCACACTGAAAGGCAGAAATATCCAACTTCAAAAATAAACTTGAAAATAATTTCTTCACATAACCAAAAGAAGCATGCCCTAGACGTCGATGTTATAGCTAAATATCTGATTTCTTCTTCTCATCTTCGGATCCTTCCACACTTAGAGCTTGAGTCAACTTGCTTGAACTTTTAGATTCTAAATCCAGGTAATACAGCTTCCCGTGTCTAACCCCATAACCAATTGTCTTGCGAGTCCTATTATCCTTAAATACACAATGTGAAGGCCAAAAGACTATAATACAATTTAAGGCAGTAGTTATTTGAACAATAGATAATAGGTTAAAATTTAAGGATGACACAACTAGGGCAGTATCTAAGGTTAGGTTGTTTTTAAGAGGTATGATACCCTCACCAGGTGCAGTGGAAGGATCACCATTAGCAGTGGACACAGTTGATTTGGTGGATGGTTAAAAATTTTAAACTTGTATATAATCAAAATTCATATGGTCGGTAGCACTCGAATCAATTATCCATGCATTATTCATAATAGAGGCAGAAATATTAAATACCTTACCATCCTACAGTTGTAACTAATGTAGAAGTGAGTCCAATACTCTTCTCAGCTCTATCAGTTTGTCCCATGGTAGTGACACAAGAAAACATCAGATCAGCAAACACCAAGAAAAGCTCCAAGTCTTCATCAAACAGCAAACCAACGCTGTTTTCACAGCAAGGTTACATGGGATCGGTCGACAATAGCAACGGCGAAAAGGATCGGGATCTTCGACTATGGGATGGGAAGTTTCGGAATCAACAGGAGTTTTCGACGGGATCGGGAGTTGAGATTTTCGACGGGATCTGGATCTTCATCTCTAATGGTGAATGGATCGGGATCTGGATCTTTGACGAAGGGATAGGGAGGTTTCTAGATGATTTTGGCAGTAGGGGATCAGGATCGATGATGGCGACTAGATCGATGGCAGGAGACTTCGGGATCGATGAGATTTCAGCGGGATCGAGATTGTCGACGGTGATGGCTTCGGGTAGCAACTTCGGGCTGCAGTAAAGAATCTCGATGACAGCGGTGACTTCAATGGCGATGGGTGATCGGTGACAAGGTCCTGTCCATGATGGAGATGGATGATGTGAGGGTTTCGGGGTTCGGGCTCGGATCTGGATCCGAAGTCCGGGAAGAGATTGGTGATCGATGAAGCTGAACAGTGCCTCTTCTTCTTCACGTAGCATGACCGTGCGGGAGTATGAGACCAAGTTTGCTCAGCTTTCGAGGTATGCACCAGAGTTGGTCGTTGACGAGGCGAAGAAGGCCAAGAAGTTTGAGCAGGCTTGAGGCCAAACTTGAGGTCGAGAATGATCCCGTTGGGCATCAGAAGGTTCGACAAGCTGGTCAGGAGAGCAGCTATGACCGAGGAAGACATGGACCAGTTTCAGGAGAAGCAAGAGATCGGAAAAAAGAAAAAGAGGCCAGTAGATGATCAGAATGGGAAGGAATTCCCAGTGAAGCAGGGTAATTTCAGTGATCCAGTGCAGAAGGCACCTGCAACTCAGGAAGTGACTTGTTTTTACTTCAAGGAGGCAGGTCATTACAGGTCAGCATGTCCGAAGTTGGCAAAGCAGACTTGTTTTCATTGTGCTCGTGAAGGGCACATTTGACCAAGCTGTCCGCAGCTGAAGAAAGATGGTGCAGGGAAGGGCAAGGATCTGAGGCAGGGGCGAGTGTTCGCATTGACTGAGGAGGATGCGGGTAACTCAGGAATGTGACTCGTGTGTGCAAAAATTTAGAAATTCATTCTTTTGTATTAAGTAAAACTTTTATTTGGGGAATAATTGAAGATTGAGTATTTTCTTCATGTAACAAGATTTATTTGGATTAATGGAATAAAGACAAAAGTTTTATTTGATAATGTTTTCTTGTATGCACTTGTGTCGCCCATTTATTGCTAGTCTTAAGTGTGGAGCTTAAGGTGTTTCCAGGCAAGGTCTTGAGATGGCTATCCTTAGTCATGTCCTTTCTAAGGAGGAAGTGGCTACTGATTCTCAGAAGGATGGAGCAGAAGGTCAGAGTTTGATGCAGGAGTTCAGAGGTTGTTGCGGCATGCCTTCCGATGGCAAGTTATCAGAGTTGCGCAGCGGAAGGTCGATTTTCTGAATTCATTGCATGATTGTGTTTCTTCTGTATGATGTATTTCTTTTGTTGGAGTGCATTCTTTGGTGTGATTGTATTTCCTTAAATTATGTTTCTATCCATGTGTTTTCATTCCTCATTGGTGGGTTTGTTTGGACCTCATTAACAGTAGTTCTGAGGACAGAACTCTTCTAAGGAGGGAGTGATGTAGAACCCCGTACTTTCAAATATTATTTTAAATATTAGAAAATGAATTAAAATGATTTTCTGGAAGATTTAATAAATATTTTTAAAGAGTTATCTTTTACACGTGCAAAACACGTGCAAATATTTTCTTGAGAAGTTCAAAGTCAAATTTTCTTTATGGAAAATCATTATTTAATATTTGGGATTTATTTATTATTTTTCCAGATTTTTTTGAAATTAATTGGATCTATTTGCAATTTTTGAGAAAAGAATGACCTTTTTGCAAATTTGTCATTTTTAGGGGTTAAAATGCAAAATCTATTTTTTGGACGTTCTGAACAATACCAGTTGAGATTAATGAGTATATTTTACTTTTAAATTCTAATTTAAATGATTTTTATTGAGTTTCCAAGAATAGAGCTATATATGTAAAGTTATATTTTGGAAGGACAATTTTGCAAATGCATTTCTAAAAACCTAAACCATTATTTCCGGCCTATATAAGTGGGTGTGCAGCCGTCATTCGCTGCACAACAGTATATCTTGTGATTTTTGAGGATCAAGAGGAGGATTTTGGATCTCGCAAAAAGGGAGACTTTCTTGTCGGATCTCTACATTTCTAGGTGAGTGACATGTTGTTTTGCTTGTGTATGTTTTATGTGAGTGATGTAAAATTGTTTGTTGTTTGCTTTATGTGAATGTTGTAGATTTGGTTGTTGTTTCGACTTATGTGAATGATCGTTCCGTTGTTTGTTTTGACATGTTTGTTTGAGCAATGCAATGATTGTTGTCGTATTATGTATGGGAAATCTATAAATGTTTAGTAGATCTTGGTTTATAAATTTGTATTGCTAGAAAGCATGTTTAAGATATGAGTATGGTTATGATAATAAGGGATTGGATGGATGAACATCTGGATCTCGTGAATACAAATCAGATTTTGGTTTTGAGTTGTGAAAGAAATTCAGTATTGAGAAACCCTAATGGAAGAATTAGGAATTTAGAACATGAGAACTTGAGTTTTGAGACATGGGTTGATTTGAGTAATGTATCCAATCTGAGGATACTTTGAGATTGTCATTTTTACCTGAATACGAATTATTTTCATAAACAATGATTTCTTTTAGAAAACTATAATTTTGATTATCATGTACAACCAAAATTAGGCAGACTGTAGGCCGACAGTCGACTGTCAGACCTTTCAGTCGACTGGCACGACCCAGCTGCTAGATCTTTAGTATTCTTGAAAATCCATTCTAAACAGTCGACTTAGACCCTTTTCAGTCGACTGGTACACTTAGAATTTATTTTTCAAAGTTATCGTAGATTTTTCTCTGATAAGTCGACTTATGACCTTTTAAGTCGACTTATATTCTATTTTAAGTCGACTTATAACACTTAGAATATTTTCTTAAAGATTTCTGGAATTTCTCTCTGGTAAGTCGACTTATGTTTTTGTAAGTCAACTTATGATCTGGTAAGTCGACTTATGTTTTTATAAGTCAACTTATGATCTGGTAAGTCAGCTTATGACTTTTATAAGTCAACTTATAACACTTATTTTATTTTCTTAAAATCATGGAATCTCCATTCTGGACAGTCGACTTACTTCCGTATTAGTCGACTGGTACTGATGTATGCTTATATCTATGAATGTTCCTTCAAGTTATCTATGAATGTTCCTTCAAGTTATTGACCTTTGGGGTCGGGTATATTCTGCGGTGTTGAGAGTCATTGATCTCTGGGGTTGGGTATACTCTGCGGTGTTGAGTATCACTGAGAGTGATTGATAACCGGGTATCCGATCTGCAGTGTTGAGAGTGACTGATAATCGGGTATCCGATCTGTGGTATTGAGAGTGATTGATAGTCGGGTATATTCTGCGGTGTTGAGAGTCATTGATCTCCGGGATTGGGTATACTCTGCGGTGTTGAGAATCACTAAGAGTGATTGATAACCGGGTATCCGATCTGCGGTGTTGAGAGTGAATGATAACCGGGTATCCGATCTGTGGTATTGAGAGTGATTGATAGTCGGGTATATTCTGCGGTGTTGAGAGTCATTGATCTCCGGGGTTGGGTATACTCTGCGGTGTTGAGTATCACTGAGAGTGATTGATAACCGGGTATCCGATCTGCGGTGTTGAGAGTGACTGATAACCGGGTATCCGATCTATGGTATTGAGAGTGATTGATAGTCGGGTATATTCTGCGGTGTTGAGAGTCATTGATCTTCGGGGTTGGGTATACTCTGCGGTGTTGAGAATCACTGAGAGTGATTGATAACTGGGTATCCGATCTGCAGTGTTGAGAGTGACTGATAACTGGGTATCCGATCTGTGGTGTTGAGAGTGATCGATAGTCGGGTATATTCAGCGGTGTTGAGAGTCATTAATTTCCGGGGTTGGGTATACTCTGCGGTGTTGAGAATCACTGAGAGTGATTGATAACCGGGTATCCGATCTGCGGTGTTGAGAGTGACTGATAACCGGGTATTCGATCTGTGGTATTGAGAGTGATTGATAGTCGGGTATATTCTGCGGTGTTGGGAGTCATTGATCTCCGGGGTTGGGTATACTCTGCGGTGTTGAGAATCACTGAGAGTGATTGATAACCGGGTATCCGATCTGCGGTGTTGAGAGTGACTGATAGCCGGGTATCCGAACTGCGGTTGTTGAATAGTTTGATCTATAACTACTTGTACCTTTTTCTTCTATTGCACCCTATTACATGAAGACGTTAAGGGCTTGCACCGGACCTATGTAGAATGGGATGCATAGACTCCGACAAGTACGCATTAGAGAGTCCGCATATAGAAATTGTGTTTTCTTGACTTGGTTTTATGCATGTGTTTTCCTGTTTTCTGCTACTACCACTTAGTTAAGCTACACTTGATGTTTTCATGTTTTCCCGTCATTTCTTACTTCACAATACATGTTTAGTATATGTCTCTCTCGTTCAGTACATGTTGTTTAAGAATCCATGCTTATCATTTATTTGTGTTGTTTGTTGTCTTATGTCACTCACACCATTTATGGCTGACCCCTTTAGTTTGGGGGTTAGGGATCATCTCTAGCCTCATGTGTTACAGGTTGTTGCTTAGAGTTTGGAGGCTTGGATGCTTGAGTTAGTTTTGGAGATTATAAGTGATGTAATGGATCCTTGTGTAAATTTTGTAAAGAGAAGTGTTGTAAAAGAAAGTTGTAATTCAAGGTGTTGTAATTCCGCTGTGTTCGAAAGAAATGGTTGTAATAAATGTTTAGAAATAAAATTATTTGTGTTTTGGGCTGTGTACTATTACATTGAAGTTGATGCTGGGATTGTGCCACGTATTTTCTAAGATATCATATTAGAAATTCGGGGCACTACAGAATTGGTATCAGAGCATGCTTCAATAGTAATAATAGACATAGTATGAAAACCAACCTAGGTGTGGACACTAGAGACTGAGTACCTTGGTGTGGACATCAGAGTGTGTGTATCACATAGAGTTAGAACATAATGTTATGGTTTGGGGTATGGTTGAAGTTTTGCCATAGGGTATGGTTGCGAATGTGAAATGTGTGTGATGCTCTAACTTTTCCCTCGTTTTGCAGTATTCAGAATGGTTGCACCCAGGTCCAGGAATGGTGGTAACAATGATGATGGATTTGGTAGTTCTCGAGGAACTGGAATTGATCTTGAGGCTAAATTTGCCAAGGTGTATCAGACTCTGAATGCGCTAATGGCATTTAATTTGGCGCAAAGTCAGAATCAACAGCAGAATCAACAGCAAAATCATGGAGCTGGACCGGGATTGGTTAACGTCGATCCTATTAAGCAGATCGAATCCGTTAAGAGGATGAGGCCGCCAGTTTTCAAGGGGCAATCTGATCCAACCGCAGCTGACGATTGGATTAGAAGGATGGAGACCATCTTCAAGGTATCGGAGACTCCGGTAGCCAGCAAGATGAAGTTGGCTACGATGCAGCTAGAGAAGGACGCTGGTGTCTGGTGGAATCGCTGAAGAGGACTTTGGGAGATCAGCCGATGGCTTGGGAAGCCTTTCTGGAGGAATTTAGGGATCGCTTCTTTCCCCTAGATGTTCAGGAGAGGCGACCGAGTTCCTAAACCTTCAGCAGGGTAGCATGACCGTGCGGGAGTATGAGACCAAGTTTGCTCAGCTTTCGAGGTATGCACCAGAGTTGGTCGTTGACGAGGCGAAGAAGGCCAAGAAGTTTGAGCAGGCTTGAGTCCAAACTTGAGGTCGAGAATGATCCCGTTGGGCATCAGAAGGTTCGACAAGCTGGTCAGGAGAGCAGCTATGACCGAGGAAGACATGGACCAGTTTCAGGAGAAGCAAGAGATCGGAAAAAAGAAAAAGAGGCCAGTAGATGATCAGAATGGGAAGGAATTCCCAGTGAAGCAGGGTAATTTCAGTGATCCAGTGCAGAAGGCACCTGCAACTCAGGAAGTGACTTGTTTTTACTTCAAGGAGGCAGGTCATTACAGGTCAGCATGTCCGAAGTTGGCAAAGCAGACTTGTTTTCATTGTGCTCGTGAAGGGCACATTTGACCAAGCTGTCCGCAGCTGAAGAAAGATGGTGCAGGGAAGGGCAAGGATCTGAGGCAGGGGCGAGTGTTCGCATTGACTGAGGAGGATGCGGGTAACTCAGGAATGTGACTCGTGTGTGCAAAAATTTAGAAATTCATTCTTTTGTATTAAGTAAAACTTTTATTTGGGGAATAATTGAAGATTGAGTATTTTCTTCATGTAACAAGATTTATTTGGATTAATGGAATAAAGACAAAAGTTTTATTTGATACTGTTTTCTTGTATGCACTTGTGTCGCCCATTTATTGCTAGTCTTAAGTGTGGAGCTTAAGGTGTTTCCAGGCAAGGTCTTGAGATGGCTATCCTTAGTCATGTCCTTTCTAAGGAGGAAGTGGCTACTGATTCTCAGAAGGATGGAGCAGAAGGTCAGAGTTTGATGCAGGAGTTCAGAGGTTGTTGCGGCATGCCTTCCGGTGGCAAGTTATCAGAGTTGCGCAGCGGAAGGTCGATTTTCTGAATTCATTGCATGATTGTGTTTCTTCTGTATGATGTATTTCTTTTGTTGGAGTGCATTCTTTGGTGTGATTGTATTTCCTTAAATTATGTTTCTATCCATGTGTTTTCATTCCTCATTGGTGGGTTTGTTTGGACCTCATTAACAGTAGTTCTGAGGACAGAACTCTTCTAAGGAGGGAGTGATGTAGAACCCCGTACTTTCAAATATTATTTTAAATATTAGAAAATGAATTAAAATGATTTTCTGGAAGATTTAATAAATATTTTTAAAGAGTTATCTTTTACACGTGCAAAACACGTGCAAATAGTTTCTTGAGAAGTTCAAAGTCAAATTTTCTTTATGGAAAATCATTATTTAATATTTGGGATTTATTTATTATTTTTCCAGATTTTTTTGAAATTAATTGGATCTATTTGCAATTTTTGAGAAAAGAATGACCTTTTTGCAAATTTGTCATTTTTAGGGGTTAAAATGCAAAATCTATTTTTTGGACGTTCTGAACAATACCAGTTGAGATTAATGAGTATATTTTACTTTTAAATTCTAATTTAAATGATTTTTATTGAGTTTCCAAGAATAGAGCTATATATGTAAAGTTATATTTTGGAAGGACAATTTTGCAAATGCATTTCTAAAAACCTAAACCATTATTTCCGGCCTATATAAGTGGGTGTGCAGCCGTCATTCGCTGCACAACAGTATATCTTGTGATTTTTGAGGATCAAGAGGAGGATTTTGGATCTCGCAAAAAGGGAGACTTTCTTGTCGGATCTCTACATTTCTAGGTGAGTGACATGTTGTTTTGCTTGTGTATGTTTTATGTGAGTGATGTAAAATTGTTTGTTGTTTGCTTTATGTGAATGTTGTAGATTTGGTTGTTGTTTCGACTTATGTGAATGATCGTTCCGTTGTTTGTTTTGACATGTTTGTTTGAGCAATGCAATGATTGTTGTCGTATTATGTATGGGAAATCTATAAATGTTTAGTAGATCTTGGTTTATAAATTTGTATTGCTAGAAAGCATGTTTAAGATATGAGTATGGTTATGATAATAAGGGATTGGATGGATGAACATCTGGATCTCGTGAATACAAATCAGATTTTGGTTTTGAGTTGTGAAAGAAATTCAGTATTGAGAAACCCTAATGGAAGAATTAGGAATTTAGAACATGAGAACTTGAGTTTTGAGACATGGGTTGATTTGAGTAATGTATCCAATCTGAGGATACTTTGAGATTGTCATTTTTACCTGAATACGAATTATTTTCATAAACATTGATTTCTTTTAGAAAACTATAATTTTGATTATCATGTACAACCAAAATTAGGCAGACTGTAGGCCGACAGTCGACTGTCAGACCTTTCAGTCGACTGGCACGACCCAGCTGCTAGATCTTTAGTTTTCTTGAAAATCCATTCTAAACAGTCGACTTAGACCCTTTTCAGTCGACTGGTACACTTAGAATTTATTTTTCAAAGTTATCGTAGATTTTTCTCTGATAAGTCGACTTATGACCTTTTAAGTCGACTTATATTCTATTTTAAGTCGACTTATAACACTTAGAATATTTTCTTAAAGATTTCTGGAATTTCTCTCTGGTAAGTCGACTTATGTTTTTGTAAGTCAACTTATGATCTGGTAAGTCGACTTATGTTTTTATAAGTCAACTTATGATCTGGTAAGTCAGCTTATGACTTTTATAAGTCAACTTATAACACTTATTTTATTTTCTTAAAATCATGGAATCTCCATTCTGGACAGTCGACTTACTTCCGTATTAGTCGACTGGTACTGATGTATGCTTATATCTATGAATGTTCCTTCAAGTTATCTATGAATGTTCCTTCAAGTTATTGACCTTTGGGGTCGGGTATATTCTGCGGTGTTGAGAGTCATTGATCTCTGGGGTTGGGTATACTCTGCGGTGTTGAGTATCACTGAGAGTGATTGATAACCGGGTATCCGATCTGCAGTGTTGAGAGTGACTGATAATCGGGTATCCGATCTGTGGTATTGAGAGTGATTGATAGTCGGGTATATTCTGCGGTGTTGAGAGTCATTGATCTCCGGGATTGGGTATACTCTGCGGTGTTGAGAATCACTAAGAGTGATTGATAACCGGGTATCCGATCTGCGGTGTTGAGAGTGAATGATAACCGGGTATCCGATCTGTGGTATTGAGAGTGATTGATAGTCGGGTATATTCTGCGGTGTTGAGAGTCATTGATCTCCGGGGTTGGGTATACTCTGCGGTGTTGAGTATCACTGAGAGTGATTGATAACCGGGTATCCGATCTGCGGTGTTGAGAGTGACTGATAACCGGGTATCCGATCTATGGTATTGAGAGTGATTGATAGTCGGGTATATTCTGCGGTGTTGAGAGTCATTGATCTTCGGGGTTGGGTATACTCTGCGGTGTTGAGAATCACTGAGAGTGATTGATAACCGGGTATCCGATCTGCGGTGTTGAGAGTGACTGATAACTGGGTATCGATCTGTGGTATTGAGAGTGATTGATAGTCGGGTATATTCTGCGGTGTTGAGAGTTATTGATCTTCGGGGTTGGGTATACTCTGCGGTGTTGAGAATCACTGAGAGTGATTGATAACCGGGTATCCGATCTGCAGTGTTGAGAGTGACTGATAACTGGGTATTCGATCTGTGGTGTTGAGAGTGATCGATAGTCGGGTATATTCAGCGGTGTTGAGAGTCATTAATTTCCGGGGTTGGGTATACTCTGCGGTGTTGAGAATCACTGAGAGTGATTGATAACCGGGTATCCGATCTGCGGTGTTGAGAGTGACTGATAACCGGGTATTCGATCTGTGGTATTGAGAGTGATTGATAGTCGGGTATATTCTGCGGTGTTGGGAGTCATTGATCTCCGGGGTTGGGTATACTCTGCGGTGTTGAGAATCACTGAGAGTGATTGATAACCGGGTATCCGATCTGCGGTGTTGAGAGTGACTGATAGCCGGGTATCCGAACTGCGGTTGTTGAATAGTTTGATCTATAACTACTTGTACCTTTTTCTTCTATTGCACCCTATTACATGAAGACGTTAATGGCTTGCACCGGACCTATGTAGAATGGGATGCATAGACTCCGACAAGTACGCATTAGAGAGTCCGCATATAGAAATTGTGTTTTCTTGACTTGGTTTTATGCATGTGTTTTCCTGTTTTCTGCTACTACCACTTAGTTAAGCTACACTTGATGTTTTCATGTTTTCCCGTCATTTCTTACTTCACAATACATGTTTAGTATATGTCTCTCTCGTTCAGTACATGTTGTTTAAGAGTCCATGCTTATCATTTATTTGTGTTGTTTGTTGTCTTATGTCACTCACACCATTTATGGCTGACCCCTTTAGTTTGGGGGTTAGGGATCATCTCTAGCCTCATGTGTTACAGGTTGTTGCTTAGAGTTTAGAGGCTTGGATGCTTGAGTTAGTTTTGGAGATTATAAGTGATGTAATGGATCCTTGTGTAAATTTTGTAAAGAGAAGTGTTGTAAAAGAAAGTTGTAATTCAAGGTGTTGTAATTCCGCTGTGTTCGAAAGAAATGGTTGTAATAAATGTTTAGAAATAAAATTATTTGTGTTTTGGGCTATGTGTACTATTACATTGAAGTTGATGCTGAGATTGTGCCACGTATTTTCTAAGATATCATATTAGAAATTCGAGGCACTACAGAATTGGTATCAGAGCATGCTTCAATAGTAATAATAGACATAGTATGAAAACCAACCTAGGTGTGGACACTAGAGACTGAGTACCTTGGTGTGGACATCAGAGTGTGTGTATCACATAGAGTTAGAACATAATGTTATGGTTTGGGGTATGGTTGAAGTTTTGCCATAGGGTATGGTTGCGAATGTGAAATGTGTGTGATGCTCTAACTTTTCCCTCATTTTGCAGTATTCAGAATGGTTGCACCCAGGTCCAGGAATGGTGGTAACAATGATGATGGATTTGGTAGTTCTCGAGGAACTGGAATTGATCTTGAGGCTAAATTTGCCAAGGTGTATCAGACTCTGAATGCGCTAATGGCATTTAATTTGGCGCAAAGTCAGAATCAACAGCAGAATCAACAGCAAAATCATGGAGCTGGACCGGGATTGGTTAACGTCGATCCTATTAAGCAGATCGAATCCTTTAAGAGGATGAGGCCGCCAGTTTTCAAGGGGCAATCTGATCCAACCGCAGCTGACGATTGGATTAGAAGGATGGAGACCATCTTCAAGGTATCGGAGACTCCGGTAGCCAGCAAGATGAAGTTGGCTACGATGCAGCTAGAGAAGGACGCTGGTGTCTGGTGGAATCGCTGAAGAGGACTTTGGGAGATCAGCCGATGGCTTGGGAAGCCTTTCTGGAGGAATTTAGGGATCGCTTCTTTCCCCTAGATGTTCAGGAGAGGCGACCGAGTTCCTAAACCTTCAGCAGGGTAGCATGACCGTGCGGGAGTATGAGACCAAGTTTGCTCAGCTTTCGAGGTATGCACCAGAGTTGGTCGTTGACGAGGCGAAGAAGGCCAAGAAGTTTGAGCAGGCTTGAGGCCAAACTTGAGGTCGAGAATGATCCCGTTGGGCATCAGAAGGTTCGACAAGCTGGTCAGGAGAGCAGCTATGACCGAGGAAGACATGGACCAGTTTCAGGAGAAGCAAGAGATCGGAAAAAAGAAAAAGAGGCCAGTAGATGATCAGAATGGGAAGGAATTCCCAGTGAAGCAGGGTAATTTCAGTGATCCAGTGCAGAAGGCACCTGCAACTCAGGAAGTGACTTGTTTTTACTTCAAGGAGGCAGGTCATTACAGGTCAGCATGTCCGAAGTTGGCAAAGCAGACTTGTTTTCATTGTGCTCGTGAAGGGCACATTTGACCAAGCTGTCCGCAGCTGAAGAAAGATGGTGCAGGGAAGGGCAAGGATCTGAGGCAGGGGCGAGTGTTCGCATTGACTGAGGAGGATGCGGGTAACTCAGGAATGTGACTCGTGTGTGCAAAAATTTAGAAATTCATTCTTTTGTATTAAGTAAAACTTTTATTTGGGGAATAATTGAAGATTGAGTATTTTCTTCATGTAACAAGATTTATTTGGATTAATGGAATAAAGACAAAAGTTTTATTTGATACTGTTTTCTTGTATGCACTTGTGTCGCCCATTTATTGCTAGTCTTAAGTGTGGAGCTTAAGGTGTTTCCAGGCAAGGTCTTGAGATGGCTATCCCTAGTCATGTCCTTTCTAAGGAGGAAGTGGCTACTGATTCTCAGAAGGATGGAGCAGAAGGTCAGAGTTTGATGCAGGAGTTCAGAGGTTGTTGCGGCATGCCTTCCGATGGCAAGTTATCAGAGTTGCGCAGCGGAAGGTCGATTTTCTGAATTCATTGCATGATTGTGTTTCTTCTGTATGATGTATTTCTTTTGTTGGAGTGCATTCTTTGGTGTGATTGTATTTCCTTAAATTATGTTTCTATCCATGTGTTTTCATTCCTCATTGGTGGGTTTGTTTGGACCTCATTAACAGTAGTTCTGAGGACAGAACTCTTCTAAGGAGGGAGTGATGTAGAACCCCGTACTTTCAAATATTATTTTAAATATTAGAAAATGAATTAAAATGATTTTCTGGAAGATTTAATAAATATTTTTAAAGAGTTATCTTTTACACGTGCAAAACACGTGCAAATAGTTTCTTGAGAAGTTCAAAGTCAAATTTTCTTTATGGAAAATCATTATTTAATATTTGGGATTTATTTATTATTTTTCCAGATTTTTTTGAAATTAATTGGATCTATTTGCAATTTTTGAGAAAAGAATGACCTTTTTGCAAATTTGTCATTTTTAGGGGTTAAAATGCAAAATCTATTTTTTGGACGTTCTGAACAATACCAGTTGAGATTAATGAGTATATTTTACTTTTAAATTCTAATTTAAATGATTTTTATTGAGTTTCCAAGAATAGAGCTATATATGTAAAGTTATATTTTGGAAGGACAATTTTGCAAATGCATTTCTAAAAACCTAAACCATTATTTCCGGCCTATATAAGTGGGTGTGCAGCCGTCATTCGCTGCACAACAGTATATCTTGTGATTTTTGAGGATCAAGAGGAGGATTTTGGATCTCGCAAAAAGGGAGACTTTCTTGTCGGATCTCTACATTTCTAGGTGAGTGACATGTTGTTTTGCTTGTGTATGTTTTATGTGAGTGATGTAAAATTGTTTGTTGTTTGCTTTATGTGAATGTTGTAGATTTGGTTGTTGTTTCGACTTATGTGAATGATCGTTCCGTTGTTTGTTTTGACATGTTTGTTTGAGCAATGCAATGATTGTTGTCGTATTATGTATGGGAAATCTATAAATGTTTAGTAGATCTTGGTTTATAAATTTGTATTGCTAGAAAGCATGTTTAAGATATGAGTATGGTTATGATAATAAGGGATTGGATGGATGAACATCTGGATCTCGTGAATACAAATCAGATTTTGGTTTTGAGTTGTGAAAGAAATTCAGTATTGAGAAACCCTAATGGAAGAATTAGGAATTTAGAACATGAGAACTAGAGTTTTGAGACATGGGTTGATTTGAGTAATGTATCCAATCTGAGGATACTTTGAGATTGTCATTTTTACCTGAATACGAATTATTTTCATAAACAATGATTTCTTTTAGAAAACTCTAATTTTGATTATCATGTACAACCAAAATTAGGCAGACTGTAGGCCGACAGTCGACTGTCAGACCTTTCAGTCGACTGGCACGACCCAGCTGCTAGATCTTTAGTTTTCTTGAAAATCCATTCTAAACAGTCGACTTAGACCCTTTTCAGTCGACTGGTACACTTAGAATTTATTTTTCAAAGTTATCGTAGATTTTTCTCTGGTAAGTCGACTTATGACCTTTTAAGTCGACTTATATTCTATTTTAAGTCGACTTATAACACTTAGAATATTTTCTTAAAGATTTCTGGAATTTCTCTCTGGTAAGTCGACTTATGTTTTTGTAAGTCAACTTATGATCTGGTAAGTCGACTTATGTTTTTATAAGTCAACTTATGATCCGGTAAGTCAGCTTATGACTTTTATAAGTCAACTTATAACACTTAGTTTATTTTCTTAAAATCATGGAATCTCCATTCTGGACAGTCGACTTACTTCCGTATTAGTCGACTGGTACTGATGTATGCTTATATCTATGAATGTTCCTTCAAGTTATCTATGAATGTTCCTTCAAGTTATTGACCTTTGGGGTCGGGTATATTCTGCGGTGTTGAGAGTCATTGATCTCTGGGGTTGGGTATACTCTGCGGTGTTGAGTATCACCGAGAGTGATTGATAACCGGGTATCCGATCTGCAGTGTTGAGAGTGACTGATAATCGGGTATCCGATCTGTGGTATTGAGAGTGATTGATAGTCGGGTATATTCTGCGGTGTTGAGAGTCATTGATCTCCGGGGTTGGGTATACTCTGCGGTGTTGAGAATCACTGAGAGTGATTGATAACCGGGTATCCGATCTGCGGTGTTGAGAGTGAATGATAACCGGGTATCCGATCTGTGGTATTGAGAGTGATTGATTGTCGGGTATATTCTGCGGTGTTGAGAGTCATTGATCTCCGGGGTTGGGTATACTCTGCGGTGTTGAGTATCACTGAGAGTGATTGATAACCGGGTGTCCGATCTGCGGTGTTGAGAGTGACTGATAACCGGGTATCCGATCTATGGTATTGAGAGTGATTGATAGTCGGGTATATTCTGCGGTGTTGAGAGTCATTGATCTCCGGGGTTGGGTATACTCTGTGGTGTTGAGAATCACTGAGAGTGATTGATAACCGGGTATCCGATCTGCGGTGTTGAGAGTGACTGATAACTGGGTATCGATCTGTGGTATTGAGAGTGATTGATAGTCGGGTATATTCTGCGGTGTTGAGAGTCATTGATCTTCGGGGTTGGGTATACTCTGCGGTGTTGAGAATCACTGAGAGTGATTGATAACCGGGTATCCGATCTGCAGTGTTGAGAGTGACTGATAACTGGGTATCCGATCTGTGGTGTTGAGAGTGATCGATAGTCGGGTATATTCAGCGGTGTTGAGAGTCATTAATTTCCGGGGTTGGGTATACTCTGCGGTGTTGAGAATCACTGAGAGTGATTGATAACCGGGTATCCGATCTGCGGTGTTGAGAGTGACTGATAACCGGGTATTCGATCTGTGGTATTGAGAGTGATTGATAGTCGGGTATATTCTGCGGTGTTGGGAGTCATTGATCTCCGGGGTTGGGTATACTCTGCGGTGTTGAGAATCACTGAGAGTGATTGATAACCGGGTATCCGATCTGCGGTGTTGAGAGTGACTGATAGCCGGGTATCCGAACTGCGGTGTTGAATAGTTTGATCTATAACTACTTGTACCTTTTTCTTCTATTGCACCCTATTACATGAAGACGTTAAGGGCTTGCACCGGACCTATGTAGAATGGGATGCATAGACTCCGACAAGTACGCATTAGAGAGTCCGCATATAGAAATTGTGTTTTCTTGACTTGGTTTTAGGCATGTGTTTTCCTGTTTTCTGCTACTACCACTTAGTTAAGCTACACTTGATGTTTTCATGTTTTCCCGTCATTTCTTACTTCACAATACATGTTTAGTATATGTCTCTCTCGTTCAGTACATGTTGTTTAAGAATCCTTGCTTATCATTTATTTGTGTTGTTTGTTGTCTTATGTCACTCACACCATTTATGGCTGACCCCTTTAGTTTGGGGGTTAGGGATCAACTCTAGCCTCATGTGTTACAGGTTGTTGCTTAGAGTTTGGAGGCTTGGATGCTTGAGTTAGTTTTGGAGATTATAAGTGATGTAATGGATCCTTGTGTAAATTTTGTAAAGAGAAGTGTTGTAAAAGAAAGTTGTAATTCAAGGTGTTGTAATTCCGCTGTGTTCGAAAGAAATGGTTGTAATAAATGTTTAGAAATAAAATTATTTGTGTTTTGGGCTATGTGTACTATTACATTGAAGTTGATGCTGGGATTGTGCCACGTATTTTCTAAGATATCATATTAGAAATTCGGGGCACTACAGAATTGGTATCAGAGCATGCTTCAATAGTAATAATAGACATAGTATGAAAACCAACCTAGGTGTGGACACTAGAGACTGAGTACCTTGGTGTGGACATCAGAGTGTGTGTATCACATAGAGTTAGAACATAATGTTATGGTTTGGGGTATGGTTGAAGTTTTGCCATAGGGTATGGTTGCGAATGTGAAATGTGTGTGATGCTCTAACTTTTCCCTCGTTTTGCAGTATTCAGAATGGTTGCACCCAGGTCCAGGAATGGTGGTAACAATGATGATGGATTTGGTAGTTCTCGAGGAACTGGAATTGATCTTGAGGCTAAATTTGCCAAGGTGTATCAGACTCTGAATGCGCTAATGGCATTTAATTTGGCGCAAAGTCAGAATCAACAGCAGAATCAACAGCAAAATCATGGAGCTGGACCGGGATTGGTTAACGTCGATCCTATTAAGCAGATCGAATCCGTTAAGAGGATGAGGCCGCCAGTTTTCAAGGGGCAATCTGATCCAACCGCAGCTGACGATTGGATTAGAAGGATGGAGACCATCTTCAAGGTATCGGAGACTCCGGTAGCCAGTAAGATGAAGTTGGCTACGATGCAGCTAGAGAAGGACGCTGGTGTCTGGTGGAATCGCTGAAGAGGACTTTGGGAGATCAGCCGATGGCTTGGGAAGCCTTTCTGGAGGAATTTAGGGATCGCTTCTTTCCCCTAGATGTTCAGGAGAGGCGACCGAGTTCCTAAACCTTCAGCAGGGTAGCATGACCGTGCGGGAGTATGAGACCAAGTTTGCTCAGCTTTCGAGGTATGCACCAGAGTTGGTCGTTGACGAGGCAAAGAAGGCCAAGAAGTTTGAGCAGGCTTGAGTCCAAACTTGAGGTCGAGAATGATCCCGTTAGGCATCAGAAGGTTCGACAAGCTGGTCAGGAGAGCAGCTATGACCGAGGAAGACATGGACCAGTTTCAGGAGAAGCAAGAGATCGGAAAAAAGAAAAAGAGGCCAGTAGATGATCAGAATGGGAAGGAATTCCCAGTGAAGCAGGGTAAGTTCAGTGATCCAGTGCAGAAGGCACCTGCAACTCAGAAAGTGACTTGTTTTTACATCAAGGAGGCAGGTCATTACAGGTCAGCATGTCCGAAGTTGGCAAAGCAGACTTGTTTTCATTGTGCTCGTGAAGGGCACATTTGACCAAGCTGTCCGCAGCTGAAGAAAGATGGTGCAGGGAAGGGCAAGGATCTGAGGCAGGGGCGAGTGTTCGCATTGACTGAGGAGGATGCGGGTAACTCAGGAATGTGACTCGTGTGTGCAAAAATTTAGAAATTCATTCTTTTGTATTAAGTAAAACTTTTATTTGGGGAATAATTGAAGATTGAGTATTTTCTTCATGTAACAAGATTTATTTGGATTAATGGAATAAAGACAAAAGTTTTATTTGATACTGTTTTCTTGTATGCACTTGTGTCGCCCATTTATTGCTAGTCTTAAGTGTGGAGCTTAAGGTGTTTCCAGGCAAGGTCTTGAGATGGCTATCCTTAGTCATGTCCTTTCTAAGGAGGAAGTGGCTACTGATTCTCAGAAGGATGGAGCAGAAGGTCAGAGTTTGATGCAGGAGTTCAGAGGTTGTTGCGGCATGCCTTCCGATGGCAAGTTAGCAGAGTTGCGCAGCGGAAGGTCGATTTTCTGAATTCATTGCATGATTGTGTTTCTTCTGTATGATGTATTTCTTTTGTTGGAGTGCATTCTTTGGTGTGATTGTATTTCCTTAAATTATGTTTCTATCCATGTGTTTTCATTCCTCATTGGTGGGTTTGTTTGGACCTCATTAACAGTAGTTCTGAGGACAGAACTCTTCTAAGGAGGGAGTGATGTAGAACCCCGTACTTTCAAATATTATTTTAAATATTAGAAAATGAATTAAAATGATTTTCTGGAAGATTTAATAAATATTTTTAAAGAGTTATCTTTTACACGTGCAAAACACGTGCAAATAGTTTCTTGAGAAGTTCAAAGTCAAATTTTCTTTATGGAAAATCATTATTTAATATTTGGGATTTATTTATTATTTTTCCAGATTTTTTTGAAATTAATTGGATCTATTTGCAATTTTTGAGAAAAGAATGACCTTTTTGCAAATTTATCATTTTTAGGGGTTAAAATGCAAAATCTATTTTTTGGACGTTCTGAACAATACCAGTTGAGATTAATGAGTATATTTTACTTTTAAATTCTAATTTAAATGATTTTTATTGAGTTTCCAAGAATAGAGCTATATATGTAAAGTTATATTTTGGAAGGACAATTTTGCAAATGCATTTCTAAAAACCTAAACCATTATTTCCGGCCTATATAAGTGGGTGTGCAGCCGTCATTCGCTGCACAACAGTATATCTTGTGATTTTTGAGGATCAAGAGGAGGATTTTGGATCTCGCAAAAAGGGAGACTTTCTTGTCGGATCTCTACATTTCTAGGTGAGTGACATGTTGTTTTGCTTGTGTATGTTTTATGTGAGTGATGTAAAATTGTTTGTTGTTTGCTTTATGTGAATGTTGTAGATTTGGTTGTTGTTTCGACTTATGTGAATGATCGTTCCGTTGTTTGTTTTGACATGTTTGTTTGAGCAATGCAATGATTGTTGTCGTATTATGTATGGAAAATCTATAAATGTTTAGTAGATCTTGGTTTATAAATTTGTATTGCTAGAAAGCATGTTTAAGATATGAGTATGGTTATGATAATAAGGGATTGGATGGATGAACATCTGGATCTCGTGAATACAAATCAGATTTTGGTTTTGAGTTGTGAAAGAAATTCAGTATTGAGAAACCCTAATGGAAGAATTAGGAATTTAGAACATGAGAACTAGAGTTTTGAGACATGGGTTGATTTGAGTAATGTATCCAATCTGAGGATACTTTGAGATTGTCATTTTTACCTGAATACGAATTATTTTCATAAACAATGATTTCTTTTAGAAAACTCTAATTTTGATTATCATGTACAACCAAAATTAGGCAGACTGTAGGCCGACAGTCGACTGTCAGACCTTTCAGTTGACTGGCACGACCCAGCTGCTAGATCTTTAGTTTTCTTGAAAATCCATTCTAAACAGTCGACTTAGACCCTTTTCAGTCGACTGGTACACTTAGAATTTATTTTTCAAAGTTATCGTAGATTTTTCTCTGGTAAGTCGACTTATGACCTTTTAAGTCGACTTATATTCTATTTTAAGTCGACTTATAACACTTAGAATATTTTCTTAAAGATTTCTGGAATTTCTCTCTGGTAAGTCGACTTATGTTTTTGTAAGTCAACTTATGATCTGGTAAGTCGACTTATGTTTTTATAAGTCAACTTATGATCCGGTAAGTCAGCTTATGACTTTTATAAGTCAACTTATAACACTTAGTTTATTTTCTTAAAATCATGGAATCTCCATTCTGGACAGTCGACTTACTTCCGTATTAGTCGACTGGTACTGATGTATGCTTATATCTATGAATGTTCCTTCAAGTTATCTATGAATGTTCCTTCAAGTTATTGACCTTTGGGGTCGGGTATATTCTGCGGTGTTGAGAGTCATTGATCTCTGGGGTTGGGTATACTCTGCGGTGTTGAGTATCACCGAGAGTGATTGATAACCGGGTATCCGATCTGCAGTGTTGAGAGTGACTGATAATCGGGTATCCGATCTGTGGTATTGAGAGTGATTGATAGTCGGGTATATTCTGCGGTGTTGAGAGTCATTGATCTCCGGGGTTGGGTATACTCTGCGGTGTTGAGAATCACTGAGAGTGATTGATAACCGGGTATCCGATCTGCGGTGTTGAGAGTGAATGATAACCGGGTATCCGATCTGTGGTATTGAGAGTGATTGATAGTCGGGTATATTCTGCGGTGTTGAGAGTCATTGATCTCCGGGGTTGGGTATACTCTGCGGTGTTGAGTATCACTGAGAGTGATTGATAACCGGGTGTCCGATCTGCGGTGTTGAGAGTGACTGATAACCGGGTATCCGATCTATGGTATTGAGAGTGATTGATAGTCGGGTATATTCTGCGGTGTTGAGAGTCATTGATCTCCGGGGTTGGGTATACTCTGTGGTGTTGAGAATCACTGAGAGTGATTGATAACCGGGTATCCGATCTGCGGTGTTGAGAGTGACTGATAACTGGGTATCGATCTGTGGTATTGAGAGTGATTGATAGTCGGGTATATTCTGCGGTGTTGAGAGTCATTGATCTTCGGGGTTGGGTATACTCTGCGGTGTTGAGAATCACTGAGAGTGATTGATAACCGGGTATCCGATCTGCAGTGTTGAGAGTGACTGATAACTGGGTATCCGATCTGTGGTGTTGAGAGTGATCGATAGTCGGGTATATTCAGCGGTGTTGAGAGTCATTAATTTCCGGGGTTGGGTATACTCTGCGGTGTTGAGAATCACTGAGAGTGATTGATAACCGGGTATCCGATCTGCGGTGTTGAGAGTGACTGATAACCGGGTATTCGATCTGTGGTATTGAGAGTGATTGATAGTCGGGTATATTCTGCGGTGTTGGGAGTCATTGATCTCCGGGGTTGGGTATACTCTGCGGTGTTGAGAATCACTGAGAGTGATTGATAACCGGGTATCCGATCTGCGGTGTTGAGAGTGACTGATAGCCGGGTATCCGAACTGCGGTGTTGAATAGTTTGATCTATAACTACTTGTACCTTTTTCTTCTATTGCACCCTATTACATGAAGACGTTAAGGGCTTGCACCGGACCTATGTAGAATGGGATGCATAGACTCCGACAAGTACGATTAGAGAGTCCGCATATAGAAATTGTGTTTTCTTGACTTGGTTTTAGGCATGTGTTTTCCTGTTTTCTGCTACTACCACTTAGTTAAGCTACACTTGATGTTTTCATGTTTTCCCGTCATTTCTTACTTCAAAATACATGTTTAGTATATGTCTCTCTCGTTCAGTACATGTTGTTTAAGAATCCATGCTTATCATTTATTTGTGTTGTTTGTTGTCTTATGTCACTCACACCATTTATGGCTGACCCCTTTAGTTTGGGGGTTAGGGATCAACTCTAGCCTCATGTGTTACAGGTTGTTGCTTAGAGTTTGGAGGCTTGGATGCTTGAGTTAGTTTTGGAGATTATAAGTGATGTAATGGATCCTTGTGTAAATTTTGTAAAGAGAAGTGTTGTAAAAGAAAGTTGTAATTCAAGGTGTTGTAATTCCGCTGTGTTCGAAAGAAATGGTTGTAATAAATGTTTAGAAATAAAATTATTTGTGTTTTGGGCTATGTGTACTATTACATTGAAGTTGATGCTGGGATTGTGCCACGTATTTTCTAAGATATCATATTAGAAATTCGGGGCACTACAGAATTGGTATCAGAGCATGCTTCAATAGTAATAATAGACATAGTATGAAAACCAACCTAGGTGTGGACACTAGAGACTGAGTACCTTGGTGTGGACATCAGAGTGTGTGTATCACATAGAGTTAGAACATAATGTTATGGTTTGGGGTATGGTTGAAGTTTTGCCATAGGGTATGGTTGCGAATGTGAAATGTGTGTGATGCTCTAACTTTTCCCTCATTTTGCAGTATTCAGAATGGTTGCACCCAGGTCCAGGAATGGTGGTAACAATGATGATGGATTTGGTAGTTCTCGAGGAACTGGAATTGATCTTGAGGCTAAATTTGCCAAGGTGTATCAGACTCTGAATGCGCTAATGGCATTTAATTTGGCGCAAAGTCAGAATCAACAGCAGAATCAACAGCAAAATCATGGAGCTGGACCGGGATTGGTTAACGTCGATCCTATTAAGCAGATCGAATCCGTTAAGAGGATGAGGCCGCCAGTTTTCAAGGGGCAATCTGATCCAACCGCAGCTGACGATTGGATTAGAAGGATGGAGACCATCTTCAAGGTATCGGAGACTCCGGTAGCCAGCAAGATGAAGTTGGTTACGATGCAGCTAGAGAAGGACGCTGGTGTCTGGTGGAATCGCTGAAGAGGACTTTGGGAGATCAGCCGATGGCTTGGGAAGCCTTTCTGGAGGAATTTAGGGATCGCTTCTTTCCCCTAGATGTTCAGGAGAGGCGACCGAGTTCCTAAACCTTCAGCAGGGTAGCATGACCGTGCGGGAGTATGAGACCAAGTTTGCTCAGCTTTCGAGGTATGCACCAGAGTTGGTCGTTGACGAGGCAAAGAAGGCCAAGAAGTTTGAGCAGGCTTGAGTCCAAACTTGAGGTCGAGAATGATCCCGTTGGGCATCAGAAGGTTCGACAAGCTGGTCAGGAGAGCAGCTATGACCGAGGAAGACATGGACCAGTTTCAGGAGAAGCAAGAGATCGGAAAAAAGAAAAAGAGGCCAGTAGATGATCAGAATGGGAAGGAATTCCCAGTGAAGCAGGGTAAGTTCAGTGATCCAGTGCAGAAGGCACCTGCAACTCAGAAAGTGACTTGTTTTTACTTCAAGGAGGCAGGTCATTACAGGTCAGCATGTCCGAAGTTGGCAAAGCAGACTTGTTTTCATTGTGCTCGTGAAGGGCACATTTGACCAAGCTGTCCGCAGCTGAAGAAAGATGGTGCAGGGAAGGGCAAGGATCTGAGGCAGGGGCGAGTGTTCGCATTGACTGAGGAGGATGCGGGTAACTCAGGAATGTGACTCGTGTGTGCAAAAATTTAGAAATTCATTCTTTTGTATTAAGTAAAACTTTTATTTGGGGAATAATTGAAGATTGAGTATTTTCTTCATGTAACAAGATTTATTTGGATTAATGGAATAAAGACAAAAGTTTTATTTGATACTGTTTTCTTGTATGCACTTGTGTCGCCCATTTATTGCTAGTCTTAAGTGTGGAGCTTAAGGTGTTTCCAGGCAAGGTCTTGAGATGGCTATCCTTAGTCATGTCCTTTCTAAGGAGGAAGTGGCTACTGATTCTCAGAAGGATGGAGCAGAAGGTCAGAGTTTGATGCAGGAGTTCAGAGGTTGTTGCGGCATGCCTTCCGATGGCAAGTTATCAGAGTTGCGCAGCGGAAGGTCGATTTTCTGAATTCATTGCATGATTGTGTTTCTTCTGTATGATGTATTTCTTTTGTTGGAGTGCATTCTTTGGTGTGATTGTATTTCCTTAAATTATGTTTCTATCCATGTGTTTTCATTCCTCATTGGTGGGTTTGTTTGGACCTCATTAACAGTAGTTCTGAGGACAGAACTCTTCTAAGGAGGGAGTGATGTAGAACCCCGTACTTTCAAATATTATTTTAAATATTAGAAAATGAATTAAAATGATTTTCTGGAAGATTTAATAAATATTTTTAAAGAGTTATCTTTTACACGTGCAAAACACGTGCAAATAGTTTCTTGAGAAGTTCAAAGTCAAATTTTCTTTATGGAAAATCATTATTTAATATTTGGGATTTATTTATTATTTTTCCAGATTTTTTTGAAATTAATTGGATCTATTTGCAATTTTTGAGAAAAGAATGACCTTTTTGCAAATTTGTCATTTTTAGGGGTTAAAATGCAAAATCTATTTTTTGGACGTTCTGAACAATACCAGTTGAGATTAATGAGTATATTTTACTTTTAAATTCTAATTTAAATGATTTTTATTGAGTTTCCAAGAATAGAGCTATATATGTAAAGTTATATTTTGGAAGGACAATTTTGCAAATGCATTTCTAAAAACCTAAACCATTATTTCCGGCCTATATAAGTGGGTGTGCAGCCGTCATTCGCTGCACAACAGTATATCTTGTGATTTTTGAGGATCAAGAGGAGGATTTTGGATCTCGCAAAAAGGGAGACTTTCTTGTCGGATCTCTACATTTCTAGGTGAGTGACATGTTGTTTTGCTTGTGTATGTTTTATGTGAGTGATGTAAAATTGTTTGTTGTTTGCTTTATGTGAATGTTGTAGATTTGGTTGTTGTTTCGACTTATGTGAATGATCGTTCCGTTGTTTGTTTTGACATGTTTGTTTGAGCAATGCAATGATTGTTGTCGTATTATGTATGGGAAATCTATAAATGTTTAGTAGATCTTGGTTTATAAATTTGTATTGCTAGAAAGCATGTTTAAGATATGAGTATGGTTATGATAATAAGGGATTGGATGGATGAACATCTGGATCTCGTGAATACAAATCAGATTTTGGTTTTGAGTTGTGAAAGAAATTCAGTATTGAGAAACCCTAATGGAAGAATTAGGAATTTAGAACATGAGAACTTGAGTTTTGAGACATGGGTTGATTTGAGTAATGTATCCAATCTGAGGATACTTTGAGATTGTCATTTTTACCTGAATACGAATTATTTTCATAAACAATGATTTCTTTTAGAAAACTCTAATTTTGATTATCATGTACAACCAAAATTAGGCAGACTGTAGGCCGACAGTCGACTGTCAGACCTTTCAGTCGACTGGCACGACCCAGCTGCTAGATCTTTAGTTTTCTTGAAAATCCATTCTAAACAGTCGACTTAGACCCTTTTCAGTCGACTGGTACACTTAGAATTTATTTTTCAAAGTTATCGTAGATTTTTCTCTGGTAAGTCGACTTATGACCTTTTAAGTCGACTTATATTCTATTTTAAGTCGACTTATAACACTTAGAATATTTTCTTAAAGATTTCTGGAATTTCTCTCTGGTAAGTCGACTTATGTTTTTGTAAGTCAACTTATGATCTGGTAAGTCGACTTATGTTTTTATAAGTCAACTTATGATCCGGTAAGTCAGCTTATGACTTTTATAAGTCAACTTATAACACTTAGTTTATTTTCTTAAAATCATGGAATCTCCATTCTGGACAGTCGACTTACTTCCGTATTAGTCGACTGGTACTGATGTATGCTTATATCTATGAATGTTCCTTCAAGTTATCTATGAATGTTCCTTCAAGTTATTGACCTTTGGGGTCGGGTATATTCTGCGGTGTTGAGAGTCATTGATCTCTGGGGTTGGGTATACTCTGCGGTGTTGAGTATCACCGAGAGTGATTGATAACCGGGTATCCGATCTGCAGTGTTGAGAGTGACTGATAATCGGGTATCCGATCTGTGGTATTGAGAGTGATTGATAGTCGGGTATATTCTGCGGTGTTGAGAGTCATTGATCTCCGGGGTTGGGTATACTCTGCGGTGTTGAGAATCACTGAGAGTGATTGATAACCGGGTATCCGATCTGCGGTGTTGAGAGTGAATGATAACCGGGTATCCGATCTGTGGTATTGAGAGTGATTGATAGTCGGGTATATTCTGCGGTGTTGAGAGTCATTGATCTCCGGGGTTGGGTATACTCTGCGGTGTTGAGTATCACTGAGAGTGATTGATAACCGGGTATCCGATCTGCGGTGTTGAGAGTGACTGATAACCGGGTATCCGATCTATGGTATTGAGAGTGATTGATAGTCGGGTATATTCTGCGGTGTTGAGAGTCATTGATCTCCGGGGTTGGGTATACTCTGCGGTGTTGAGAATCACTGAGAGTGATTGATAACCGGGTATCCGATCTGCGGTGTTGAGAGTGACTGATAACTGGGTATCGATCTGTGGTATTGAGAGTGATTGATAGTCGGGTATATTCTGCGGTGTTGAGAGTCATTGATCTTCGGGGTTGGGTATACTCTGCGGTGTTGAGAATCACTGAGAGTGATTGATAACCGGGTATCCGATCTGCAGTGTTGAAAGTGACTGATAACTGGGTATCCGATCTGTGGTGTTGAGAGTGATCGATAGTCGGGTATATTCAGCGGTGTTGAGAGTCATTAATTTCCGAGGTTGGGTATACTCTGCGGTGTTGAGAATCACTGAGAGTGATTGATAACCGGGTATCCGATCTGCGGTGTTGAGAGTGACTGATAACCGGGTATTCGATCTGTGGTATTGAGAGTGATTGATAGTCGGGTATATTCTGCGGTGTTGGGAGTCATTGATCTCCGGGGTTGGGTATACTCTGCGGTGTTGAGAATCACTGAGAGTGATTGATAACCGGGTATCCGATCTGCGGTGTTGAGAGTGACTGATAGCCGGGTATCCGAACTGCGGTGTTGAATAGTTTGATCTATAACTACTTGTACCTTTTTCTTCTATTGCACCCTATTACATGAAGACGTTAAGGGCTTGCACCGGACCTATGTAGAATGGGATGCATAGACTCCGACAAGTACGCATTAGAGAGTCCGCATATAGAAATTGTGTTTTCTTGACTTGGTTTTAGGCATGTGTTTTCCTGTTTTCTGCTACTACCACTTAGTTAAGCTACACTTGATGTTTTCATGTTTTCCCGTCATTTCTTACTTCACAATACATGTTTAGTATATGTCTCTCTCGTTCAGTACATGTTGTTTAAGAATCCATGCTTATCATTTATTTGTGTTGTTTGTTGTCTTATGTCACTCACACCATTTATGGCTGACCCCTTTAGTTTGGGGGTTAGGGATCAACTCTAGCCTCATGTGTTACAGGTTGTTGCTTAGAGTTTGGAGGCTTGGATGCTTGAGTTAGTTTTGGAGATTATAAGTGATGTAATGGATCCTTGTGTAAATTTTGTAAAGAGAAGTGTTGTAAAAGAAAGTTGTAATTCAAGGTGTTGTAATTCCGCTGTGTTCGAAAGAAATGGTTGTAATAAATGTTTAGAAATAAAATTATTTGTGTTTTGGGCTATGTGTACTATTACATTGAAGTTGATGCTGGGATTGTGCCACGTATTTTCTAAGATATCATATTAGAAATTCGGGGCACTACAGAATTGGTATCAGAGCATGCTTCAATAGTAATAATAGACATAGTATGAAAACCAACCTAGGTGTGGACACTAGAGACTGAGTACCTTGGTGTGGACATCAGAGTGTGTGTATCACATAGAGTTAGAACATAATGTTATGGTTTGGGGTATGGTTGAAGTTTTGCCATAGGGTATGGTTGCGAATGTGAAATGTGTGTGATGCTCTAACTTTTCCCTCGTTTTGCAGTATTCAGAATGGTTGCACCCAGGTCCAGGAATGGTGGTAACAATGATGATGGATTTGGTAGTTCTCGAGGAACTGGAATTGATCTTGAGGCTAAATTTGCCAAGGTGTATCAGACTCTGAATGCGCTAATGGCATTTAATTTGGCGCAAAGTCAGAATCAACAGCAGAATCAACAGCAAAATCATGGAGCTGGACCGGGATTGGTTAACGTCGATCCTATTAAGCAGATCGAATCCGTTAAGAGGATGAGGCCGCCAGTTTTCAAGGGGCAATCTGATCCAACCGTAGCTGACGATTGGATTAGAAGGATGGAGACCATCTTCAAGGTATCGGAGACTCCGGTAGCCAGCAAGATGAAGTTGGCTACGATGCAGCTAGAGAAGGACGCTGGTGTCTGGTGGAATCGCTGAAGAGGACTTTGGGAGATCAGCCGATGGCTTGGGAAGCCTTTCTGGAGGAATTTAGGGATCGCTTCTTTCCCCTAGATGTTCAGGAGAGGCGACCGAGTTCCTAAACCTTCAGCAGGGTAGCATGACCGTGCGGGAGTATGAGACCAAGTTTGCTCAGCTTTCGAGGTATGCACCAGAGTTGGTCGTTGACGAGGCGAAGAAGGCCAAGAAGTTTGAGCAGGCTTGAGTCCAAACTTGAGGTCGAGAATGATCCCGTTGGGCATCAGAAGGTTCGACAAGCTGGTCAGGAGAGCAGCTATGACCGAGGAAGACATGGACCAGTTTCAGGAGAAGCAAGAGATCGGAAAAAAGAAAAAGAGGCCAGTAGATGATCAGAATGGGAAGGAATTCCCAGTGAAGCAGGGTAAGTTCAGTGATCCAGTGCAGAAGGCACCTGCAACTCAGAAAGTGACTTGTTTTTTACTTCAAGGAGGCAGGTCATTACAGGTCAGCATGTCCGAAGTTGGCAAAGCAGACTTGTTTTCATTGTGCTCGTGAAGGGCACATTTGACCAAGCTGTCCGCAGCTGAAGAAAGATGGTGCAGGGAAGGGCAAGGATCTGAGGCAGGGGCGAGTGTTCGCATTGACTGAGGAGGATGCGGGTAACTCAGGAATGTGACTCGTGTGTGCAAAAATTTAGAAATTCATTCTTTTGTATTAAGTAAAACTTTTATTTGGGGAATAATTGAAGATTGAGTATTTTCTTCATGTAACAAGATTTATTTGGATTAATGGAATAAAGACAAAAGTTTTATTTGATACTGTTTTCTTGTATGCACTTGTGTCGCCCATTTATTGCTAGTCTTAAGTGTGGAGCTTAAGGTGTTTCCAGGCAAGGTCTTGAGATGGCTATCCTTAGTCATGTCCTTTCTAAGGAGGAAGTGGCTACTGATTCTCAGAAGGATGGAGCAGAAGGTCAGAGTTTGATGCAGGAGTTCAGAGGTTGTTGCGGCATGCCTTCCGATGGCAAGTTAGCAGAGTTGCGCAGCGGAAGGTCGATTTTCTGAATTCATTGCATGATTGTGTTTCTTCTGTATGATGTATTTCTTTTGTTGGAGTGCATTCTTTGGTGTGATTGTATTTCCTTAAATTATGTTTCTATCCATGTGTTTTCATTCCTCATTGGTGGGTTTGTTTGGACCTCATTAACAGTAGTTCTGAGGACAGAACTCTTCTAAGGAGGGAGTGATGTAGAACCCCGTACTTTCAAATATTATTTTAAATATTAGAAAATGAATTAAAATGATTTTCTGGAAGATTTAATAAATATTTTTAAAGAGTTATCTTTTTCACGTGCAAAACACGTGCAAATAGTTTCTTGAGAAGTTCAAAGTCAAATTTTCTTTATGGAAAATCATTATTTAATATTTGGGATTTATTTATTATTTTTCCAGATTTTTTTGAAATTAATTGGATCTATTTGCAATTTTTGAGAAAAGAATGACCTTTTTGCAAATTTGTCATTTTTAGGGGTTAAAATGCAAAATCTATTTTTTGGACGTTCTGAACAATACCAGTTGAGATTAATGAGTATATTTTACTTTTAAATTCTAATTTAAATGATTTTTATTGAGTTTCCAAGAATAGAGCTATATATGTAAAGTTATATTTTGGAAGGACAATTTTGCAAATGCATTTCTAAAAACCTAAACCATTATTTCCGGCCTATATAAGTGGGTGTGCAGCCGTCATTCGCTGCACAACAGTATATCTTGTGATTTTTGAGGATCAAGAGGAGGATTTTGGATCTCGCAAAAAGGGAGACTTTCTTGTCGGATCTCTACATTTCTAGGTGAGTGACATGTTGTTTTGCTTGTGTATGTTTTATGTGAGTGATGTAAAATTGTTTGTTGTTTGCTTTATGTGAATGTTGTAGATTTGGTTGTTGTTTCGACTTATGTGAATGATCGTTCCGTTGTTTGTTTTGACATGTTTGTTTGAGCAATGCAATGATTGTTGTCGTATTATGTATGGGAAATCTATAAATGTTTAGTAGATCTTGGTTTATAAATTTGTATTGCTAGAAAGCATGTTTAAGATATGAGTATGGTTATGATAATAAGGGATTGGATGGATGAACATCTGGATCTCGTGAATACAAATCAGATTTTGGTTTTGAGTTGTGAAAGAAATTCAGTATTGAGAAACCCTAACGGAAGAATTAGGAATTTAGAACATGAGAACTTGAGTTTTGAGACATGGGTTGATTTGAGTAATGTATCCAATCTGAGGATACTTTGAGATTGTCATTTTTACCTGAATACGAATTATTTTCATAAACAATGATTTCTTTTAGAAAACTCTAATTTTGATTATCATGTACAACCAAAATTAGGCAGACTGTAGGCCGACAGTCGACTGTCAGACCTTTCAGTCGACTGGCACGACCCAGCTGCTAGATCTTTAGTTTTCTTGAAAATCCATTCTAAACAGTCGACTTAGACCCTTTTCAGTCGACTGGTACACTTAGAATTTATTTTTCAAAGTTATCGTAGATTTTTCTCTGGTAAGTCGACTTATGACCTTTTAAGTCGACTTATATTCTATTTTAAGTCGACTTATAACACTTAGAATATTTTCTTAAAGATTTCTGGAATTTCTCTCTGGTAAGTCGACTTATGTTTTTGTAAGTCAACTTATGATCTGGTAAGTCGACTTATGTTTTTATAAGTCAACTTATGATCTGGTAAGTCAGCTTATGACTTTTATAAGTCAACTTATAACACTTATTTTATTTTCTTAAAATCATGGAATCTCCATTCTGGACAGTCGACTTACTTCCGTATTAGTCGACTGGTACTGATGTATGCTTATATCTATGAATGTTCCTTCAAGTTATCTATGAATGTTCCTTCAAGTTATTGACCTTTGGGGTCGGGTATATTCTGCGGTGTTGAGAGTCATTGATCTCTGGGGTTGGGTATACTCTGCGGTGTTGAGTATCACTGAGAGTGATTGATAACCGGGTATCCGATCTGCAGTGTTGAGAGTGACTGATAATCGGGTATCCGATCTGTGGTATTGAGAGTGATTGATAGTCGGGTATATTCTGCGGTGTTGAGAGTCATTGATCTCCGGGGTTGGGTATACTCTGCGGTGTTGAGAATCACTGAGAGTGATTGATAACCGGGTATCCGATCTGCGGTGTTGAGAGTGACTGATAACCGGGTATCCGATCTGTGGTATTGAGAGTGATTGATAGTCGGGTATATTCTGCGGTGTTGAGAGTCATTGATCTCCGGAGTTGGGTATACTCTGCGGTGTTGAGTATCACTGAGAGTGATTGATAACCGGGTATCCGATCTGCGGTGTTGAGAGTGACTGATAACCGGGTATCCGATCTATGGTATTGAGAGTGATTGATAGTCGGGTATATTCTGCGGTGTTGAGAGTCATTGATCTCCGGGGTTGGGTATACTCTGCGGTGTTGAGAATCACTGAGAGTGATTGATAACCGGGTATCCGATCTGCGGTGTTGAGAGTGACTGATAACTGGGTATCGATCTGTGGTATTGAGAGTGATTGATAGTCGGGTATATTCTGCGGTGTTGAGAGTCATTGATCTTCGGGGTTGGGTATACTCTGCGGTGTTGAGAATCACTGAGAGTGATTGATAACCGGGTATCCGATCTGCAGTGTTGAGAGTGACTGATAACTGGGTATCCGATCTGTGGTGTTGAGAGTGATCGATAGTCGGGTATATTCAGCGGTGTTGAGAGTCATTAATTTCCGGGGTTGGGTATACTCTGCGGTGTTGAGAATCATTGAGAGTGATTGATAACCGGGTATCCGATCTGCGGTGTTGAGAGTGACTGATAACCGGGTATTCGATCTGTGGTATTGAGAGTGATTGATAGTCGGGTATATTCTGCGGTGTTGGGAGTCATTGATCTCCGGGGTTGGGTATACTCTGCGGTGTTGAGAATCACTGAGAGTGATTGATAACCGGGTATCCGATCTGCGGTGTTGAGAGTGACTGATAGCCGGGTATCCGAACTGCTGTGTTGAATAGTTTGATCTATAACTACTTGTACCTTTTTCTTCTATTGCACCCTATTACATGAAGACGTTAATGGCTTGCACCGGACCTATGTAGAATGGGATGCATAGACTCCGACAAGTACGCATTAGAGAGTCCGCATATAGAAATTGTGTTTTCTTGACTTGGTTTTATGCATGTGTTTTCCTGTTTTCTGCTACTACCACTTAGTTAAGCTACACTTGATGTTTTCATATTTTCCCGTCATTTCTTACTTCACAATACATGTTTAGTATATGTCTCTCTCGTTCAGTACATGTTGTTTAAGAATCCATGCTTATCATTTATTTGTGTTGTTTGTTGTCTTGTGTCACTCCCACCATTTATGGCTGACCCTTTTAGTTTGGGGGTTAGGGATCATCTCTAGCCTCATGTGTTACAGGTTGTTGCTTAGAGTTTGGAGGCTTGGATGCTTGAGTTAGTTTTGGAGATTATAAGTGATGTAATGGATCTTTGTGTAAATTTTGTAAAGAGAAGTGTTGTAAAAGAAAGTTGTAATTCAAGGTGTTGTAATTCCGCTGTGTTCGAAAGAAATGGTTGTAATAAATGTTTAGAAATAAAATTATTTGTGTTTTGGGCTATGTGTACTATTACATTGATGTTGATGCTGGGATTGTGCCACGTATTTTTTAAGATATCATATTAGAAATTCGGGGCGCTACAGAAATCTTCCAAAAGCACGTGCGAAGAACGTGCGAGAAATCAACAGTAAGGAGATGAAACCCCACACCGGATCTGGCCAAAATAGCTAACGATAACACCAGATCTGCTGTGCCGAACCACGGGACACCGGATCCATCTAATAGGAGATTTTCCCCACACCGGATCGAGGCGAACATGGGACAGCGGAAGAGGGATCCGCTGTGGCCGAACACGAAACAGAATTTTCGACCAACCGCTGCTCGTCTTCTACCTCACGACGGCAGCGAGCGGAAGAGAGAACGGGACTGCGGGGCAGGCTGGCACGACGACAGCGCGTGGTCGGGGTTGGCGGCGCGATGCCGAGAAGCGACGCAGTGTCGGGGATTGGCGCGCTGCTCTGTTCGTGGGTTCGAAACAGGGGAGAGCGGGGGATTGGGTTTGGGGTGTCGAGGCGACGGTAGTGGTGAGGTATTGGGTGTGGCGAGGCGGCGAGGAGAATGGAGGGGACGAGGGGCGATGGGCAATGGCATCGAGGTGGTTGTCGAGAGTTTGGGTAATGGTGGAGTTGGGAGACGATGGTTCGGGAGTTGGGTTCGATGGTGGATGTTGGCGATGGTGTGGTGGTGATCGTGGGGTTGATGAGGAAAGGGAGTCGACGCGATGCGACAGTGATGGGGATGGGTTTGGGTGTGGACGGAGGGAGAAGGCAATGGGGAACGATGAGCCGGAGGTTGAAGATGGTGTGGGAGAGGGGGCGGCTGCTTGGTTGGGGGTTTAACAGTAAAACTAGGGTTAGGGTTTGGAGGTTAGGGTTAAATAGTTAGGGTTTCGGATTTTTGGGTATTAGGGTATCCGGTTTGAGTAGGATCCAAAAGAATACTTAGTCAAAAATCCATAAAAATGGGGATAAAGAGATAAATGATATGAAACAGCTCATCTCTTCATGAAGAACGACACAAAAGAGCAGGACGGACATACAATTGAATTAGCTAAAGGCACCAAAAATTGAGTTGAAACAATATAACGATTTTATTCAAACGGAAACAAAATACAGGATCCTAAATTGATAAAAGAGTACAATGGGGCAAAATATAGTATAAAAATATAGGTACGGGAAATAGGGGTTACAATAGCTTTGAAACATTATTAGGGTACTATAGGGATACTTACAATAAAAATTGGACTACGATACTATGTTGATGGAGATGCATTTTATTGTATGCATGCATTCACAGCTATGAATACTTGGCCGTTACTATAATTGCAATTTCAAGTGTGAGATTAATGAGAAGATGATAGAGAATAATAGAGAATTTGATTGTTGCTCCAACCCTTAAGCATTTTGTTTTTAGGTTAAAGAGGCTTAATACTTATGTATTGGAACTTATAGTATCAAAGAATTTTTTACCTCGGTACAAAACTATAGCAACCTTAATAACACTTGTATTACTTCAAACCACATTACCTGTCACATATAATAATTAAAATTAAATATATATTAAATATACCTGGTACGGTACGGTATACCATCGGTATCAAAACTGGGTATCAGTACCATACCATATAATCTCGGTAGGGTACAATATTGAGATCTCGGTACAGTATTACCAAGTTTTCGATAATATTCAGTATGGTACTGGTACGGTACGGTATTATGGCATTTTTTAACACCCCTACTTACGGGTCTCACACGACCTGGGCTGGGCTGGTCCGGGTTGGCCTGGTGTTTTTTTCCTTGTTGTTTAACACTTTAACTCAAAAAAGTAAAAATAAAAATAAAAATAAAAATAAAAATAAAAATACATGTAGAACATGTTTAAGAATGAAACAAAATTGTAGATATTTTTCATTTCAACTCAGAATAAATTTTTACAACAATCAAATTACATACAAATACATATAAAAAAAACTAAAAAACCATATAAATTTATTGAATTACATGTTTAAGGAGATATTCTAGAGTTCGAGATAGTCTAGAGTTAGACTGAAGAGAGAGATTTGGACTACTGTCATGCACCTCTACTTAACCTAAACCTAGGATCTCATCGCCCTAAATTCCCTAAATTCTCTAATCAGCTTGTTGATCTTCAGGTGAGTTGCTTCTACTTATTGAGGTATCTACTGCTTTTTCTTGAGTATTGTCTTCAGCTTTCATCCAATCTTCGGTGCACACGAGCATCTCCAATGAATCCGGCTTCAAACAATTTCTGTAATAAGTTACAAACCTTGCCACTTGAAGAAAAATCACTTTTTGATGCAACTGTGGACACGTGATGGGTTAGTAGATCTCTAGTCATATGTGAAAGAATTGGAAAAAGAGTTTCATGTTCTTTCCACCATTGTAACACTTCAATCTTAGAACTAGAACTCTCACTATCTTGTGAATTATATAAGTTTAATTCATTAGGTCCATTAGTCATAGGTTTTTTAGATTGAATATGAGCAAGTAAATTAGCAGCAATATCTTCTAATGTACTCTTACCCGTACTTCTAGAAGAAGAAAAAAAAGCTAATACACTAGTTTGGCATGTTGTACCAATAGATGCATAAGTTCTATCTTAAAAATTATACAAGTTATTCAATGTCAACTCAAAATTAGCTAAATAATCATTACATTCAAATTCAGAGTCTTCTTCAAGTAAATTAAAAAATATTTCAATCAACTCTTCATAACCACTAATTTGATATGAGGATCCATTACAGTAGTAATACAATGCAACATAGGACGAGGATTAAAATACTTCAAAAATTTATCATATGCGGGAATAATAATATGGCTAATGTAAGAGTCCGAAAGCATTTCTTGAAAGTTTGCATCATAGTAATTATTGAAATAAAATACAGTTATAAGTGGAATCATAAGATTTTGAAAACTTCACAGTTGCAGCTTTAAAAGGTTCCAAAAATTTTAACAAACTTTCGGCAAAATACCACGATTCGGGAGTTATTTGAATTTTTTTCATGTTTATAACCGCTTTGTTTTGAGTAACAACATTTAATAAGTCGAAAGTAGAATTCTGTCGGTGTTCAACATCTCTAGAAAACTTTCTAAAATGTACTCCCTTAAGATTACATCATCTTTAAATTGTTGAAGCATAGTACCACTCAAAACGATGAAATATACACAATTTCTAATTGCATTCACATATGGATCAGCTACTTTCAAAGCATATTGTACATATAAATTTAGAATATGACATGCACATCTAACATGAAAAATTTCAAGACACGGAGGAGCTAACTGTTGTTGTAATGTACTAATCGAACTAGTGTTATTGGAGGCATTATCAAAACTAATCGAAATTTTTTATTGCAAATATGAAATAAATCATAAACTTCTAAAATACATGTTGCGATAACTGTACCACTATGGGGATACGACAAAGCAGCAAGTGATATGATTATCTTTTGAATGAGTCAATCACTATCAATCCAATGATAATTTATGTCCATCATTGGAATATCGTTACAACCATTCCAACAATCGGCCGTTAACGATACTCTACAAGTTTTTTTTTTTTTTTTTTTTTTTAAAGGTTAAAGGTGGAATAACAGCACCCTGTTTCATTAATAAGAAATTAATAAAACAACCCCGGCGTACCGGGTGAAATACAAAAGTACAGTGCAAAAAATAAAACATAATCCCCCAACAAAACCTGGGGGGTGGGTCTAATCATCCATACAAAGTACAGCCAAAAGTACAGTAGGTCAAAACAAAATATAGCGTAGAGGAAGTTGCAGCTAATGGAACTCCGATGTAGCATGTTCCATATGAGTATGAATGGTGCCTACCCCTCAGTCCAGTGTTGCCCCAAACTCTACCTCCTCATCATCAAACTCCTCCACCTGGAAGACTCTGGCAATCCTCCCTCTCGCTCCTGTGGTAGCAGCTGTGGCCCAAAAATAAATAAGATGCATGATATGGGTAAGGTTACCAGAAATACTATTACATGGAGCACGAAAATAGAAATTATTTCTGTCTAGCCATAACACCAAAGTAGTTGCCGCAATGGCTATGTACCACGCATCCTTCATTTCGTGGCGTACCGAGGCAAATTTACAAATCCTCATATTTATTGGGATAGTCTCCTGTACCTAAGGCCCGTAATACCTCTACCATAGTTGCCTTACTCCTTTGGCTGTGAATAAAAAGGTGATTCAGATTCTCCGTGTGCATGTTACAGAATCCGCAGTTAGTTGCTATCTGGGGTTGTCTTCTGGCAAGGTTCTCTCTGGTGAGGATTGCATTATTGAGCACTAGCGAGAGAAAGATCCTAACTTTAAGGGGGGTTTTGGCCTTCTATAACACTTGTGCCCAGCTGGGTCTACATCGTCGATAGTGAATTCGATGATACAGAGATCTAACAGTGAAAGCTCCCTTGGTCTCGAGTCCCCGGCGGATCTGATCTGGGCCTTGAGCACACATCGCACCGATCTGTGTAATCTGTGTTTGCAGTTCAAGCAGTTACTGATGTAACTCTGGGGTAAGAGTTCCTCTGAAAGACGGTCTCCAATTGCCCCTCTTCCAAGTCCCGGCCACAGATATATTCGGGCAAGTCGTTTTCTCATATAGATTTGGAAAAGTCTCCTTAAGGGTATGGGCACCACATTATTTTTCCCACCAGAATCTGGTGGACCGTCAATTACCAATAGTCGATGTAACTGCTAAGTTGAAAGGTCCGCTTACTTTGGTAATTCCTTTCCAGAATCGAGAAACTCTAGGCCCTATTCGGAAACCTAAACTTCTCATGCCTTTTCTCCTAAGGTATGGTTGAATGAAGTCCTGCCATCCTTTCCCGTTGTGTTGAAAGACCTTCCACCACCATTTCCCCAAAAGGGCAAGGTTCATATCTCTAAGGTCGATGATGCCTAGCCCTTCGTGTTTCTTCTTCATGCATGCAATACTCCATTTGATTAGGTGGTATCCCCCCTATTCGAGTTCGCCCCTTTCCAAAGGAATTGTTTTTGGATTCGGTCAATCCTTTGGATAACCCATTTAGGAAGCTCAAAAAACGACATGTAGTAAATGGCTAGATTAGACAACACCGAGTTGATGAGTACCACCCTGCCACCAAGGGAAAGCGATTTTCCTTTCCAACCAGAAAATCTTTTCTCCACCCTATCTATGAAAGGTAGCTAGTCCGTCTTAGTAAGCTTCCCTGGCCTGAGTAGGAGTCCTAGATATTTGATTGGGAACTCGTCTGTCCTACAGTTTAGAATGTTCACGTGGTCCTGTGCCTCTACATCGGAAAGTGCAGTTGGAATCAAAGCACTCTTGTGAAAATTATTCCTGAAACCTGACCAGACTTCAAAACAGTAAAGGGCCCCTTTAAAGCAGACTGTTTCTGACCTATTTCCGTTACCAAAGAGTAGGGTGTCATCAGCATACTGAAGAATCGTGCACCCTTGATTAGAGTTACTGCTAGCCACGGGCGTTATCCAACCTCTTCTCCGGCAGTTGTCTAGCACGCCCCTCAGCACATCTGCTACGATAGTGAATAGCAGAGGTGACAGCAGATCTCCCTGTCGGAGTTCCTTTTTGCACAAAAACGGTAGACCCGGCCGCCCATTAACCGAGATTGCCGTTTTACTAGTGTATAAACACTGTTTGATCCACCTAATCCATTTAACCTTAAAGCCTCTCCCTCTGAGAGCTTCCAGCAAACACTCCCAGTCGACGGAGTCATATGCTTTCTCAAAGTCCAGTTTGAGGAGGAAATTCTTAGACTGGCCCGTATGACAGTGGTGGATAACTTGTTCTGCAGTAGCCACACAGTCCAGGATACTTCTGTCCTTGATGAAACCCATCTGTGCTTTGCTAATTAAACTATCTATTATGCTTCCTAGGTGGATGGCCAGAATCTTTGTGATGATCTTAACCGAGCAGTTTATGAGGCTAATCGGTCTAAAATCTCCCACCCTCGAAGATTCCACCCGCTTAGGTATCAGAATTACTTTCACAAAGTTGAACATGCCCAATCTGAGATTGTTGGGGAAGAATTCATCCATCAATGCCATAATGTCCCCTTTTATTTCTTCTCAGAACACCTTGAAGAACAACATTGGGAATCCGTCTGGCCCAGGCGACTTGTCTGCTCCCATTTGATTGATGGCTTTTCCCACTTTCGTTTCCGAGAAAGGTGCCTCCAAGTTAGCTAGCGTCAAGTTGAAGAATACTAAAGTTTAAAACAATTAAAGCATCCCTCATATCAGAATAAAGTTTAAAACAATCGGCCTTAAGTGTGTTTCTAGAAATTCTTATGAAATGTAGATTTAATGCATTGTAGTTAAATGTCTATAGGTTTTTAATCTCGTAATATGCAAAAGGTAACTCTTTCTTAATAACTAGTTTGGCTATTTTCAGGCGAACGATTTCGGGATCATAGCTATGGCTTTCTATTTGCCCGGGCCTAGGGTTGATCTTTTGTTGGGACAGTTGGTCTTGTACTAATTCGGGGTGTACATTTGTAATGTATCGACTAATTGTACCCGTCCCCTCACCCTTCTTCCATTTGTAACTTTTGTTTTATGTTTTACAAATCTTATGACCTATGCTAGGATTGTCCTTGTTTGGGATATAATCATAAAATTTGTGGACTTCATCACTAGTTTGATCTCTATGTTTTCTACTAAAAGTGAGTTGTGTCGGTTCGGTGTCATGTGTTTGTGTGCCACTAGCTAGCATTTCTTGTTGTGTGTCAGGATTATAATCGTGTGAAGGAACACTTTCATAATCTATATTAAGGTTATGGTTATATTCGGTCTCTAATTGTGGGATTATTAGAGGCCGACGAGATGAACTAGTCGACTCATGTCCACTTTGACTACGACCGCTCTCTCGTGATCGTGACATGATATATGTAATGTTGTAGTAATGCATGTGAAAAATGAATTCTAGTATAGTAGTAGTGTATGTGAAAAAAAACAAAAAAACAATTTAGGAGGGTTGAGAGAGTTGAGGTAGTAGTAGTGTACGTAAAAATAAAATCTAAAAAATGATAGGATCAGGATTAAGAGAGTAGAGAGAGTAGCGAAAAACCAACAAACAGGTTTACTAAAAAAAATTAAAGCTACAATAATAATAAAGATTTGAGAGAGTTGAGAAATTTTGATAATGTACTTCACGAATATAGAGTTGGGAGAACAACGAATAAAGAGAGTTGAGCAGATGACGAGAATTCAACACGACTGAATTTCTTCACTTGAGAAAATATGTAGTAGAGTTGTACACAGAAAGTGAGCTTCGATAAGAATTTGAGTAGTAGAGAGAGTTGGTTGTAGACATAGTAGATACGACATGATCAAACTTCTTCACTTATTTGTTGCTTCTTTATTGAAGTAGATTGAGAGTAATAATAGTAGTAGTAGTAGAGAGTTGAGAGATGGAGCGTATAGTGAATTTGAGAAAAAAAATTGAGTGAATTTATGGGATTCTCATAGGCAAAAACTCCAACAAAAGTCCCAAAAAAAGAGAAAAAGAAAGAGAACAAGAAGCAGTAGCAACAGCTGCATTTGCTGTCTGGGCCAAACGTTCGACTCAGCGGGTTGCGGGTTGGGTTCGGGTCAGGTTGTGTCAGGTTACGGGTTAAACGGACTGGGTCGAGCAATTTTTTTCGCTATTTTCTCGATCCGGTCTGACCTGTTTAGGTATGCAGGTTTGACCCGAAATCCGACAGGGTCAAACGGGTAAGGTCAAATGCAGGTCGGCCCGGGCGGGTCTCGGGTTGAACCGACCCAGTTGCCAACCCTATTTATTCCTTTCCGAAATTGCCTGAGAATATTCTGGTATGATTCCGACCTTTATTTAAATTCGTCTTCTCTTAATTATTTCTAGGGCTGTAATTAGGGTTTTATTTTCTTAACCGGATCAAAATTAGGGCTTATTTCTTAGGATTTTCTGAGGATAATGGGGGCTTATCTGTGAATAATTAGCAATTTCCAATATTTTTTTCCCAATATCTAGATTAGGGTTTCATTTTTGTCTAAATTGGGGCAAGAATTATGGTTTTACCTATTTTTGGAAAGTAAATGTAAAATTAGGGTTTTTTACTTTTATAGAGCAGAAATTCGGGAAATCAAGGTCCATATCTTTAATGGGCTTTTATAGGCCCGCAATTAATATGATTCCCGGATCACTTTCTTCCTCATGACTCAAGAATTTGGCTTATCAAAAATAAAATAAAATAATAATAATAATAATAAATCAAGAATTTGGGTTCGAGGGTTTGAATTATGCCTTCTGTTAGGGTTTGCTGGAAGTTCATTAGTTCAAGTGAGTAAGCCCCTTTCCTTTGTTGACAGCGAAGAAGATAATGCATTTTAGGCCACATACAGTTTTTGATATTAAAAATATTTAGTGTAAAATTTAAATCAACTTCTTGTTGTTATTATTATCATTATTTTCATATCATTTATAAAATGTTAATATTTTCATTGAAAATTTGTTGGGAATTCTAAGGTTGGAGATCAGTAATGGGTGAAGTGCAGCTTAGGTGTTTGAAGAAATGTCTGAAAAGAGTTTTTAACTTATAGGTAGTGGATGAGTGCTCTCTGTGATGTTATTATTTGGATGGATAGTGGTTACCTTATTTGAAGAGAATTTACTGATTAATTGAGTTTAGTTTCGTATATGGTTAAAACTACTTTAATAGGACTGACTAGTTGAAGAGAACTTGTGGGTTTATATATGTAATGGATAATGAAGAAATGAAGCAAAATGGGTTGAAAATGTAAGATGTACATGGAGGAGAGGATGGTTTTTTTGGTATAGCTTATTTTTTAGCGTTTCAATTGTGAGATTCAACATTGTAGATCACGATACCTGCGGATTGAGTGAGAGTGAAGATACATGGTAATGTATTATATAGTTTTTTGTGAAAGAATTTGTCATTTTTGTATTGTTACCTTTTAGTTGCCCACTTTGGTGAAAATTTTCTCGCTTCGTCCCATCATCTTAGCTTAGTATTTAAGGAATGTTTGAGTAAGAGAAACCTAAGAAGGAGGGTAACGAAATAAAAGGTAATCACTGTTTAGTCATTTAGAGGGGTACTTCTAAAAAATTAACAACATTACGAGGGGTATATACAGTATTGAAGAATTTAAGAGGGACGTATCAAAATGATGAAGATTTAAGAGGAGTGTAGTAGAATATCTTGTAATGTATACCTCCCACAATCTTGTGAGGAAAAAATGTACACATAAGTACATCATCTTGATGAAGGGTTAGAGGTGAGGAGTTTTGAAACAGAAGAGTGTAACATAAATGAAAACTGAGGCAGGGGGCAATAGAGTAAAACATAATCACATTAAACAGAAAAGTTTGAAACTTAACACATGGTGGGCTAACAAACATATTTTGAGTTATTTGAGTATACATGAAAAGGAAAACATATCATGGGAGTTGAATTAATACCTTGTAAATGACGACACTGACATGTAGAGAATTATAAGAAAAATATAATACCATCAATCAATCTACAATATTTGCATATAAAATGTTAGTGTTTAGCAGTAGCGTTATAGCACACTATCACTTCAATACATCATGAAAGTTAATATCTGTGTACCAAGAGTGAACATCTTTAGATAGTGTGTTCCGATTGTCTTTTTATCGAAGGTGTGACAGGTGGTGAGTTATAAGTACCAGTCAAGTAGATATAAGCGTGAATGGTAGTTGAGAGGGGGGGGGGGGGGGGGGGGGGGGGGGGGTAAAAAATATAAATATGGAGATGTGCAAGCACAGTCCCTCCTCGATCCCTTTTTTTTTATATTCCTCATGCGTTGTTATTTTAAATTTCTTTTCGTTGCTAATTATGTAATTTGTTTCAGAAAACTAAAAGTTTAATCTGAAGCAAGCAATTGTCTCTTATCTAATCAGTATCCAACAATCCATCCAGAATATTTTTGATCCCTAGCTTTCCTATAACTAATGTTTTACTGCTTTCGCATTAGTTATACCTATATCTTCAATTTTGATTTTTCAATAATGGTACCCAGTGTCGAAGGCCAAAGCGGAGAAGACAACATGGGCGTATGCAGAAGAAGGCATGGTATTGAGTATGGACATTGTGGTGATCAACCTATCCACATGCCTTGGCCCACTCTTGCAGCCTGGCTTTACAAGTCTGTAGTTCTGCAAAGAGTAATTGAATCTTATCACGGGCACTAGATTTATAATCACATTCATATTTTATTTAATTTTTTCAGATAAGTTTGAAGGAAATTCGAGTGTCACTGGCTGGGATTCCCAAATCATGCTCTTGGTCTTGGAGACTGCAAGTGCTTTTGGAAAGCACCATAGTTACCAGTGGGATCTATGATTTCAAGGACATAGTTTCCGGTTCCACTCCCTTGCAGGTCAGTCACAAGAACAATCTGTGGCAACTCAAATGTTACAAACAGTAAAGAAGGTTCACAATTGACTACTACCAAGTTCTAATATCATGTGTCGAAAGTCGGCTCTGATACCATTGTGTAACGCCCCAAGCCTAACTTGGCCCAACACGTGCATATATCGTCTAACCATGGCCCCACCATAGGGCATTTGCCTCACCAAAGTGCTATAGCTTTGTTGGTGCTCTTGGATCATGGACAACTTAATATATGCACATGATTATCCTTTTTTACCAACTATGTGGAACTAAATTTTCTACCACTTTCTGCTACTTCCTACTTTTTCATTCAAACATTTTATCGAATACTTGGTGTGCATGACACTTCTTTGAGATATTTCATCGAACACCTTGTGTGCATGCCACCCTTCATTCATGTATTTCATCAAACACCTTGTGTGCATCCCACGTATGCACACCATCTATCTAGAAAATCGAACTCCGGAGTATTAGAGGTTCATTGTCGGCATTCACTTGTAATTTGCATACTATAGTTCCCTCAGTATACTAGGTCATGTTTCTTACATATGGTGGCACGAGATTCATCATAGCTGATCCTAAATGGTATCTTTTCCTTAAAGAAAATTTACCAATGTATGACAAATCTGCTAGAGTAGCACAACACCAGGTTAGTTTTATTTTTGAAAATAGAGAGCTGTGAACATAAAGTTGTTATTTTTGAAGTTTTATTATCATTTTTTTTGATAAAATAGTGACCAATGATAAAATAGTGACTAATGTCACCAGTTCTATTAATGAGAATTAATGAACCAAAATGTACAAAATATTACACATCCCGTCTAATCAAATCTACTAAGCATGATAAACTGAACATGGGAACAAGATACAAAATACAAGGAGTCTAATGCAACAGGAACTCCAGTAGTCCCACCAAAGCGAGACATAATATCAAAAGACCCTACTCCCCCAAGAAGCGGTGAGAGATGTAGGCGTCGGCCGCTACCATCCATTGAGCTACTTCTTGTCAATTCACAGCCTCTTCCTGCCGCCCGAGTGCCCTGCGCCAAAAATTGATCAGCTCAACAATTTTACAAAACATAATGTAAAATATGTTGGAAAACGTTTTTGCAGATTTTTCGGGTCGGATTCCGGTGGGCTCCGGCCACCGGCGGTGCTAGAAATTGATTGGATCATGTTCCTCTCGTCGAGTACTATTCCGTGATGTACTCATGTGCCAAAAACGAATTCCGTATGAATGAGAAATGTTTGTCCAAAGTTGGGTACTCGAAATGTACTAACTTGGATATTGGGAGAAAACGGATAGTCCCATATCGGAAGTGGGGAAAGATTTTTCTAGTATATATACTAAAAAAATAGACAAAAGAGCGTGACCCAGGGGTTACCACTAACATGTAGTGGAGAGAGGACTTAGACAAAATAACAAACAAACACGTGCACGCGCGGGCAGCCCGGCCCGGCCGGCTTGGCTTGGCTCTGGCTTATATTTTTTTTGCCCCAGTCAGAAATGTTTCCCCAGTAAGATGAGGCTTTTTACATTCAGTAACTGATACCATTATCCTGTAACAGCAGAGTAATGACTCATCAGTTGTGAATCTGAACCACCACTCTGCTGTTACAGAGTAGTGGACCATTACTCTGCTGTTACAGAGTAATGGAGCCTCCCATCAGTTGCTCCACTTCTCTTATAAGACCAGGAAATCCTGTCTGCCAGAAGGTACAGTTCAAAAATTTGAATCTCCTTCTTCCTCTTTGAGTCAATACTGAGAATACAACACAGATCAAGTTCGACCAGATCTCTGAAGTTAGGGTGCTGCTCTTCAGGGAGAAAGGTAATACAGTTGTATCCTGGGAGACATTTCGTCAAACACCGTCACACTACGGGGCGAAAATTGCTTTAAGGACAGAGATATTCAAATCTCGACTCTGTATTAAAGCTTTTGGTTTGTTCTTTTAATCCTGTAATTCTGGTTCTTCACAAGCATTGTTAGTCTTTTCTGTTTTATAAAATTCATGTTCTAACAATCTTAAAGCAATTTTTTTCTCTATTCTAACAGTTTTGTGAAGATCTTTTACAGGTATTGTTATCATCTCGGAAAAACAACTGACGGTTCTGTTTTCAACTATTTCAGAACATGGAAAACACACAGATCGAAGGTGTCAATGGGCTTATTAGTGCCGAAACACCAGTGACCCAAAATGTGACTGCACAATCGGTTGTGGCACATTCGGTCGTTCTACCCACGCATATTACTGTAGGAAAAAACCAGAGAGGTTCAACGGAATTGGATTCAAGAAGTGGTAGGGGACGATGCAGTTCTACCTGACCACCTTGAAGCTGGACAGGTTTCTTAGTGAATCTGCCCCTATGCTGGCACCAATGGCTACATACTTCGTTGCTGCGGTTGATGCATGGACTCAGGGTGACTACCTCTGCAGGAACTACATCCTAATGGCCTGGTAGACCTTCTGTACAACGTCTACTGTGTCTTCAAGACGTCTAAACTCCCGTGGGGGTCTCTGGAGAAGAAGTACAAAACAGAAGACGCTGGGTCCAAGAAGTTTGTAGTTGGCAAATTTCTGGACTATAAGATGGTTGACTCCAAAACAGTTGTGAGTCAAATCCAGGAACTGCAGGTGATAATGCATGAAATCGCTGCAGAGAACATGACGCTGTGCAAACCGTTCCAGGTTGCAGCGTTCATCGATAAGTTTCCACCTGGATGGAAAGATTTTAAGAACTACCTCAAGCACAAGCGAAATGAGATGTCTCGTAAAGATCTCATTGTTAGGTTGCAGATCGAAGAGGAGAATCGCAAGGCAGATAGGTCGTATAAAAATCAGTCCATAAAAAAGGCCAACGTGGTGGAACACGAACAGAAGGGCAAGAAGAGAAAGTTCTTGCCACAGGCCTCAAACAAAAAACCTTCTGCAAAGAGGTTTGCTGGGAAATGCCACAAGCGTGGTAAGCTGGAGCATAAAATTTCTGACTGTCGTAGTAAGGACAACAACAACCGTGCTGGAACTGGACATGCAAAAGGGAATGAAAAATCCCATGCACACATAACTGAGAACTTGTCCGCTGGTCTCTCTGACTTGGACCTCTGTGCAGTAGTATCAGAGGTAAATCTTGTGGGGAGCAATCTTCGTGAATAGTGGTACAATACTGGGGCCACCAAGCATATCTGCTCGGACAAGGAGATGTTTACTTCATACCAGAAGTGCAACAAGGATGAGCAGCTGTTCATGGGTAATTCTTCCACCTCCAAAATTGCAGGAACATGGAAGATAGTGCTGAAGATGACTTCAGGCAAGGAACTAAAACTCACAAATGTGTTGCATGTTCCAGTTATTAGAAAGAAATTGGTCTCAGGCTCTTTGCTAATCCAGAATGGATTTAAGGTTGTTCTTGCTTCTGATAATTTTGTATTGTCTAAAAATAGGGTGTACTTAGGTAGAGGATATGTAAAGGATGGATTGTTCATGTTTAATGTAATGATAGTCATCCTTAAAACTATTGTTCCTGTTGTTCCTAAAGTTAATGAAATAACTTTTATTGCCTATGTTGTTGAGTTTTCTTCTGTTTGGCATGAAAGACTAGGCCATGTTAATATCAATTCTATGCGTAGATTAATTAATATGAATTTGCTACCAAAATTTAAGGTAGACAACTCCGAAAAATGTGAAGTTTGCACGGAGGCCAAACTCACTAAAACTCCATCACGTTCTGTAGAAAGAAATATAGAAACCCTAGGTCTAATTCACACAGATCTGTGTGATTTAAAATATGTACAGACCAGAGGTGGCAAAAAGTACTTTGTGACATTCATAGACGATTGCACAAAATTCTGTTATGTATACTTGTTACATAGCAAAAATGAGGCCTTGGATAAATTCAAGGAATATAAACTTGAGGTTGAGAATCAACTTGGCAAAACGATTAAAATCGTTAGGAGTGATAGAGGAGGAGAATATGATGCACCATTTAATATGTTCTGCTCTGAACATGGAATAGTTCATCAGACAACTGTTCCTTACTCACCCAAATCAAACGGTACTGCCGAGTGCAAAAACCGAACTCTAAAGAAGATGATGAATGCCTTGTTATTGAATTCTGGATTACCCCAAAACATGTGGGGAGAAGCATTGCTGACTGCCAACTATATTCTCAAGAAAATACCTCACAAGAAAACTGGCAAGACACCATACGAAATGTGGAAAGGAAATATACTTTCGTATAAATACCTCAAGTGTGGGGATTCGAGCAAAAGTGGCAGTACCTAATCCAAAACAGGTCACAATTGGACCTAAGACGATTGATTGCATATTCATAGGTTATGCACACAACAGTAGTGCATATCGGTTCTTGGTATATAAATCAGATATACCGGATATCCATGTGAATACAATAATGGAATTAAGGAATGCTTCCTTCTTTGAACACGTGTTTCCGTGCAAGGACACTACGTATCCCAAACGTACACGTGAATAAGGAAATACAAGCACTTCGGTTGATGAACCAGAACATGATAATAATGAGCCTAGACGAAGTAAACGGGCTAGAACATCAAAATCATTTGGTCCTGACTTTGTAACGGCCTTTCTGTTAGAGAATGAACCCAGAACTTTCAAGGAAGCCATGTCTATGCCTGATGCTCCTATGGGAAAGAAGCAATCAAAAGTGAAATAGACTCCATTATGCAAATTCATACATGAGAGTTAGTTAATTTGCCTTCTGGATGTAAAGCTCTAGGATGCAAATGGATTTTCAAATAAAAATTGAAACCAGATGGTTCAATAGAGAAGCATAAGGCGAGACTTGTGGTACAAGGATTTAGGCAAAAGGAAGGCCTAGACTTCTTTGATACATATTCTCCAGTTACAAGAATAACTTCCATAAGAATGTTGATAGCTATTGCAGCTCTACGTAATCTGGAAATACATCAAATGGATGTTAAAACTGCATTTTTAAATGTGAACTTAGAAGAAGAAATATACATGAAACAACCTGAGGGTTACATAGTTCCTGGACAGAAAAACAAGGTGTGCAGGCTTGTAAAATCCCTGTACGAACTGAAACAAGCTCCAAAGCAGTGGCATGCAAAATTTGACAATGTTATGATGTCAAATGGTTTCAAAATAAATGAATCTGATAAGTGTATCTACATCAAAGATACTCCAAATGGATACATTCTGGTGTGTCTGTATGTAGACGACATATTCATTATTGGGAGTAATAATGACATTATCAAACAAACTAAGAACATGCTTAGTGGCAAGTTTGATATGAAAGATTTGGGAGTTGCAGACGTCATACTAGGAATCAAAGTTTCTAGGATGTCTGAGGAAATTACTTTGTCTCAAGCTCATTATGCTAAGAAAGCACTTGAAAGTTTCAAGAATTACTCGAATGACTGCCAAAAGTCCTGTGAATCCCAGTCTTCACTTGTTCAAAAACACGGGTGACAGTATATCACAACTGAAATATGCACGTGTATTCGGTAGTCTGATGTACTTAACAAATTGTACAAGACCGGACTTGGCCCATTCAGTTAATGTACTGAGCCGATACACAAGTAATCCAGGACGAAGTCACTGGAAAGGAATAATTAGAGTATTGAACTACTTGCGACATACTCAGAGTTATGCGCTGCATTACACCAGATACCCAGCAGTACTAGAAGGCTACAGTGATGCCAACTGGATATCGGACTCCAAGAACTCAAAATCTACAAGTGGATATGTCTTCACACTTGGTGGTGCAGCTGTGTCATGGAAATCCTCTAAACAAATGCTATTGGCTAGATCCACCATGGAATCTGAGTTTATTACTTTAGACAAAGCAGCAGAGGAAGCAGAATGGCTTCGAAACTTTTTAGAGGATATTCCTATGTGGGAAAAACCAGTGCATGCTTTATGAGTACACTGTGACAGCCAATCGGCTATAGCACGGGCACTGAGTTGTATGTATAATAGTAAGTCTCGTCATATCAGAAGGCGACACAAAACCATTAGACAACTGCTCTCAAATAGAGTAATCTCTATAGAGTATATAAAATCGGCCGACAACCTAGCGGATCTATTTACTAAAGGTTTGTCGCGAGAGCAAGTTGTGAGATCATCAAGAGGAATGAATTTAAAGCCTATGACGAAAGAGGATACTTGATGGAAACCCTACCTAGGAATTGGAGATCCCAAGATCTAAGTTCAAGGGGACAACTAAATCTTGTTGAATCAACGGGAGCACTGAGAGATTAAAATCTCATACCCACTCTTAGGATGATAAAACAATGCTACCTGCAAAGAGTTAGGATAAGCTTGGCTTTTAATGATTCCCATAGCTTTGAAAGAAAAGTGAGGTATGACAGGATACTCTTTATGGGCAATCACCTTGTGAGTATGAAATGGGGCCGTTTCTAGGAGAATGAAGTGAGGCTACATTCTCCAAGTTCACTCACGATTAACCAGGGTTGTTCAAGGCCAAAATGAACACAATAAGAGAACTTAGTTCTGTGAGGAGATGAAACTGTATCATAGTTATTGTCTAGGTTCACATCAAAGTCCGGGTAGTTCAAGACATCATGTTTACTACCTGGTCAAGTGAATCCGATGACTACTCACTAAGGGTGGTTCAAAGTTAAAAAATTACTACCATTCCTGATGCAGTGATTTTCCAACTGTATTCTCAGTCTTAATCTGTCATATGTCCTTTTGTCGTGTCTGGACTACATGGTCTGGTCATTTCAATTCATGTGGGGGATTGTTGGAAAATATTTTTGCAGATTTTTCGGGCCAGATTTCGGTGGGCTCCGGCCACCGGCGGCGCCGGAAATTGATTAGATCATGTTCCTCTCGTCGAGTACTATTCCGTGATGTACTCATGTGTCACAAACGAATTCCGTATGAATAAGAAATGTTGGTCCAAAGTTGGGTACTCGAAATGTACTAACTTGGATATTGGGAGAAAATGGATAGTCCCATATCGGAAATGGAAAAAGGTTTTTCTAGTATATATACTAAAAAAATAGACTAAAGGGCGTGGTCCGGGGGTTACCACTAACGTGTAGTGGAGAGAGGACTTAGACAAAATAACAAACACACGCGCGTGCGCGGCCCAGCTCCGGCTCCGGCCCCGGCCCCGGCCCCGCGGGCCCGGCCGGGCCGGGCTCGGTTCGGTTCGGTGCGGCCTGGCCTAGCTTGGCTTTGGCCTATAATTTTTTTTTGCCCCAGTCAGAAATGTTTCCCCAGTATACTGATGAGGCTTTTCACATTCAGTAACTGGTACCATTACCCTGTAACAGTAGAGTAATGGCTCATCAGTTGTGAATCTGAACCACCACTCTGCTGTTACAGAGTAGTGGACCATTACTCTGCTGTTACAGAGTAATGGAGCCTCCCATCAGTTGTTCCACTTCTCCTATAAGACCAGAAAATCCTGTCTGCCAGAAGGTACAGTTCAAAAGTCCGAATCTCCTTCTTCCTCTCTGAGTCAATACTGAGAATACAACACAGATCAAGTTCGATCAGATCTCTGAAGTTAGGGTGCTGCTCTTCAGGAAGAACGGTAATACAGTTGTATCCTGGGAGGCATTTCGTCACACCGTCACACTACGGGGCGAAAATTGCTTTAAGGACAGAGATATTCAAATCTCGACTTTGTATTAAAGCTTTTGGTTTGTTCTTTTAATCCTGTAATTCTGGTTCATCACAGGCATTGTTAATCTTTTCTGTTTTATAAAATTCATGTTCTAACAAAATCTACTATGAGTATTACGGAAACATGCATCATTTCTATCAAGCCATAAATCCAAATAATAGCAGCTGCCGTAATGTCCCATATCCCCCTACTCTCTTTCCTAATGTGAATGTCTCTCCATCTACCCCAAACATCATTAATAGTTATTGGACACTCTATCAAGCCAAATCCCAACCCCATAATTTCCCATGCTAGTTTAGCCATAGGACATTGCAAGAAAATGTGTTGAGTATCTTCCTCTCCCTCGTTGCATCTTTGACATCCCACCTGAATTGGTACATTGCATCTTCTCAAGTTGACTTTTGAGTGGATCGCGCCATTCATAACGAGCCAAAGGAATGCTTTCACCTTAAGCGGGCAATTGATTTTCCAGATGATTCTAGCCTCCTGGTTTCTCATCCCTCCGTCATTTAAGTGGGAATACATGGAGCTAACCGTGAATAGTTGGTTCGAGCTTAGCATCCACACCCTTTCATCTCTTTCATCGTTAGAGAATTGCATACCCTCCACGATCTCCTGCTTAAGTCTTTGTAAAAGTTGAAGGTGATCTGAAGAGAGGTTTTCGACGAAGTTAATCACAAAACTATCTCCCCTGCAAACATCTGACACCAGCTCATGAATATTTACAGTTTGACTTGCCAAATCTGGGAAGTAGGAGCTCAGAGTATTATCCCCACACCACATGTCCAACCAGAACCTAGTTTCTCTTCCATTCCCAATTTTACATCTAGTGTTTGCATGGAATATCTCCCCCACCTTAGCAATCCCCCTCCAGATAAACGATGACCTCCCTCGGATGCTCCTGTTTCCAAATCTGAATTTCTTCCGTCTCCTATACAACTGAAAAGACTGACCCCACCATGCCTTCCTTCGCTTGTTCATCTTCCACCACCATTTGGCCAAAAGCACCTTATTTATATCTTTGAGGTTAATGATACCCAAACCCCCAAAATCTTTCTTCTTGCACACTCTTTCCCATTTTACAAGGTTAAAACCTTTTCCGGCTTCGTGAGAACCTTTCCACAGGAATCGTCTTCTACATTTATCTATTCTGTTGATAACCCACTTCGGCAGTTCATACATCGACATCCAGTAGATAGGCAAGCTGCTAAGGAACGAGTTTATCAAGGTGATTCTGCCCTCAGAGATAGATATTTCCCTTTCCAACCTGCAAGCTTCTTTTCGATCCTTTCAACCAGAGGGATCCAATCCTCTTTACGGAGTCTCCCCAATCTAATGGGCGTTCCGAGGTAGATTAACGGGAACTGGCCTTTCTTGCACTCCATAGCCTCCGCAATCATACCTAGGTCGTTCTTTTCGTCGTCATTATGGCTGATCATCTCGCTCTTCTGTAAATTAATCGTTAATCCGGACTATACTTCGAAGCATCTAAGTATAACCCGGATAGCTAAGATCTCCTCTATCTTAGAGCTTCCAAACATCAATGTGTCATCTGTGTATTGTAAGATCGACATCGGTTCCTGTATTCCTCTAATGTTGACACCGTGTAGAATTGCAGACTGTCTTCCTTTCCTAGTCATTTCTGCCAATCCGTCCTCAATAATCGTAAAAAGAAGAGGTGATAACGGGTCTCCTTGTCGAAGACCCCGGCGGCACCTTATCTCTCTACCACGTTCTCCATTGATTTGGATGAACGATTTCTCACCTCGGACACACAACTTCATCCAAGTCCTCCATTTCGCCCCAAAGCCTTTAAGAACCAGAGCTTCGTCTACACAGTCCCACTCCACCGTGTCATAGATCTTTTCAAAGTCAATTTTGAGTAAGAAGCCTTGAACTTTGTCCTTTTCCCCTCTGAAGACCATTTCATGTGCCGAAGCAATACTATCAAAATGTCTCTGCCTTTAATAAAGCCACTCTGCGACACATCAATAGTATCGTTTAGGTGTGGCGATAGTCTACAGGCCAAAACTTTAGTGATGATTTTGAAGGAGCCATTAAGCAAGCTAATCGGTCTAAAGTCTGCGGCTTTGAGGGACTCCAACTTTTTTGGGATAAGTACCACGTTGGCGTAATTCAACCTATCCACTTGCGCCACTCCATGGTACGATTCCCGAAAGATGTTAATCAGATCAGGCCTAATGATATTCCAAAAATGGTTATAGAAAAAGATCGGGAACCCATTAGGCCCCGGAGCTTTGTCTTGACCCAATTTCTTGATAACCCCCAAAATTTCCTCCTCTAAGAACATTGACTGTAATCCTTCACATCCATCTAATCTCGAGTCAGTCCACATATCTTGGTTCAGCATCACACGCCTACTTTTGCTTTTTCCCAGCAGATCTCTATATGTGGAGTCTATTTCTTGTCTTATCTCCTCCTTATCCTCTGTCCACGTCTCGCCTACCAGTAAACCCGCAATATGGTTCTTCCTCTTTCGTCCACTAGCTATCTTATGAAAGAAAGAGGTGTTGGAGTCTCCCTCCCGTAGCCATTGAATTATCGATCTTTGCCTCAAATAGCTTTCTTCCATCTCTCCCAATTTGTGCAAGTCTTTTCTTTTGTTAATCAATTCCTCCACTTCCTGGATATCCAGATTTCTAACCTCCTCTGACAATTCTAGTTCTTGTACTCTCTTACCGAGCTATTCTTTCTGCCTTTTCCGATCCCCAAATTCATTGTAGGCCCAAGTTGTGAGGTGCTTCCGAAGACGTTTGATTTTGAAATTCTAGTTAGTGATCACGTTAGTCGACCTTGATGGCGTACCCCAAGACTCCTCGATGACCTTCCCAATGTTCTCCGAGGTCGTCTAAGACTTCCCAAATCTAAATTGGTGGTGTGTCTTTCGTCTCGCGCTACCGCAATCTAGCAGTAAGGGTGTGTGATCTGAAGTGTATCTTGTAATTGACCTAACCGTCGCCGAAGGGAATACTTGTTCCCATTTGGTGGAGACGAGAATACGATCTAGCTTAGCTAGAATCGGACTGGGTTGCATATTCGTCCAAGTGAAACTTCTATTCGCGGTTAAAATCTCCTAAAGCTCAAGCTCGTTAATAGTGTGGTTAAAATCTAGTCTATCTCTCTCATTGACTCCCTTTCCTCTATGTTCATGTTTGAACCTGGTAACATTAAAGTCTCCTCCTAACACCCAGGGACCCTACCATCTGCTTCTGATATCGATGAGTTCGTTCCAAAATCTACCCCTAAGCCCCGGAGAGTATGGGCCGTACACCGAGAAAATCATATGTTTCCAACCATTGCCTCTACGTTTTAAGCTAACGGTTACCAAGAAACTCCCTATATATTCATCTACAATTTCGAAACACTTCGTGTCAAAACCCAGAGCGATTCCTCCCGACATACCTCTAGCCGAGAGGAATCGCCACTCGAAATCCCGTAGTGAGTACAACCCCTGAACATCTCTAACGTTAGGGTCTACCAATCTAGTTTCTTGGAAGGCACACACCGAAGATTTATGTTTCGCAATAGTGTCGTTAACGAGCCTACACTTAACCCGTGACCGCATCCATCTAACATTCCAGAAGATGTAATACATGGAACAACTATTTGACCTCTATCCCCTAACCTCTAGGGCAGACTTATAGACCCTGTCTATTGTCTTCTCCCCTGGTAGTACAGACATTAAGACCTTGTTCCTTACTACTAGTCCCCATTGCCAAACCAAAACTTGAAGCATGGTAAAGCAACATATTATCAGATATGAAGTTGAAAAAAGACGAATTAAGTTGATACACACCTCCACATGCAGAAGCAGGGACTTTGGCTTTAGCAGCCGATCTGTTAAGATCTTCCTCTCTAGGTCCGTTCGATCCCCATCTATCCATCTATCTCTTGCTTCTCCAAGTTCTATCTTCTTGGCACACCTCTGGCCCTTTCTTTTTTTGGTAGCCCACGAGCTCTCTAACATTCCTAGCAAAGTTAGCTTTCTTACTGTCCGAATCTTCCAACATCTTGTCAACATCGTCTAGAGCACCAATTCTCGCATCATCTCTCCCTTCCTCTATGTCCTCATCCAAGTTTTCCCCAAACTGTTCATGAATTCCTTCCCCTTGAAGTCGTTCCAAATCTTCATTCAAAGTCTCAAGCGCATCATTTTCACTCTCAATTTCAGTACTCTGATTAATCTGCTGCAAATTATTCAAGGCTTTAATTATCTGTTGGTTACCAAAATCCATCCCTAGTCCACTTTGGGCCGGCCCATTTAGCCCCACATTAGAAGTGATGGCACGCATAGCAGCTTCCACTGCACATCGAAATTCCGCCTTAGTGAGAGTGATGAAGTCATCCCTTTCAACTTCTACTGTACGACTGGGGCCCGTACCATTATCTTCCACACCATGTTGTGCCACCTGCTTCCCTTTGTCATGTGTGGGGTCCAGTCGAACATGCCCACGAGCGTCAGACACCCCCCCCCCCCCACTTCGACCATCCCCAGTCGTCCAACTGTCACTTCCCCTAAAACTTGCGACCCTTCCATTTCCTTGAGCAGTAATCCCTGATCCGCTGTGTGACGTTGATCAGCTGTTTCATGTGTTGGGTGGCTGCGATCAGATGCGCGAAGATCTAACGATGAGTACACTTTGGCGTTTGGAACAGCAGAATTCAAAGATGGACGGTTGAGATTTGATGGCGCTGCGATGAACGGTTTGATTGTTTCTTCAACCTATAACTCCTTCAATTTCGACCGTCCATCTGAGATGGACCTAGATAGCTCAGGCAAACCTAGAAAAGAAACTCGTTTCTTCCTCTCTACTATAACCTTGACATCGTAGCAATGATCTTCATACATTACTTGAAGGATCGAAGGAATGAGCGCTAGGTTTTCAATGCCAATTTGGATTCGAGCGTATTCCCGTCTAGATTGTAACTTGGTGTTTTGATTGATGGTGATGAGGTGCCCGAAACCACTCATGAGATTATGGAATCCCGATCGAACCCAATTGTGAAATGGTAAGTTAAACAGTCTAATCCACACCGATGGAAGTTGATTAATTTTAAGGGCCCCAAACCCTCTCGGCCATCTACTGAACATAATATTAGAAGTCATCACCCTCAATGCCACCCAACAGTAGTACCTCTTTGAGTCTATCCTCGTTCTTGCAGTGAACCATCATCACATCTTGCTTAATCTTTTGCACCATCCATTCCCAAGTTGGGAATGTGGGTTGTATTGATGTAAAGCAAATCGGATATCTGTGCAATGGTCGGGTTCCCCGTGTGGATCTTGATCATCACACAATTCTCAATACGCCTATCAATTGCTTCCATGATCGGAGTCGGGTAAATGGTAGCTTTAATCATCTTCCTACCTCCATCGTTGCTTACCTCGGAGGCGACTAGCAGGGTAAGTTTTATTATCATTGTCAAACAAAAACATGCTAATGAAAGCTAATGGAGAGAACACATCCAGCTGACTGTAGAGCCATTCCAGACTGGAAAATAATGCATTTTGGAGCTTTCTACGACATCCACCGATGATTGTGAACTTATATTGTTTTGATAAAGGTATTAAAACTCGGGACCGAGAGCAGAATCTGTTTTTTTTCAAATATTTGGATTGAGATCAGTATCGGCCAAATCTGTAGTATAAGATCGGTGTCTCAGGTTTCATGGACTAGGCATTGTTTTAAACTATAACAAAAAGAAATTATCTAATATATTTTTATAATTAAATTATTTTTAAAATACTAATTAATTTTTGAAAAATAAATTGATGAACTTAAATTATTTTTCTTATATAAATTAAATATTTTCAATTACTGAGTTGAACATTTTAATTAGTTTCAGAGTTAGATAATTATTAATGTAGAATAAAACTAGAACAACAAAAATATCTAGACCAAATAATATAAATTTTATTTACATACAAGAAAAAAATAAAATATACGCTAGACATGAAATAATGTTCATTACACAATTACATCTTCATTGCTTGGATAAGAGGATCCACATGAATAGAAAATTCAAAGATTGAAAATTTTTGATTATAGGTTCGATGGCTTCAAGTTGGGATCAGGCTGGCCGATCCATTCGATTCAGCTGCTAACTCGAGCAATCCCCGAGTTATCTCGCCGATCCTGAGATTTAGGGGTTACACAATTACATCTTCATTGTTTGGATAAGAGGATCCAAATAAATAGAAAATTCAATGATTGGAATTTTTTAATTATAGGATCGTTTAGATCGGGGCCGACCGATCCATCCGATCCAATTGTTAACTCGGGCAATTCCTGAGTTATCTTGCCGATCTTGAGATTTGTGTTATATCGAAGCGACCCATTGAAAAATGATCGAGATCAGCTGATCCTTAAAACCATGGTTTGGATTGCGACTAGAGTTTTGCCTTCCTGTTTGAATGTTGTTGTTCTTATCCAGTCACTCGGTCCCTTTCCCTTCATAATTTTTTTTCATCTTTTTGGTGTCTGGGATGGTGGGTACTTCACTTGTTGGAGCGAAGTGCCCACCATTCAAAATTTTTTTTGATTAAAAGGTGACAAACGGTCACCAGTTTCATTAATAAGCTGTAAATGAAACAACAACAAAATAATTACAAGCCATCCACCACAACATCCACTAAGGAGGCTACCCGCTCTACTCGGATAGTCTTACTACATTGCACATCATCACCTAGAATACAATGATTACTAGTGCAATCACAAAAGGTACAAATACATATACATATACAGATAGCGATACAAATATGCAGACGGTCACAATGATACCGTCACATGCTCAGAACATAGCTCCCATCCGCCAAGAGCCACGGATTAGGTGACCCCACTCCAGTTGGAATCTACTCTGCGTGATCCATACACAGCCTCTTTCGTACTCCTGCCTGACCTGCCCATGCATCAGTAAGATATAAGATTCTTTGCATCATGATGTTGAATCTGCTACTATGATTATGAAAACTTGCATCATTACGATCTAGCCACAGGGTCCACAGGGTCGCAGTCGCCGAAATATTCCCCCCCACCCTACTCTCTGTATCAACCGATATAGTCTCCAATTACCCCACATGTCACCGATTGAGATCGGCCAAACTAGAATCCCAGACCCCAAACCCCAAACACACAACCTCCCATGCAAGTTTAGCTTTATGACAACTAAATAAAATGTGGTTGGTGTCATCGTCATCTAAGTTACATTTAGGGCAAGTAGCGTCTTCTAACATGTTACGCATTCTAAGATTAACTCTAGATAGAATGGAATTGTTCGTGACCAGCCATAGGAAGGTATTGACTTTTAGCAGCACCTCTATGTTCCATATAGTTTTAGCATCCCCACTTCTTAAATCACCATCATTGATCCATTTGTACATCGATCTAACCGAGAATTCTCCCGTCGGGTTTATTCTCTAGATGCTTTCATCTTCCTCGTGTCCTCTTCGTGTACACCCTATGAAATAGCAGTTTTCAATGCTTCAAATTGTTCCGGGCAAGCCTCTAACTCAATTCTCAAGTTTCTTCTCTTCCACACATTTGCCACCAAAGCATCGTCGTTGTTTGATCATGCGGCTAATTTCGGGAAGAGAGACTGCAAAGAACTATACCCACACCATTTGTCCTTTCAAAACCTAGTGTAATTTCCGTTCCCTACCCAGCTGTTAGTGTTAGCATGGAACATCTGTCTTACATTCGCCACCCCCTTCCACAAGAAGGATGTCTTCCATACAAACTTCGTCCACCATATCTGAACTTTTTACATCTTCGATACAATGCAAACAATTTACATCACCACATGTTCCTTTTTCAATGCATCTTCCACCATTACTGATTGAGTAATGCCTTGTTCATATCTCTCAGATTAACCACTCCGAACCCCCCAAACTCCTTTTTCTTACATTCTCTAACCCAGTTGACTAAGTGCAACCCTTTGCTCTCCTCGTTAGCCCCTCTGTGGTTTGGTTAGTTTATTGTTGTTCATGGAAAGAAAGTGATAAATGGATCATGCATAGGGCACATGTTATGTTATGTGTTCTCTTAGAGCATCTGTAGTCATTGGAAGTTAAAATTTTGGGTATTTGGCAAACAGAAATAGGAAATTTGGAGAATAGTTGTAGTCGTTTAAACCCAAAAAAGGGTTTTGATTTGTAAAAAGAGACGTACGGTAGATGAATTTGTCCTGTTTAAATTTTATTTTTTTGAAAAATAAATAAGTATCGGACGAGATAAAATTTTCCGTTCGATATCTTTTTTAATTTAGGATCTTAGTTAAATTTTAATTAAATCTTAAATCTTAATTAAATCTCAATTAAATTCTAATATGTATGCATAACAAGTTTTATAGGCTTAATTCTATAGAATTATTTCTTTACAATTGGAGAAAAAAATCCATCGGACCTGAGATCAATTCCCATCCGACATAATTTTTTAATTATAAATTTCAAAAATTGTTCGGACGGGATATCATATCCCGTCCGTTAAATTTAATTTTAAAAAAATAGTTTGGGACAAAAGATCATCTGTTGTCCGTTAAATTTTTGGGAGAAAATTTTGAACGGACGGAATATGACCTTTCGATTTCTAATTTTTCTAAATTGCTATATCTTCTCCCAAATATAGCCGGTTACTGTTCCCACAAACTCAAAAAATGGAAATTTGACCAATGGAGTAGGAATTAGTAGATAAGAAATTTAAAAGAGATGTAGTAGGCGTTAATAGGAAAGGAGATAGAATAATACAAATTAAGCTTGTATTAGGGGGAAACATAATTAATATCATTAGTGCTTATGCACCCAAAATAGGATTAGATGCACAAGCTAAAAATAAATTTCGAGAAGATATGGATGAGATAATTTATGGAGTACCCTTAGGTGAAAAACTATTTATAGCAGGAGATTTCAATAGACATGTAGGAGAAGATAACATGGGATATGAGATGGTGCATGGAGGACATGGATTTGGCAATAAGAACGATGGTGGAGAGGCTTTATTAGATTTTGCAGTTTCGTATGATCTTATACTAGCAAATACTTATTTTAGAAAGAGGGAGAAATATTTGATAATCTTTAAAAGTGGGGCAAATAGGAGTCAGATTGATTTTTTCATCACTAGAAAGGTAGATTGCTTGACATGTAAAGATTGTAAAGTTATACCGGGAGAGTGTTTAACCTCACAACATAGATTAATGGTATTGGATGTGAAGATTGGGAAACACATGTGCAAGGGAGACTAGGAACCCAATAATTAGGTGGTGAAACTTGAAGGTTGATAAACTGGAAGTTTTTAAAGATAAAGTCCTTAAAGGAGCATCATGGAATTGGGAAGGGGAGACAAATATGATGTGGACTAAAATGGCTACGTACATAAGAGAAATTTCAAAGGAGGTACTTGGAGAGTCTAAAGGTAGAGAGTTGCTAAATAAAAAAACATGGTGGCGGCAAGAAGAACTCCAAAATATTGTGAGAGAAAAAAGATCAACCTTCAAAATGTGGCAAAAGAGTATAAATGAAGAGGATTTAGAGAGATATAAGAACGTTAGAAAAGAAGTTTAAAAAGCGGTAAGAGATGCAAAAGAAAAAGCTTATGATGATTTATACACAAAATTAGAAACAAAAGGAGAAAATAATATTTATAAGTTTGCTAAACAAAGGGATAGAACAATAAAAGACCTGAATACAATTAGGTGTATTAAGAGCGAGGATTCAAGAGTACCAGTAAAAGATGAGAAAATTAAGGAAAGATGTCGAAATTACTTTAAGAAGTTATTAAATGAAAAGGTTGTGGGCAACTTAATTTTAGAGGACTCAAGGGAGAGTCGAGAGCATATATTTTTTCGTAGAATTAGGTCCTTGGAGATTCGAAATGCTTTAGGAATGATAAAAATAGGAAAAGCTTTAGGACCGGATGATATATCCATTGAAGTTTGGAAGTGTCTTGGGGATGTAGGAGTGAGTTGGCTAACAAAATTATTTAATAAAATTTTGAGGACTAAGAAAATGCCCGATGAATGAGAGTATTTTAGTACCTATATATAAAAATAAAGGAGATATAAAAAGTTGCTCAAACTATCGAAGAATTAAATTATTGAGTCATACAATGAAAATTTATGAGAGAGTGATCGAACATAGACTGAGATTAGAAACTATAGTGTCTGAGAATCAGTTTGGGTTTATGCCGGGGAGGTCAACAATGAAAGCAATTTATATACTGAGGAGACTTATGGAAAAATATAGGAAGAATAAGAAAGATCTACATATGGTTTTTATAGATCTAGAAAAAGCATATGATAAAGTCCCTAGAGACAGTATGGTGGGTGTTAAATAATGAAAGAGTAACTATTCGGTATATTGAGGTAATTAAGGATATGTATGAAGGGAAAACAACCACAATTAGAACAACCACAGGAGAGACCAGCGATTTTCCTATTACAGTACGTTTACACCAAGGTTCGGCTTTAAGCCCCTTACCTCTTTACTTTGGTTATGGATGAATTGACACAAGGAATACAAGATGAGGTGCCTAGGTGTATGCTTTTTGCCGATGACATCGTCTTAGTTGACGAGACTAGAGCAGGAGTCGATGCTAAATTAGAATTGTGGAGAGAAACTTTGGTAGCTAGAGGCTTTAAAATAAGCAGAACTAAAACAGAATATATGGAGTGTAATTTTAGTGATATTCGGAACACAACTGAGGAAGTAGTGAAGTTTGATGGTAAAGAGATACCTAAGAGAGACCGTTTCCGATATTTAGACTCGATTATACAAAGAGATGGAGATATTTGTGAAGATGTTACACATAGGATCCAAGCAGGGTGGTTTAAGTGAAAAAGTGCCGGTGGTGTTTTGTGTGACAAACTTATACCTTTGAAGTTGAAGAGAAAATTTTATAGGACGACTGTCAGACCAGCAATGATGTATAGTGCAGAGTGTTGGACAACAAAAAAACAACATGTCCAGAAAATGAGTGTAGCAGAGATGAGGATGCTAAGATGGATGTGTGGTAAAACAAGGAAGGATAGAATTAGAAGAAAGATTTGCTGTACTGACCCACTTTTTGAAAATATTTGGGGGTTTGACCCACTTCCGAAAACAATTAGCGATCTGACCCAGTTTTGGGCACGTCAGCATAAACCGTTATTGGAAATAATGGCATGGGTTATTTATGTGCTGGTATTTCCAATAACGACATCTATTTTACATTTTTTTACCATGCCGTTATTTAGAATAACTGCATCAGTATATTTCTCTTACAAGTGTGAATTTTCTAACTTTAAAAAAAATTCTAAGTGTGAAAAAAACTTATAAATAATGCCGTTATCCCCAATAACGGCATTCGAATGACTGATGCCATTATTGGAGATAACGACATCAGTTATATATAAATGAACTGTTGCCGTTGTTTGGAAACAGAGAGGATGTATAATAAGTTAATTTTTTATAAAAAAAATTTATAACTGATGCCGTTATTTGGAATAACGACATCAGTTATATTTTTTTTTAAAAAAAATTAAATTATTCGTAAGAGAGGATGAATAATAAGTTACTTTTTTATTAAAAAAAATTATACCTGATGCCGTTATTCCAAATAATGGCGTCAGTATTGAGAATGCCGTTATTTGAAATAACGGCATCTGTTAGAAGGTTTTCACACTTGCAATTTTTTTCTAAATGGAGACTATAAGCTGTCGAAAAACAAAATAACCTATGCCGTTACTCCAAATAACGGCATGACATTTTTTTTAAATATAGATGCCGTTACGGCATGTAAATAACCTATGCTGTTTTTCCCAATAACGGTTTTTGCTGACGTGTCCAAAACTGGGTCAGTTCGCTAATTGTTTTCGAAAGTGGGTTAGAGCGCCAAATATTTTCAAAAAGTGGGTCAGTACGGCAAAATTTTCGAATTAGAAACGAGTATATACGAGACATGCTAAAGGTAGCTTCAGTCCAAGATAAGTTAAGAGAAAATCACCTCAGGTAGTTTGGACATGTCACACGTAGACCTAGTAGTGCTCCTGTTAGAAAGAGTGATTTGATAAGTATTGAGGGTAGAGTTAGGGGTAGAGGAAGACATAAACTAACTTGGATGAAAACAGTGAAAAAAGATATGATAGCTTGTGACCTTACAGAAGATATTGCACTAAACCGAGCAGAATGGAAAACCAGGATTCATGTAGCCGACCCCAACTAGTTGGGAAAAAGGCTTTGTTGTTGTTGTTGACTGCCGAAGGAATTTTGCCAATTTTTGTAAAATTTGGGGAAAAAACGCCAACGACTGTAAATGCTCTTATCACCTCAAAGATAGCATTGTTCCAATCATTCCATTGGTCCACATCCTAATTCTTTATCCATATAATTTTATAATATATTAAAGCTGATGCTAACTCACTTTGAGATCTCGGGCTTTAGGTCATCTATCTGAGCTGAAAATTGGGCTGGAGTGGAAAGCTTCAATTACATGGTACAATAAACAGTTATTTTATGATATAGATTGTTGGTGAAAATTTCTCATAACATTACATAAAAATTACGATTTAATTCAAGAAAATAACTGCAAATTTTGGTTGATTACTCTGATGTACAGTTGGATCATAGAAGATGCTAAAAAGTCGATAAGTAATAATATCAATAGTATTAGTAGATAGTATCTCCGCTGTTGTTTCTTGGATATACAGAACATACACTCATTTTTTGAACTAACTGGAGTGAGGTTATTGGTTTGGAAAAACGGAATCTCCATAGTTCTTGATGTGCTTGTCATTCAATCTTTGACTAATTTAACACAAGTAATATTATCCTGGACAAAAGTAGAATTTCCTAATGAATGCTTCCCTGGTAATTTAACTTTTTGAAGCAATATGAATTTAATTTTACATTCCTAATATGTATTATATACATGCATAAGTGTTTATGTGTCTCTTTTTATAATCTCTACCTACAAGTGTTTCATAATTAAAGATATTCATGTGAGGATTAAAGCACTTACCATACTGGCAATTTTGTCAAACTTTTTCTACTTTTGCAATAATTGAATGCAAAATCCCTCTCACCTATACTGTCATATTATCAATCTACTATGTGTTGTTTCCTACATTTAAATTTCAACAAACAGTTGTTTATTGGAAATACTAGCGTCACATTAAACTGGTACCACCTACTGTTCATACATTAATCAGAATTCTCAGTCTATACTCTCTTCAGCAATAATTGAAGGCTAAATAGTTAATCCTTTGCATCATTTGGTATCGTACATTATGAATCCACCATTTATGTCACTTCATAGCCACCATTAAATCTACCAATTTATGCACATTCAAAGTTCTGTACTTTGACTATTCATGGCACTATCAATCTTATTGGTCAACTATGAAGAGTCACTATAGTTTTATAATGCTTGTGAAGCGAGCAAAATTTCCACTATCTGTTGATCGTGTTCCTTTTTTTTGTGTCCAAGATCCTCTAAATTTAGATCTCATGCTTTCCTTTGTATCTAGAGAACCTGTCAAAATACGGCAGTTGATTAATATGTTCCTTTACTCTAGTTTTACTACTACCTAAGTTCATGCTAGTTTGACCTGTCTTTTATTTCCTTTTTTTACCTTATGATTCATTTTGCAATTACGTTTATTCTAGGAATCTCATAACTAATTGCTACATAATGTCACTATTACACTTACACTATTGTAATGCCTTTCCCTCAGAAAACATTCCAGAGTTTTTTAGTACTGAAAATTATCCGAAGATAACTGCTGAGCACATTATTTACAGGTATATGGAAGGAATGAACCAAAATTAAGAAGAAAAAACAAGCAAAACAAAGCTCATTAATCTTGCCTAGCCTCAAAGAATCCAAGGCTAGTCTTAAAGAGCACATGGTTTCCTAAGTTAGCATAATTTACAATCATAATATGCATTGAATTTTCCTGCTATGAATAGTCATCATTTTGTTGTAGGTTAATAAATCTTTAAATGCTTTTGAGAAATGCCTTTTTTCTTGTGTCCCTTTACTATATATCTGTGAATTCAGTAAACTTTGCTAATGATAAATGGCAGTTTCTTTCCCCCACCCTTTATTGTTTTCTGTCTAAATCATAGTCAAGTGTATCGATTAGAATACAAGTGTAATTTTCCTCAACCCTTCTACAACTCAGAAGTTTTAGCTTAGCGGTAGAAAATTTTACATAGTATCAGAGCAACCAGGTTCGAATCTCATCGGCTACGCAATTTAAATGCAGATTAAAAAATTTTGTTGCTTGCTTGTCTCCTCTTCTATTTTTTTCCACTTCTGTGTTCAATGTTAGTGTTCATTTGTCCTTTTATTTGTGTTTTTATTATTCTGGGCATATTCTTCAAGGATGGTGAGAGCTCATCTTCAGCTGAGGGTGTTTACACCCTGCTGTGGTTATAGAATTGGTGCTCAGCTGTTGTTTATCATGCTCCGTTTCTTTGCTAGCCCTTTTTGGTCTTGCTGGTTCACTGGTGTGTATCTTCTCTCATCAGGTTGACAAATGTTTTATCACTCTCCCTTTACTTTCCTGATCCCCGAAGCTAGGCTTTGTTTCTAGCTTGGATCCCTTGCGGCTTAGTGGATTTTCGGCACTAGCTTCGATTGGGCTGCCGTTTGTCTATCTTTTTCTTGGCTTTATCATTTTTATTGCTCTTAGCCTTATGTTGCTAGGATTATTTTTGAGGAGCATTGCTCATCTGAGTTTATTTTCTGTTATCGTTCGCGGTGTTCTGTGATCACCTATTCTTGTTGACTGATCCTAGTCTGTGTTGCCGTTGTTTTTGGGTGCTTTAATTCTGTGCATCGTACCTTTGTTCTACCGCTTTGTTTCCTTTTTTGTCGGGTTAGACTGTTTTTTGTGCTTCCCCTCTTTATTGAGAGGGTGGGCATTTAGCTCTGGCTGAGGTTGCTGCCATCCTTTGGTGGATTTTGGTGTTGGTGTTGTTGGGCTGATTTGTTTTCTGCTCCTTCTGTCTGTCCAATCTGTTTTCCTGGAGGGATTTCGGCATTAGTGTGTTTTCTTTATTCAGTTGGAGCTTGTTAGGCGGGCTGCTTTGTCTGGTGATGCCTTCGGCCTTTTTTGCCTGTCGTCGTCTGAGGTGCTTTCGATGCTTGGAAGCGTGTTCCCCTACAGACTACTAGGCTTGCCTTGGCCCCTTTGCGCAGGGTTTTTGTGGTTCCTTCGCATTTGTGTGTTGCGCCTTCTCCGCTACTTCTCGCGGCTCTTCGTTTCTGTCTTTGGTTGCTTCTACGTTAGAGGCTCCTGCTGGCGCTTCTCGGCGACTGTTGCAGCAACTTTGTCTGTATGCCAATGCCTTCCATTGCTTAGTGTCCTGTTTTCTTTAATTTTTTGGGGGTTTTCCCTATTGTATTTTTCGGTCCTGTTTTACCCCTTGTAATTATTGGGTCCTGTGTTTTTGCATGTTTGTATTAACTCTGTCGTTATTTAATTTTTGGGCTGGAGTCTCATGACTCTATCTGCATTATCAAAAAAAATGTGGATTAAAAAAAAATCGCTACTTATTGTCCAGGTCTCAGCCCACAATTTGTTGGGCGTTTATCTCGTTTCTTTGGCCCATAAAAAAATAGGCTCTCGACCTAAGGGGGCGTGCTAGAATATAAGTGCAATTTCTTTCAACCCTTCTACAACTTCGAAATTCGAAGTTTTAGCTTAGTGGCAGGGAATTTCACAGTATCCATGCATTAATATTTTCAGTTTGATAGTTATCTTTCATTTTCATAGCTTAACTTTAACTCCTTCAGCTTTCTGTCCATCTTGTACCACTATACCAACTCGACCCTTTCTGTGATAAGGTTATAAATGAAGTGCCGCTAGTGCTCAGTCGATCATTATGGCTTCAGAGATATATTAGGCACGTAAAGATTGTAGATTTGAACTTTCTGGTAGACCTTTCCACAAATTACCAACACTCCACAACCTACTATCATTAAGTAAAAGGGTCCAACTTCCAACTATAAACAGAGAGATTAGGGGACAGGCCAATTATGGATGTGGGTGGCTTAAGGGAGGTAACACATTGGGCCCATAAGAACATGTGATGGAAGCAGTCTGATGGGATTTAGTAAAAGTATTTCTTGTTTGATATGAATCAGATGCCACCTTCTCTGAAAGAAGGCAAAACACCAGAAAAAAAAAGAGAAAACATTAGGCAGTGGTTTCTGAAATTTGTATCTTCACACCAACAAGCACTCCATGTGCTTGTTCACTTCACCCTTGCTCCTCCCAATCTTTGAAGTAAAGAATATTTTTTAAAATGTGGGTTTTTTTTTAGAGAGAAAGCATATGGAGGCCCAATCATGCATTGTTCTTCATTCTGGCAATGCATGTGATCCAATCACTGCAAGTCCACTTCCATCTCCTTCATTGCCTCCATTTATGTTTCCCCTCTAACCATTCATATATTGCTCTCCCTCTATTCATACAATGACACAATGAATTCCTCTTGTTCTTCTTCTTCCACTTCTTCAGCTTTCTCTTCTCCAATTACACCTATTTCAGGACCTTGTGCGGGAAACTGGTATAAATATCTATCTTCTCCAGTTCTCTTAATTCTCCGAACTAATTCAGTGTTCTTTCTGTATGTACATAGGTCGATTAGTGATGATTCATTGAAGAGATATGTGACTTATGCGAGTGAGAGCTGCATACAGGAACTTCTCTCTGCTTCGGACTCGAGGCTTGCAGAAGGTTTTGATGGGTGGAAGGTTCACTCAGTTGATGATGGTGTTGAGATATCTAAAAGATGGTCGGGTTCACTGCCTATCTTTCGCAGTCGATGGCACCTCCGTTCTATCTCCCCGGAGCAGTTCATTGCAGTTGCCAATGCTATTGATGCTGCCAAGGTAAATCTTAACTCTGCATAGTGGATTAAATTATTTTTTTTTAATAATTTTTTTCCCAAATATAATGCTATAAATTATTAGGAGGAATTTGTTTAAACCCTTTATTTGCTGGGATTTTATGTTATACCCTTTGACTTCCTTTATGTACTTGGGTCCTTTTAAAGTCGAGGTGGTTTGGGAAAGCTCTTATGTACTTGGGTACCTCTAGCTTAACAGTTTTTTATTTTAATTTAAATGTACTGTTTTTCAAGGTTTCTTAAATTAAATGGTTTGTAAGGAAATTTGTGGTTTCCTTAAATATAAATTCTCATTAACTATTGTGTTGTTTTCAACAATTTTCACTTTTGATTCATGGTATATATATATATATATATGTGTGTGTGTGTGTGTGTGTGTGTGTGTATTCCTTTTAAAAAAGAAAAAAAAACATCATGGTCATCATGGTGATTTGAAATAACTTGAATGGTGGAGAGGTTTAAAGTGTATAAATAGTTCATTTTAGCTAAAGTACAATCATGGTTAAGGGAGGGGTTTATAATTATCAGATCTATTGCTTAATTGTTGAGGGCATCATAACATGCAATGATATACTGTGGACATTAAGGAAGACCATTGCTGCCATTCAATATGCATACTGGGGAAGAGTCAGCGAATTATTAAATCAGGGCATGTAGAGTCCAGTTTTGGTATTTTATAGTTCACTGTTGTTTCATAACTAGTGCTGGCCCTGAGTGTACGGGGCCCAATGCAAACTTTCAAAATGGGGTCCCTATACCGAGTTTGTTTTTAAAAGAATTGGTAAAAACACAAAAAATTGCCTTACAATTTTTAAAAACCGATATATATAAAGAAATAGATGGGGATTTAGGGATTTGATAAGAAAAAAATCTCCATATAAACACAAGTCCAACTAAAATAAGTCAACCAAAGCACTAATTTAAAAAATGAAAGCAAAAAAAAAAGTTAAATTTGGGGCCCCAAAATAAATATTACGCTCAAAATATGTATATATAAATACAAAGAAATTATTTTTGGGGTTCCTAAAATTGCGCAAAATTTGGGGGCCCGAGGCGGCAGCCTTGAGGCAGGGGCCGGCCCCAATCATAACTGTCAAACAACTTGTAACCATCTTTTTTTTAGGCTAATCATCTTACTTTGCTATTATTAATTTTATGTACTTTACAGAACTTTTGATAGTTGGGCTTTCAAGGTTAAGACAGGCATAACCCATTTTAGCTTTACAGCTGGCCCATTTCAGCAATCCCTAAAGTAAGGGCAAGTGTCTAAACCTCTTTCGCTGGTGACCAAGAAGTTGGGAGTTCGAATTCCACTTACACCAAAAAATTCTCAATTAATATACATTCGGCTAAAGTGTGGATGTGATTCCCAAAAAAAATAAATGTGTATCCTTAATCCACTCGGGGAATAGGCATCTAACACAAACTGCTGTTTTTCTTTTGCGCTAGGACCAGCCACTCGAAAATTGGCCTCTACCAGAAACTGCTGTGTTTTCTTCTTCTTCTTTTGCGCTAGGATGCCGTTGACTTTAATTTAACTTCTTATAACATATCTAAATGGTGGTAAATTTTTGTTCGTATGTATATTTGAGCTTTGTGTTCAAAGCTGACCCTATTTCTAACAGGAAAATGCATTGTTTTTATGTTCTACATTGTTTAGCTATTTTTCTCACATGAGATGCTTCCACATGTTTGGAAGAACAGATAAAACACTCTTCGAATTTATTTTTCTGAAAAAATGTGTTCATTTGAGTAAATTTTTTTGGTCGAAGCATGCATATTAATTAGTATCCAGATTCTCTTTCTAGCATCTCTGATTTCATGAAAACACGTCAATTTATTAGAGGGTACTTATAATTATTGTTGTATTAGCAGCAGTGGGACTCAGATCTGGTTGAGGCCAAATACATCAAAGCCCTCTCAGATAACCTCAGCATAGTTCGCCTGCGGTTTGGTGATGCCTCAAAACTGCTCTTCAAGAACAGGGAATTTATCGTCTATGAGCGACGTGAGACCATGGATGATGGAACTCTGGTAACTTAGACTGTTTCTTAGTCCTAGTTTGAGTGTTTCATTTTAACTATTTCAGTAGCATTTTACTTGAAATCTATCATCATTCAAATCATGAATCTTGTATTTTTTAACTATATTAACAATAGAAATATTAAATTTTACAAGTCCAGCAACTAAGTCGTTATAAGCAGGAGAAAGGGGTTGACCATAGATCCACAGTAGGCCTTGACATGTTGAAAATCACATTGCCACTGCATATAGGAAAGACCCAAAGAGCATTGGGGGAAAATCCCTATAGTACATTATAATAGTTCCTCTTAAACTCGAACATGACATACTCAACTATTATAGCTTGAGAAGGAATATGTTCTCAAATTGTCATCACTCATCTGCCAACCTACATATGCATTGCACTTAACAAATATCTGTGTTATACTATGGAACTAGTAAGCTTCCGATGAATACATGATTGTGATTTTCAGTCTCTGCCATAAGATGTCACTAAAACATCACAACGTATAATGATTTCGATCAATTCGCCAAAAAGATATAAAAGTATCCATTTCTCAATGTGTACATGTATTGACAGCTGAGAAAGAGATACACATGCCAAAATATTTAATTGCAGCCAGTTTCTAGTATAATAATGCTAAAAGACAAATCGATGCTGAATATCAAGCTTTGGTGTTTAGGTGGTTGCCGTTGCATCTCTACCAAAGGAGATTGCTGCAGGGTTGCAGCCGAAAAAAGAACAACTCAATCCGAGGGCTCTTACTGCAGTCTGGATGGGTGGTAGAGAAACTAGAGGATGACTGTTGCATAGTTACATACGTCGTTCATGTACAAACAGTCATTCAATATCATGATTTATACTTCCTTATCCATATTAATATTAGAGTGAAATTTTGATATATGATTGTTTTTGTTTTTGTTTCTGTTTTTGAAACCACGAACAGTTAGATCCCGCGGGATGGTTGCCAAATGCTTTGTGAACAGGCGGCTCAACACAAAGCTGGTGATGATCATCAACAACCTAAAGAAATTAGCTCAAGCTTGTCCCATAAAAACTGGAATATGAGAATTTCAGAGGCGAGGAAAAAAAGGAAAAGTAGAAAAAGAAAGGGTTTGTAATATGAGTGTTATATATTATAAAAATATGGTAATGAAGAAAAATTGTTCCCTTTGTCATCTTTCTTGTCAATACTACTTGATAGTTTGTGGGCTATACCTTCTGATACTAGCATCAGCTGGGATCCTTACACCTGCAAAAAACTACACTTGTTTGGTAAACCGGAAAAATGCCAAAGATTCGTATGATTGGGAGGACTGTTTCGACCTAAATGGGCGCGAAAAAACCCGTTGGATGTTTGACACCAACGATTTTGATTACGGCTTGGATGCAGTTCTTGCACTGAAACCGACGGATACAATTCTGATCGGGGTTATTTTTGGGGTGGGAGTGGGAGTGCGGGACATTTGCAGGTCTGAAAGAGGAGTGAAATGTGTCTAGCTAGTACTATGAACTTTGATGGGCCATCACAGCTTCATTGCGTCGAGGGGGCTTATCTCGATCAATGCACCTTAGTGTGCCGAATAGGCTTCCATTTTCGAGAGCACACTGGATATAGTACATTCGATGCATGTGCTGAGTAATTAGATTCCAGATGTGATGCTCGAGTTTGCATTGTATGATATATATACAGGGTGTTGAGGCTGGGGATATGTTCTAGCTGGATCATTTCGTTGCTTTTGGGGTGCAGTTGAATCGGTGTTATGTGCCAATGGTTTGAATGAGAGGATTGGTTTAAGAAGGTGAGGTGGGCCTGTAAGGGAGGAAGATGGAGAAGTATGGAGAAGGATGAGTGCTATCTTTCTGCTTGGTTGGAGACACCCATGACTTGATTGATACATTGTTCTATTCTAAGTAAACTTAATACTACTACATGGGGCAGTCTCTGCCTCTATGGAATCTCAATTTTAGGATATTATTAGAATTTAATTTGATATTTGATGGGGTTCTTGAGCAAACGTCATTTGTCAAACACTTCAGTTAAGGTTAATATATAGTTATATACAATGATACGGAAGGACATCATCAAATAACACCAAATAACAGTTCAACATGTCATATCATCTAAATGTCAAATCATAATATGTAGCACAAGTGTATTAAAACATTTAACAACTATCATACAACTAAATCAAAGTGCCTATAAATAAGGTTGATCCCAATACCACAAAAAATTTTAAAAAATTAATTTTTAATTTTTAATTTTTTGCGAGCCCATAATTGTAGGTCTGAATTTT